>CAWUFW010013039.1:0-501293 GCA_963921515.1 Calotriton arnoldi | reverse complement strand
CAATCCAGCTCCCCTCCCCGCTCCCGCCTCCCAGCTGTCCAGCCCTCCCCGACCCCTACTTAATGGCGGCTACTGGGCGGCCGCGGGCAGCGGGCGCGCCGCTGGTGCACCGAAGGCGCGTCAAAGGCAAGCCCGTCTGCGCCCGTCTGCGACCCGTCCGCGACCAGCGCCAGGAACCCTGGACCTCCGCCCGCCAACCTACAACCCAGCAGCACTCCACGCACTCAACCCAGGCTGCAACAACAACTGCAAGCTAGCATCACCAGCCGACACCCACGGACCCTTCAGCTGTCACCGCTGCCGGCACACCTGCAGCACCGCCAAGAACACGGATCCAGCACAACCCACCCACAAGAACACAACCAAACCGAAGACCCTGCAATGCATCCTCCTCAACGTCCGATCCCTCCACAAACACGCCACAGAAATCTGGGACCTCCTCGACAGCACCACCCCGGACGTAGCGTTCTTCACCGAAACCTGGACCAACACCACCTCGGGACCGGACATCGCCATCGCCATCCCCCAAGGATACAAGATCTCCAGGAAGGACCGCCCCACCCGCCCAGGAGGAGGAATCGCCATCGTCCACAAATCCAGCCTCCGCCTGAGCACACTCCCCGACGAGCCCACAGAACTGATGGAACACCTTCACTTCAAGATACTGGCCAGCCCCACCGCCACCCTCCGAGGAACCCTCATCTACCGACCTCCTGGACCCCGCGGACCCTTCGCCTACTCCATCACGGACATTATCTCCCCGCAGGCCATCGCCTCCACCAACTACACCCGGCTGGGAGACCTCAACTTCCACCTCAACAACCAACTGGACCCCAACACCACATCCCTCCTGGACAACCTCCACAACATTGGACTCCGCCAGATCGTTACCGAGCCCACGCACTCAGCAGGACACACCCTCGACCCCCTCTTCACTACAGGAAACTCCATCACCTTCAGCCACACCACCAGAACTCCCATGGACCGACCATCGTTGCGTCCACTTCACCTTCAGAACACCCACCATCCACAGACACCAGCACCTGCTTCCACGAAGAAACTGGACCATAATCACCGACGACCAGCTCACCTCCTCACTCAACAACTCCACCCCAACCATCGCGGAGAACGACGACCCCAACACCGCAGCCCGAACCCTGCATAGATGGATCACAGACAGCACCAACACCATAGCCCCCGTCAAGAAAAACAACAATACCCGCGCCAAGAAAGCCAGATGGTTTACCACCGAACTTCGAGAGTCCAGACGCACATGCCGCCGCCTCGAAAAGGCCTGGAGGAACACCAAATCCACAGAAGCCCACAACAACTTCAGAGCCGCCACCAACGCCCACCATCAACTCATCAGAGAAATGAGGAAAAAAGCGATTGAAGACAGAATCTCCACCCACGCGCACAACAGCAAGGAACTCTTCAGCATCATCAAGGAGTTCGCCCAACCCAACAGCGAGTCTACCGACATCCCTCCCTCACAAGACCTCTGCGACAAACTCAGCACCTTTTTCCACCACAAAATCAAGAGCATCTACGACAACTTCGACGAAGACAACCAACACACTGAACCCTCACCAACCACCCCCGACACCCGGAAACCAGCGATTGACGACTGGACAGCCCTCACCACCGAAGACACACTGAAGACAATGAAGTCAATCCACTCAGGGGCCCCCACGGACCCCTGCCCCCCACCACATCTTCAACAGAGCCGCCGACACCATCGCCACACCATCAACCGCTCCCTGGCGACCGCCTCGTTCCCCGACGACTGGAAACACGCCGAGGTCAACCCCTCCTAAAAAACCCTCAGCGGACCCCACCGACCTCAAAAACTACAGACCCATCTCCCTGCTCCCGTTCCCTGCGAAAGTCATCGAGAAAGCCATCAACAGCCAACTCGCCACATTCATTGAAGAACACAACATCCTCGACTCCTCCCAATCCGGCTTCAGAAAAAAACACAGTACGGAAACCGCCCTCCTCGCCGCAACAGACGACATCCGCACCCTACCGGACAAAGGAGAAACAGTAGCCCTCATCCTCCTCGACCTATCAGCGGCGTTCGACACAGTCTCCCACCGCACCCTAATACGCAGACTCTACGACCCAGGAATCCAGGACAAGGCCCTCGACTGGATCCGCTCCTTCCTCTCCGGCAGGGCGCAGCGGGTCAGACTCCCCCCTTTCCTCTCGGACCCCACACCTACCACCCGTGGAGTCCCCCAGGGCTCCTCCCTCAGCCCGACGCTCTTCAACGTCTACATGGCTCCACTTGCCCCCATCGTCAGAACCTACGGACTCAACATCGTGTCATACGCAGACGACACCCAGCTCATCCTCTCCCTATCCAACGAGCCCAACACCGCCAGACGCAACTTTCGAGAAGGCATGGAAGCTGTCGCCAAATGGATGAAAAACAGCTGCCTACAACTAAACACCAACAAAACAGAAGTACTCATCATGGGCCCAAACCCTGACGCCTGGAGCGACACCTGGTGGCCCCCGCCCTCGGAAACCCGCCAACCCCCACAGACCACGCACGCAACCTGGGAATCATCCTGGACTCCGAGCTCAAAATGGACCGCCAGATCAACTCTGTCTTGTCTTCCTGCTTCCACACCCTCCGCCTCCTTCGTAAGACCTTCAAATGGATCCCCTCGAACACCGAAAGACCGTCACTCACGCCCTGGTCACCAGCAGACTCGACTACGGCAACGCACTCTACGCCGGAATAAACAAAAACCTCAGCCGCAAGCTACAGAACATCCAGAACGCCGCCGCACGACTGGTCCTCAACCTGCCAAAACACTGCCACATCTCCCAGCACCTGCGCACACTCCACTGGCTCCCCGTCGAGGCGAGAATCACCTTCAAGATGCTCACCCACGCACACAAGGCCCTCCACGGCACCGGACCAGCATACCTGAACAGCCGACTCAAATTCCACGCACCCCAAAGGACCCTACGATCAGCCCAGCTCTCCTATGCCGTGGTCCCCCGCACCAGAAAGACCAGATCGGGAGGCCGCTCCTTCTCCTTCCTCGCGGCCAAAGCATGGAATTCCCTTCCGCTCCACCTCAGACAGACAACATCGCTCCCCATCTTCGCAAGAAACCTCAAAACCTGGCTCTTCGATAGACCCCCTCCTTGATGGAATGGAACCTGCACCCCCCTCCCCCCCCACCCCTAGCGCCTTGAGACCCTTACGGGTGAGTAGTCGCGCTTTAACAAACCCCTGATTGATTGATTGACACTGAGTCCTGTAGGAAGAATGACTGGCTGCTACTGCAAGGCGTGTTTGCCCTTTGCGGAGAACACTATCTTCGCACCGCCACTGATAAAGACAGTGTTTGGTTCAACAAGCTATGCAGTACGTCTCTTCTCCCTAAAAAACTCTAGGCTGCAAGTTGCTCTGCTTCCCATACTTTCTTAGTATAGCGCATAGAAGTAGACACTAAGATGTTAGGTTCTAGATGACATTTTTAATGACATTTTAACAATGCTAGAAATGTTCATTTTATTCTCATTAGTTATAGCGTGCCTTCTTGCTGTTTTTATAATATTCTGTGTAGTTGTTTTAGATGTTCTGAGAAACAGATTGTTCCTGTAGTAATAAGTACTTTTAAATTAAAAGTGTTCATTCTTCTTAGTACAGTGTGTGTGATACGGTAAATAACGAAAAATGTTTTTTTACTGTTTCCACAGTGCCCCGGATGGAATTGTTTTTGGCCCAAAAACAATGCTTCCATGTCAATTACTCATTGAATAGTGTTTTGCGGGGCTACAATAATCTGTCTTTCACATTCATCACTGGTGGATTGAGCCGAGTTCACCCATGTCACCCGTGGGTGGGAAGGCATACTTTGTAGAGTTACGCCAAAGTCGTAATTTATGCAACAGTTTGGTTTATTGGCTTGTTACGCTTCCAGTTCTATAGAAAAGAGGAAGCGGATACAAGACAACCCTAACATGCATGCCGCTGCGAGGGGGATATGGAGGAAACACTACCATTGATAAAGAGTTTGAAAGTAAAGAGGTGCGGCAGCTGCAGGGCCAAACTCAAGCTATTTCTTAGTCTGAAACAGGAAGTTCCTTTATAGGTAGGAGCACAGCTTTTATTGGTGCAGCAGTTATAGTTGCACCGGGCCCCAGAGGCTCCTGAGGGGCCAAAACACTTTTCCCCCATTCATTTTTCCATAGGAAAATTGAACACAACTACAGCCAAAATGATTGAACTGAATTATCACCAAATTTAGCATAAAGCTAGATCTTGGTCCAGAAATTTTGTTTTTTTAAATTTGTTGTAAATCTGTTCACTAGTTTTTGAGAAATTAAGGTTTCAAATGTATGTATATATCATGCAGCAGACGATACCCGGAACCAACAGATCTCTAGATAAGATCTGATTGGCTGCCCCCACATCAAGAAAGATATGGGCCACAATTGGGCCCCAGGGTCCCCATCCCCAGGGCCAGTTGACTTTTTATGAGGGGGCATTGCCCCCCCTTCCTGAGCCATAAACCGGCTCTGAGGACCACATCTCCCAGATGCTGTCAAGTTGTGTGTCCCGGAGACCCCATTCCCTAGGACACTGTGGTTCCCTGCATGGGAGAGTGTAAGCATACTCTGCCCACACTTTCTGGGGCAGAAAAAACAACTTTGCTCCCAACTGGGCGGGAGCAGATAAAACGTTACTCTTGCATGGGTGGGAGCACAGTAACGGTGCTCGTTGGGGAGTTGACTGGGGCCCTGGAGGTGTTGAGGCTTCCCCTTTGGCCCCAGACCATAAACACATTGCGGGTGCCCCAAGTGGGCACCCGGGCACCTAGTTATTTATTTATTTATTTTTTTAAAAAGGCCAGTTCTCTCCCCGGAAGTGGCTGAGGAGTTGGCAGGTGCTGCTGGGGCCCTGGGGCTCCCAAATGGCTCTCAACTATTTTCACTGTGGTGTGGGTGTCCCAGGTGGGCACCAGCACCTACTTTAACACAAATAGGGGCAAATAAAGATGCCTGCTCCCACTGGCACTGATGGGTGCTGGTGGGGAGCAGACAGGCCAGTGGAATCTTTGGGCTTTGGTCTCCACCCGCAGCTCCCAACATTACAAAAAGATGTGGGTGCCCCAGGTGGGATCCTGGGCACCCAAAAAAGGAATAATAAATGAGCAACAGGAGCTGCTCATTTATCATTCACTGCTCCTGAGAAGCGCCCCATAATGGCTTGTGAGAGCCTTTTTATTTATTTTTTTGGAGCTTGGTGGTGGCAACTATTGTTTTAATGTTGAGGATAGCTGCAGACAGTGCAGCAGCCCCCCAGCAGCATTAAATAAAAGTAATTCTCCTGAGTCATTAAATCAATAACCCCAGGAGATCTTACCACATTTTTTAAAGCACTCAGAGCTGGAGCTGTATGCTCTCCTGCTGGAGTGCAAAGAACTCTTGTGGTGGGTTCTATGGCTGTACTTTGTGGCCTAAAAAATGTTATAAGAAAGACTCAGAGACATGTTGATGTTTTTTTAAATAAAGCTTTATTAAAAAAATTAAAACAATCACTTTTGATAAACATTTTAATGTGTACATTTATGAAATATACATTTGATTATAATTATTGGTGACTTTTTGTCAAAAACTATAAGTCTGCTTTATATAAGTTGATAAACAATCACTTTTGATAAACATTTTAATGTGTACATTTATGAAATATACATTTGATTATAATTATTGGTGACTTTTTGTCAAAAACTATGTCTGCTTTATATAAGTTGATATGCTGACCCCCTTTATAGAGCCAATAGGACCACTTTTTATATTTTGGTGTCTGATCCTCTGACAAAGTCAGTAGGTGTGCTTTACTTATAATGACACCCTTTATATTGTTACATCACATAGTGAACACAAGGAGATGATGGACGGAGCGCTGAAACTTTTTAGACACTCACCCCCAGTCACAGATCTGGGTTGAATCCATCATTGTTCTTTAGCTCAATTCGCCACCCCAGTTCAGACCCAGTCATATGCAAATCAGCCTTGACCCTGTGCCTCATGGGAACTGTCCAGCCTGAACTGCCAAGCCAGGTCTCCCTTGCACCGGAAACAAGCATCCTGGGACCGGTTTCGAGGTAACACCCCTCATCAGCCAGGCTAGCTTGATTCCAGTGGGAAAGTGATCAAGGGACCCATGTCTGGGCATACCCTGCCAACTTAGGGCGAACAAAGCAAACACATTGAGATGATGGACGGAGCGCTGAAACCTTTCAGACACTCACCCCCAGTCACAGATCTGGGTTGAATCCATCATCGTTCTTTAGCTCATTTCGCCACCTCAGTTCAGACCCAGCTATATGCAAATCAGTCTTGACCCTGTGCCTCATGGGAACAATCCAGCCCGAACTGCCAAGCCAGGTCTTCCCCTGACCGGAAACAAGCATCCTGGGACACAGTGAGCTGTGTGCTGTGAGGGGATTGGGGTAGGGCATCCAGCGGGTGGTTGTGCACTGGGCTGGTCCTGTGCCCAACCCCACGCTGCCCATGGTCAAAAGCTGTGCACTGCAAGTGGTATGGCGCACACATGAGATTGGCACCCTGTATATTGTTAAATCACATAGTCAGCCGTGTATGACTGTGGGGGCTGGCCACTTCTGCGCCCAACCCCACGCCATGCATTCCCTTTGGTATGCTAATTACCTCACATATTACATCACTCATGAAATGATGTAGGACACCATTAACCCCTTTGCTGCCAGGCCTTCCCCCCCTGTGCCGTGCCCTTTTTTGGCAATTTGGGGTAGCTCGGGCTTAGGCCCCCATAACTTTTTGTCCACATAAGGTATCCACACCAAATATGCGTCCTTTTCTTCCAACATCCTCAGGATTCTAAAGGTACCCAAGGTTTGTGGATTCTCCTGGGGGGACCGAGAAATTAGGCAAATACAGCTAAATTTGGGTTTTTGGGGGAAGAATTGGAAAAAAGTTCTGCAGAAGAAAGCATCTGGGTTTTTCCCTGCAAATGGTATCAAAGAAGGGTTGGTGATGCTAAAATACACCATCTTCCCAGCTTTCGGGAACAGGCAAGCAAAACTTTTCTACACAATGTTTGGCATTTTACTTGGACATAGCCTATTTTTCCTATTTTTTGTGCTTTCAACCTCCTTCCAGTTAGAGGTAGAAATGTGTGTGAAACCAATAATGGATCCTGGAAAACTATACATTTCTGAAAAGTAGATAGACTTCTAAATTCAGCAAGGAGTCATTTGTGTAGATCTTTCAAGGTTTTCCTATAGAAACTAACAGTTGAAATAAAAAAATATTGAAATTGAGTTGAAAAAAACTGCCATTTTTCCCAACATTTTCACCTGTAATTTCTTCTAACTATGTTAGATTTTTTAAAGCAATATACTGTTACATCTGTGAGACCCTTATGGTTGCAGGGATATATAGGGCTTGTAGGTTCACCAAGAACCCAAGGTACCAAGAGCCAATAACTGAGCTGCACCTTGCAACGGTTTTTCATTGTGTACAGGGTATACAGCAATTAATTTGGTAAAATATAAAGAGTGAAAAATAGGCACCAAGGAAACCTATGTATTTCCAAAATGGGAAAAGATATGGGGCCATATTATCAAGAACGGCGATAACATTATCGCCGCTTTAGCGGCAGGAAACTGCCGCTAAAGCGGCGATAAGGGGCTTGATAATATGCCCTATAGAATTCCAATAGACGCCCAGGTTTGATGTCCTTCGCTCAAAAAACACTACAAGATCTGACCCCAATCGAACAGACCAATTAATAATTTAGGACCTACGGGAGCTTTTACTACATTTTAAGGTTTCCCGAACAAGGCCTGCTCATAGCAAAAAGGCCTTCTGGTCCATACTGTTCAGTTTAAACCAACGTCAATAACCACAGCAGTGTATAATAACATCACTCCCTCACATAGTTGTGTATTAACAAATTAAAGACAAAAAATGTGTGAAACGGCCAGTGAGCACCTCACGTACGCAAACCAAAGGAGCTGCTGGATGGTACTCGCCAGTATGCCCACGTTATCATCATCGGTTGCTTACATGGCCAGAAAAGAAAAGAGAATATGTACTAGTACTTCCTCAGAGGTGAGAAATTAAACAGAAAATAAATCAAAAAACTGTGTGCAAAACAGCACTGAGTCTGTGCAGCTCACTCAGTGCCCACTGGGCCCCAACCGTGAATAAGAAAAACTATTCTCACAATTAAAAAGAGGTACTGCTCACATGCAAGACGTACTTTATTGAATGCTGTAAGTGTCCTCAGATTAAAAAACAGGCATGTATATGGCCATTTTCACTCACGAAAGGCCAACATGTTTCGTTGCCAACACTATCAAGGCAACTTCATCAGGGCATTGGGGAACCAGTCTTCACCTCTTAAATTTTACTGCACCGTATCTGTGGCTATTGACACAATAAAAAGAAGAAAGAGAACGTGCCGATCATGAACATCATATTATTAGAAACATCCTCTTGCAAAGGCCCGGGGACGAGACCCCAACTCAAAATTATTTATTTACCGAGTGGTTGCTGTCGTCCCTCGTACCTGCAACCCTCTTCAATGGCGAGTACCGCGCCAATAGGTCACGTATTCGCCTGTTGGACTGTAAATATCAGTCTCCACCTGTCAAATTGTGTAGATATATATGTAACACTGAGTATCTTATAAAATAATATGTCCATCCTAAGTAACGCACATGAAATCTTGTGCGTGAACAGGGTTAAGCCCCAGGGATTCTTCGCTCAAAAACTAGGATCATGCTCAACTTCCCTTTGTAGTAAAATCTCCCTGTAATGATTCCATCTCGTGACCCGCCAAAATATTCATATGGGGTTACCCTAACTTCAATATCTCATCTACATCCCTTACGTTGTTGCTCCTAAGGTCCCCATTTATTTATAGTGTAAAATACAATGTCGGCGGCGTAGCCTTATCATGTGATACCATTAGGCAGCGTGTACTGTTTTAATCAAATGCGCGTCCCGCCTCCCCGACTCCTTATAGTGCAAGGTCTCATATCAACCATAAACCATTATTTCATAATGCCCCTTAGATAGCATGTCCCGTAGTGATCGAATGTGCAGCCCGCCTCCCGGCAAAACCACCTCCTTACCGCACCCGCGTTACAAAAACGCCATGCCTCATCCCACTCGATCAATTCCAGTGGGTGCCGGTAACTTTTTCAAGAGCGCCATTGTCACGTGATGCGGGTGCAGCATCACATGCTGATGGACGCCTAGCTAAGCCCCAAGACTATGTGAGATGTTACTAGAATGGCGGCCATCCTGCAATAGTATTTCCAAACTCAATTCAACTCGAGGTGCTCACATCCAGCATGTTTATTGCACCTATCTAAAAGTCACACCATGTATCATCGTGTGACAACTTACATTTATAATACACCTATATGGGCGGAGGAAGCTTACAAGGGAGATTACATGGGCTAATACATTATTTGTTAGCGCAAGACATTGTTCACATAGAAAGTCATATGAATTAGATGCTATTCCCAGCACCAATGTTAATCTCGGGGCTATGCACCTATAATTTTCATGACTTAATCAAATCATATGAATATTTATAAATTAATGGCCTAGGTCAAACCATCGAGGACAACCATGTAAGCACGGGTGGTTCATTTAAAACAGCTTGATGAACTAGTAAGATATTATTAGCAGAATTCATTTTTACTCTATTATCAAAGATATCGAATCACTTGGTTACAGGTATAATACCACTCAAAGGGGATTCATAGGACCCAATTACATTTCCAGGTGATTTTAACAGTTGCTCACCTTATTCCATTCGATGGAATCATTCAAGCCCCCCTGGTCCGCTCCCTCAGAAAAAATCCATCTTGCTTCTTTTCTAGCCAAGATCTCATCGAGATTATATTTCTCACCCAACACCCTCTCCAGCACTGTCCATTTCAGATCTCTGAAATCATGTTTTACTTCTCGAAAGTGTTGGACAAGGCGAGTAGTTAGCTTCCCTGCTCTCAAGGTGCTCAAATGTTCTTGTATCCGAACTTTCACTTTCCGTGTCGTAAGTCCTATGTAATGCAACCCACATTTACACGTGATCCTATAGATCACGTGTGTGGTGTTGCAATTACTGATCTTGTTGAGATACCATGTTTTTCCACTCACAAGCTGGACGCTCTTAGTACTTTCAGTCAGGTCACATACCGAACACCTACCACATCTATAATGTCCTGTTGGTAAATTAGAATCCTTCATTTGTTGAATTGGGTGGGTGTGGACAAGTCTATCTTTTAGATTAAGTGCCCTTCTGAATGCAAACCTGGGAGGTGGCATTTTCTTACCCCCAGTGTCCAACAATGACCAGTGCTTCCGAATTATCTGTCTGATTTTAGTAGACAATGGATCAAAGGTTGTAACTACAGGTAGACACTGGTCTTTTTGTTTGTCAGATCTCTCTAATAATGCTTCACGGGGTGTATTTAAAGCACGTTTACGTGCCCTCTTAACTACTTTATTAGGATACCCTCTGTTCGTTACTCTCACGGCCAGATCTTCAGATTGTTCCATGAAGCCACCCATCGATGGGCAATTCCGGCGGTATCTCAAAAACTGGCCCACAGGCAAGTTATCACGGAGCGCTCTGGGGTGAAACGAACGGTAGTGTAGCAGTGAGTTCCTATCAGTAGGCTTCTGGTGTACAGCCGTCACCAATCTGTTATCTTCAACCATGATATCTACATCCAAATATACAGCTGAGTCTTTACTAATACTCCAGGTAAACCGTAAACAGTCATCTTGGGTATTTAACCATGACAGGAATTCCAGTAGTTGGTCCTCTGATCCAGTCCAGATACAGAGGACGTCGTCGATATACCTCCTCCAAAGGGAAATATTCCCTTGGAAGGGGTTGGAGGCAGGGTAGACAACATTCGCCTCGAACTGGCCCACATAAATGCAGGCCAGACTCGGCGCGAATGTAGCCCCCATTGATGTTCCAGACACTTGCAGGTATATCTGCTCCTTATATGCAAAGAAATTCCTGGTGAGAGCTATTTCAATACATTGCAATACGAAAGATTGTGGAACATCGTAAAACCACTCAGCCGCCCCAAGGGCTCCTTTGGTTTGCGTACGTGAGGTGCTCACTGGCCGTTTCACACATTTTTTGTCTTTAATTTGTTAATACACAACTATGTG
The DNA here is from genome assembly GCA_963921515.1 of Calotriton arnoldi. Classification (NCBI taxonomy): domain Eukaryota; kingdom Metazoa; phylum Chordata; class Amphibia; order Caudata; family Salamandridae; genus Calotriton; species Calotriton arnoldi. The sequence continues at coordinate 490,073 of CAWUFW010013039.1, read as the reverse complement.
AGGGAGTGATGTTATTATACACTGCTGTGGTTATTGACGTTGGTTTAAACTGAACAGTACGGACCAGAAGGCCTTTTTGCTATGAGCAGGCCTTGTTCGGGAAGCCTTAAAATGTAGTAAAAGCTCCCGTAGGTCCTAAATTATTAATTGGTCTGTTCGATTGGGGTCAGATCTTGTAGTGTTTTTTGATCGTTTGAGTGGGGGGCGATCTGACTCCTTATTCCCCCTTTTGCTCCTTTTGTGTTTGTGATTGATGTCCTTTGCACCAGAACCTGGGCTTCTATTGGAATTCTATAGGGCATATTATCAAGCTCCTTATCGCCGCTTTAGCGGCAGTTTCCTGCCGCTAAAGCGGCGATAATGTTATCGCCCGTTCTTGATAATATGGCCCATGGAGTTTAGAAGCAGTGGTTATTTGCACATCACTGAATTTGTGTGTAGCCATACTAGCATGTGAGTTAGAGGGCCTTTTTCAAAATGTCTTATTTTTTAGACACTGTCTTACATTTGGAAGGTAGAAATGCATGGGAAGAGAACTGGTAATAACACTTGTTCTACTATTCTGTGTTCCCCTGGGTCACACAATAAAAACTGTACCTCACTTGTGTGGGTAGGCCTAGCACCTGTGACAGGAAACGGCCCAAAACGCAACATGGACCCATCACAGATTTCTACAGAAAACTGACCATTTTTTTGCAATGTGCCTAGCTGTGGATTTTGAGCCCTAGCTCAGCCGGCACCTAGGGAAACCTAGTAAACCTGTACATTTTTTAAAACTAGACACCCAGTGGAATCCAGGATGCGGTGACTTGTGAGGCTCTAACCAGGTTATGTTACCCAGAATCCCTTGAAAACCTCAAAATTTGTTCAAAAAACACACATTTTCCTCACATTTCTGTGATGGAAAGTTTTGGAATCTGCGGGGAGCCACAAACTTTCACCCACCCAGCATTTCCCCAAGTCTCCCAATAAAAAGGATGCCTCACTTGTGGTTTTACTCGAGAGACCTGGGGGAACGCTGGGTGGTAGGAAAGTTGTGTCGGCCTGATGATCCCACAACTTTCCCACACAGAAATGTGAGTAAAATTTGATTTTTGAGCAAAATGTGAGGTTTGCAGGGGCTTCTGGGTAAGAAAATGTTGGGGCATCTATGCAAGCCACATCCTTCCTAAACTCCCCTGGGTGTCTAGTTTTCAGACATAGCTGGGTTTGGTAGGTTTCCCTACATGGCCACTGAGCCTGGGACCAAAAACGCAGGTACCCCCCATTCAAAACCAGGTTGTTTTGTAACATGTAATAGATCATTTTGATGTCTCCAAAATAAGTTTTGAGCCCTTTCCTATAGAAGGCACTTGTCCCACCCACACAAGTGAGGTTGCATGGATCTCCCAAAGTTTTCGTACCCAGAATCCCCTGCAAACCTCAAATTTAGCTAAAAAGTCAAATTTTCCTCACATTTATGTGTGGCAAGGTTGTGAGATCACTGCGCCGGCACAAATTTCCCACCAGCCAGCGTTCCCCTCAGTCTCCCAATAAAAATGATACCTCACTTGTGTGGGTGCCCAAAGCAGAGTCAGCCTAAAAACTTATGAAAACAAACCTGCCATTTTGGATCCACTGTGGTTCCCCCTCAGTTTTCCATTTTATACGTTTTTAGGTTCTCTGCTATGGGCACTCACACAAGTGAGGTATCATTTTATCAGGGGAATGCTGGGTGGTGGGAAATTTGTACAAGCGCAGTGATCCCACAACTTTACCACAAGGGATATGTGAGGAAAGTGTGACTTTTTAGCTAAATTTAAGGTTTGCAGGGGATTCTGGGTAATAAAACGATGGAGGATCCACGCAAGCCACACCACCAGCCAAGCGCCATCCATGCATACCACCAGTCAAACACCATTGACACACATCACAAGCCAAGCGGCAGTCCACGCGCACTGCCAGCCAAGCGACAGTCCACACACACCGCCAGACATGTGTCTTCCACACAGACCACTAGCCAAGTGACAGTCCACGCACACTGTCAGCCAAGCGCTAGTCCACTCACACTGCCAGCTAAGCGCAAGTCCACACACACTGCCAGCAAAATGCAGGTTCACACAGAGCCAGCCAAACGCCAGTACACACAGACCATCAGCCGAACTCCAGTTCACACACACACACAGAAACATTCACTAGTGTCTTGTGGCTTTCTGCCCCCTTGGGGGTAGACGAGCCTAGAAATATTGCTGATCTGCCTCCAGGGGGGGGGGGGGCAGAAGCAGCCAAAATTTGTTCACAAAAAAAAGAACAACCCTTGCCTATGGGGCCTCTCCCTGACATGCCAATAAACACATCTCTGGTGCCTAGTGGGCTTTCTGCACCCGCAGAGGCAGATCAGGGTCTATTGCCCCCATCTGCCCCCAGGGGGGCAGAAAGACTGGGGCTATTTTTAGGGGGGCATTGGCAGCCCTTATGGGCAGCCCACACCCCTCTTTTATTAAAAATAATCCCTTATGTTTAGTGGGCTTCCAGGGGCAGATAGGTGGTAATAACCACCATCTGCCCCCCAAGGGTGGGTAGAAAGACTGTCCCTTTTTTGTTTGGGGGAGTGGGGGCATTGGCATGATGATTATAGGCAGCCCCCACCCCTACATATTCAAAACAAAAAGAACTGGTTCCCGGGGGGCAGATCGGGGGAAAGTACCTTCATCTGCCCCCCCAGGGGGGCAGGAAAACTTCTGTTTTTATAATTGTAGGTGTGGGCATGGCCTTGCCCATTGTGGGCAGCCCCTTCCCCCTTTTATAATAAAAAAAACCTGGGTATCTAGTGGGCTTTCTGTCCCCCCTGGAGGGCAGATCAGGGGTAATAACTCCCATCTGCCCCGGAGGGGCTGAAAGACTGTCCCTTTTGTTTTGGGGTGTGGGAGGTATTGGCATGCCCATTGTGGGCAGCCCCCACCCCTCTATTATTAAAAAATAAACAATAATCCCTGGTGTCTAGTGGGGTTTCTGCCCCCCTGGGGGCAGATTGGGGACTACTGCCCCCATCTACCCCACCGGGGGCAGATAGACTGAATATGGCCAAATTTATATGGGGGAGCAAATGCCCTTGCCCAAGGGGCCGTTCCCCCCTCCCTGGTGTCCTGTGGGTAGATTCTCCCCTTTCCAATGGTACCTCTCCTGTCTGCTTACATGCTCGGGGCTGAGATAGCCCCAGGAGCACGTAGACAGTGAAAGTGAAATGAGCCAAACAACTGATTTCACTTTCACTTTCAGCGTAATGAAGTTGGCACGCCATGCGCGCCGATTGTCCCTACAGTGAAAAATAAATGCCTCAGGCCGCTGGGAAAGCTTTTTCCCGGCTCCCGGGGCTGGGGAAAAAAAAAAGGAAATCCCTCTGCTGTTTACAGCAGAGGAATTTCTAAATAGTGTGCCTTGGACGTAACCGTTACGCCCTTGGCACCAGAGTGCCACAGCCTTGGACGTAACCGTTACATCGAAGGCATGGAACTGGTTAATAACATCAATGCAATATCTGGAATGACTTGATTGAAAGCAACACTGTGCATGGCGGTGTTGCTAGTTATAGTTAGCTTAGGGCACGAGTTATAGTTACTAGAAATAACTATAACTTTGGAATTTTAGGGGTTATTTTTTGTTTAAAATGATACGTTGGCACTGAAATTTTCACTTAACTATAACAGCACTTTAACCTTTGTTTTCTTCAGTGAAAAAATTAAATATATATATATATCGTCAAGGTATGTAGATGTGGAGTTTAGTAAATATTTTAGTTATTGATATTTTTGCTGTGGTATTATGGTAGCACTATCTTAAAATCTCGATATTTTGAAATACAGCTCTTATTTTGGTAAAGGATGCCATTATGGGTGCACAATATTAAAGACTCAATATTCAGACACCATACACAAAAAGATATGATTCTATTAACAATCCCAATATTGTTGCTAAACTAACCTGATGCGAATCGTGGAATTTCTCCAGCACTGCAGGGGTATGACCATTAACCCACTGGTGCAAAGACTCAGTAGAGTGCACCAGCGCTAAGTAAGTAAGTCCTAAAGGACCACATTCCCTTTATTAATCTGCCAAGCTAACTTTGTGCAGGCAGTGTTTTCAGGTTACGATCATCAGTCCCATTCAACAGCAGCCGCGGTCGGTGGTAGGAGTGCTGCCGGGCGGTGACGTGGGGAGGGGCAGGGGGTAGAACTATGGATTACGGAGGTTTACAGGTAGTAAACATATAAATAAATACAACGAATTTCGTTGCGCGCACTGCATCCCCAAATGCGATGCAGTGCACGCAACGAAATTCGTTTTATTTATTTATATGTTTACTTACCTGTAAACCTCCGTAATCCATAGTTTACTACCCCCCACCCTGCCCCTCCCCTCCCCACGTCACCGCCCGGCAGCACTCCTACCACCGACCGCGGCTGTTCAACAGGTTTAAGGACACAGTGGTAATACAAACAATTCTTTCTTTGCCTTATTTACAAGGCAGCGTTAAACCACTTAACGTGCCTTGTAAATATGGCCCCCTTTCACGCTATGCTTAGCGTGAAAGGGGTGGGCAGTGGGTGTTGCGGTGGGCGTTCCACCGCAACACCCATTGATTTTGACGCTGCCCCCTATTTACAAGGGCAGCGTAAATAGGAGGCAGTGCCAAAATTAAGACCAGGGAAAACTTGGTCTTAACTTAGCGAAACAAGGAGAAATGCTTTATTTCTCCTTGTTTTTGCTTTTTCATGTGTGCTGCCTTGTGCAGCACACATGGAAAAAGCAAATGCCTTGGATTGTTTATGTGTAGGAAGGTGACCCTTCCTGTACATTAACAATCCTTAAAAAAAAACTGACATTTTGTAACTTCCATGTGTGCTGCAGCACACATAGAAGTGACAAAACGGCATTTAAAGATTGTTTATGTGCAGGAAGGGACACCTTCCTACACATAAACAATCTTTCCCTATGGTGCAAGGGTGCCTGCGTTGGCACTACACTGCTAAGTGTAGCGCCAGCGCAGGGGGAAACGCAAGGCTGCACCATACCCTTGTAAATATGATGCAGCCTTGCGTTTCTGAAGTGGCAGAGTGAGGCGTTAAGCCAAGACGGCTAACGCCTCAACACGCCACTTCTTTGTAAATATCCCCCTGGGACTTATAGTTTTGAAACACTTATTTTGAAAGCCTTGATCTGGTTTGCCCTAGCGAAGGAGATCTGACTTTCAAAAAAGCATTTAAGTCCAAAAATAGAAAGGGCTTCCTCGGGGCTGACACCTAGCCGCAACTCGTTGACATCAAAGTCTTCCTGGGCACAGATTTTGGACTTCGTCTGCTCGAACCTTGCCTGCCTTCTTCCACGACCATGCAGGGACCCCATTCACAAATATCCTTTTTTTGTTGCACATTTCTTTATTGGGTTATTGATAACAACAACATCTACATAATATGGTCTCATATAGTGTACCACAGTTCCGAAATACTGCAAAATATTTGAAGTCCTTTTAAATATCTTTTGAGTGCCTGCACACCTATTATGGCCCAACACTGGTCGGCCACAGTGCTACATGGAACCTCGGCACAAAGTGGGTGTCCTGCATAGTGGGGGTCAGCCAGACACTCCTTCTACTCTTGGCATAATTCTCCCCATCCCCCTAACACTGAGCAGCCAAAGTCCACACACAAAAAATATTGTTTAACTATCATTCATTCATATTCATATCCTATGTTAAGTTTCTAAGGCCGTTATGTATGAAACCTATTTGTGACTGAAAACGAGGTCCGTGCGGTGTACTAAAGAGCTTAAAAGGTTGATTGGGTAAAATTGGTCAGTATAGCATAAAAATAACGAATCGCAAAATGCGACTCGATTTTGCCTTTTCCTAAATGTGAATGGATTATAGTCATTCGCAAATCGTATGTAATTCGTAAATTGAGAATAGTCTCAAAACTGTCCAATTGCATGTGCAAAATACCTTCAAGTGGAAGCAGGTGGTATTCCGGGGCAGGTATAAAAGCACACCTAAAATGTGGCACAAACATCCACAATAGATGTGGCAGTGGTGATGGTGATGGTGATGAGGAGGAGGCGTGCACTGAGAGAAGACAGGAGCAAATGTTTAGGTTCATCCTGTTTGACCTGGCAAGAGAGGAGGTGCATGCGAGATAGAGGCTGAGCAAAACAGTCATACTTGACTAATGGATGATTTGGAACCTATGCTAACAAGATAGACTCGGTGCAGCCAGGCATTCCTGCACTTGTTCAGGTTTTGTGTTCCCTGCATCTCCTAGTGTCAGGGAGATATCAAGGGTCTATTGCAGCAGCAGCAGGAGGCACATGACAGAGTGCCAATCAAGGATATTTAGAAGTTTCCTCGACGCAATATTGACCTGGACCAGCGATGCGCTTGCACATAACATTTCCTGTTTATTCACATTTTTTCCACCACTGAAACATAGCAACATGCTTCAAAACACCAGATGCCATATACCAGCAAAATACGTTGTAGACTTTACTTTGACAAAATATCGATGGCGTAAGGTATGAAGGGATTTATTTGTCTCATCTTTTACCTATTTTTGTTACTTCTGGCACCAAGTGACCTAGTCAGCTCCACCAGGCTTATTCCCACTTGTACATCACCATTCCTGATCCATGTACCAGTGCAGGCTCCTGCAATGACACACTACTTACACTTGACCTTTCCTTTCTTTCTGGAAGCGGCAGTGAAGACCTAATTCCTGCCATAGAGGCGTTGAACTCCTCCAGAACACTTATGCCTGGACCAGGCTTCTTGTCAGGTCCTAATTTACCAAGTTAACTCGCCTGTAGGTTTCAGAGGCGCCTAGACGTGTCTGAAGTGGTTGCTGTTAAACACTCTACAGTAGACTGTGTGAGTGGCGTCATTGTCACCTTTGTGTTTTCTCGTCTTCTACCATACCTCTACACATTGTTTCCACTGCATCTGATGTGTGTATCATGCTCCCTGTCGTGGCATTAAAGTCATTTTACAGTCTTCTGTAACCCCCTCACCCTGCAGGTTAGCTCACAAATGGCCTCATGCTAGTTTCTGTACTTCCAACATGGCATTTTCAAGGTCCCGGAAATGTTGTGCCAAAGCTGCTGCTTCTTGTCTGCTACTGTCTTGCTTGGCCTAGCAGTGGCTGGTACTGGCTGCAACATGGAGCATTGTGCTGAGACACTAACAGTTGTTGGTACTGTGATGGCACTTGTTCCTGGTGTCTCAGCTACTCCACCCAGTGCCTGTGTCTCCTTGCCATGCTTGTGTGGCTTTCTGAGTCTGCTGTACTTGCTGTACTTGAATGGGGGCTATGGACTGTGCACTGTCCTTTACCTCTTCTCCTGGGACCCACCGGTGACATTTTGTGTAGATGGTACTGTGCAGACAGAGTAGTCAGGGCGATTGTATTTATTTTGACAAAGTGAATAAAATGCCTTTATTTATAATAGAAGGCATAAAGATAATTTCTAATTGAAATTACCATCAAATCAGGGTAGAATCTAAAGATGAGGGAGAATCAAAAGTTATATGTGCTTGAGTTCAAATTATTGCTTGTTAATCTTTACCTTGTCATGGTTATTTTTTTCTTATGGCAAAGCATATTTGTAGTTCAAGTTCTATAATACATTATGTTTGGGAATCGTGACACCTCATGTGGAATTTCTGTTGCATTTGTCAAAAGTTTGTAAAGTGAACTCAGGTATGTGTGTGTTTGAATGAGTGTGTGTGGTTTCCGGTACATTCACATTTACCTCCTTGACATGCTGCAATGATGGCTTACCAGTTTTGATGGCCATTGGAGCAGAAGTTCGATGGTGCTGACACCCGTAATTGCCTTTTTGTGAAATGTCGTGGCATTCCTTTCTTCCACCGGTGTGGGGAGGGGTTTAGTGCTAGGACCCCCAGTGACAGTAGCCTGCGATCTCCATGCTGCCACCCTCTACACGGTACATGGTCTTAACTCAGAGCAACGATTTCAAATTTCGTCTGTGTCCTGTTGGTCACTCCCACAGCATTGATGACGTCTGTGATACGTTCCCATATCAGTTTTTTGGTGGCCTTTAGAACAGTCAGAGAGGACCTGCCAACAGTTCGACCCTCTCTGCGGCAAACTCCTTCACTAGGATCTCTAGCTTAGCTGGCTCAACTTGGCTTCCTTCAGATGTCTCCTGGCTTGCCATTTCCTCTTCTTTGGATGGTGCTACAAAGAGCTCAGCGCATCTGCCCCTCTCCTCTCTTCTCTCATACACACTCCACCTGGCTCACTTCCTGGTTTGGTGACGACATCAGTGACTGCCGGTGCGACATTCCCAATTTGCAACTTTTACCGAATCGCATCATAACAATTCGTGATCGCACTACAAGTTAAGTTAGTACATCATCATTTTGGAATCACATTTTGTGCTCTAGTGTTTTTCGCAAATTGCGATTCGTGAATTGAAACTTTAATACATTAGTTCCTAAGTGTTTTAAATAGCCATGAAGACAGCACTGCTAGGGTCACATGCACTTATTATACCTGTTCTTTTGCACTGCCAAATGTGTCTACTGTGCCTGTAGTGCTACTGTTCATCTCCTCCTCCCTCTTGTGTCTGGATTCAGGAGGCACCCAATCTGCGCATTATATTTTATCACTTGCACTCTTTTAAAACTTAAGAATTTTTAATTCGCCTATGCTCACCACGCTGTTTTCAGTTCCCCTGCGTGTTCCCCAGTCCACCGCTGATGGTTCAGTTGGAGTGGAGGGATTGATCGCAAGCTCTGGAAGTGTCCCCCTCACACTTCCGGTGACAACGGAGGTTAGCAGTCTAGCAGCTGACATACCGCACCATAAAACTGGCATGCCATCGCAGCGCGCAGTGGATGTAATTTCACTCGAAGGTAACTCTAGCAGCACGCTCGCTACTGCCGTCTGAAGTGCCTGGTAAAGGGCTTCCAAACAATTTTATTTTATCACTTGCACTCTTTTAAAACTTAAGAATTTTTAATTCTCCTATGCTCACCACGCTGTTTTCAGTTCCCCTGCGTGTTCCCCGGTCCACCGCTGATGGTTCAGTTTGAGTGGAGGGATTGATCGCAAGCTCCGGAAGTGTCCCCCTCACACTTCCGGTGACAACGGAGGTTAGCAGTCTAGCAGCTGACCTACCGCACCATAAAACCCACATGCCTTTCTCAACGCGCAGCGGACGCGCGCAGCGGGTGCGCCGCCGGCGCGCCAAAGGCAAGCCCGTCTGCGCCCGTCCGCGCCTGTACCGTGCCTAGTGCCATACCCCCTGGACCTCTAATATCAACATCAGGCAAAAAGGTATTAAGCTACACAAACTCCCAACTTATGGACCTCAAATATACCACTAATACCCACCACTGCCCCCATTTCAGTCTGGACTCACTTACCAATAATACATCCACTTGTTGCCCTAACTGTCTGTTTAAGCTGGTTCTACCTACTCTACCCTCTCCCTCCAACTCGCATCTCCATCCTTCAAATCCTGTACTCATTCATTCCGCCCTCATAAATGCACGTTCCCTCCCTAAGCATAAATTTGAAATTTCCGAACTACTTTCCAACCACAACCTAGACCTCTTATTTATAACAGAATCATGGGGTGATCCTTCATCTGGACCCGACTTCTGCATCGCCACTCCCAACGGTTACTATGCACTTAGACAGGATAGACCTATCAAAAGGGAGGGGTTTGGCGATTATTTATCGAGACAAATACTCAGTTAAAATAGAGACAATTGATTCATCGGTCTGCGAAGCACTGACCTTTTCTATTTTGCTCTCAAACACCAAATCGTTCAAAGGTACCCTCCTTTATCGCCCACCTGGCCCCCGAGCTGGATTCCTAACAGCCTTGGGTAGCCTGATAGAGCCAGTGGCAGGAGCTCCCGATTACACCATACTGGGAGACTTCAATTTCTATTTGGAATCCATCGATGATAAGGACTCTTCCTCCCTTACATCAGACCTACTGGCAGCTGGCCTACGACAGCTAGTGACTGGACCCACTCACCTAGCGGGTCACACACTTGATGGTCTCTTTACTAATAATAGCCACATCTCCCTCCCTACTGTTATCCCCTTGACCTGGACAGACCATTCTGCAGTTATGTTTACTATCCAGATTAGGAAAACCAACCTCCCGCACGCTAGCCCCCGTTCTCCCAAACAATTTCGAGCGTGGAGGAACATTGACACCCATCTCCTAAAAACAAACCTTTCTGCTACTCAACACGACTTCACACCAGACCCCGATCTAGCCTCCAATAATTACTCACACTGGCTACATAATGCTTTCAGTACTTTAATACCACTGAAGAATGTCTCTACCAACCGAAGCGCTCCCTCCGCCCCCTGGTTTTTAGAGACGCTCAGACTAGAGAAGCAACACTGCAGGAACTTAGAAAGACGTTGGCGTAAATACTATGATAACAAAGACAAAACGCTCTATAAGGACGCGATAGCCAAATATAAACATCTCATCATCTCAGTGAAAAGCAAATTTTATCTTTTGCAAATAGAATCTGCCCAAAACTCCATCAAACAGTTGTTTCAGGTGGTAACTAAACTATCCAGTCCACCTATCAGCTCACCCATTGATGCTTCTCAAGCTCTCTGCAATTCCCTTGCTAACTTTTTTGAAGACAAGGTCAATGAAATTTACTCCAACTTTTCAACCCAGGCCAATTCTGACCATTCTAACTGCAAATTACCGACCAACGCCTTGGCCACTGTGTTCCCTGAATTCAGTCAGGTCTCAACCAAACAGATAACAGAGCTAATTCTCTCCATCAAATCAGGATCCCCCCTTGACCCATGTCCCCCTTCCATTTTAAAACTCATTCCTGACTTGATAGCCCCCATCCTTACGAACATCTGTAACTCAATGTTCCATACTGGCTCCTATCCTTCAGTTTGGAAAAAGGCTATTATCAAACCTTTACTGAAGAAGTCTAATCTCGATCCCGCAGAATCTAAAAACTACAGACCTATCGCATGCCTCCCATTCCCATAAAAAAAATTCGAAAAAATCATGAACATTCAATTATCACACTTTATCGACCATAATAATCTTCTGGATGACACCCAATTCGGATTCAGGAAGAGTCACGGTACCAAGACGGCCCTCATTAAGGCTTCTGATGAAATCAGGATGATCCTAGACCAGGGCGGCGCTGCAGTCCTGATACTACTGGATCTGTCAGCTGCCTTTGACACGGTCGATCATGCCATCTTGATCGACCGTGTCTCCTCCATCGGTATAGTCCCAATACCGGCAACATCCCCCCACCTACCCATAGGCGAACGTGCATAAATAAACCACAAGACACATTGTTTATGGGAAAAACTGTCGCAGGTTTATTCCATACAAGAGTATGGAATAAGGTGGGTTATCTTACGGGCGATCCATGGGCAGGCAGCCGTCCAACCTATGCTGCCCCTGCCCGCCTGATGAGCCAGCACTGTGGGATGTATGCCCGATCAGCGCTACACCTTTGTTGATCCACCACTGGATCACGTGTCCCTTGTTACCATCCTACTCACGCCCCTTTCAGGGCGGAGCGTATCAGGGCAAACCCCCGGTTGGTCAGGCCCCCAACCGCCCGAAGGACTAACGGGGCGCCGTCGCGGTTCTCCAGGACCCTGCCCTGAGGATCCTGGTCTTTGGCTCTGGCACCCCTATTGTGCCGCGCAGAGGTACCCTTACTGTACCCGTCTGCCGCAGTGGTACCCTTACTGTACCGGACTGCTTCCAGATCGCCCTGTAACTCCGCCTGCAACACAAAAGTAAACATTAAAACATTCAGTATACTTTGCCCACCAGCTCAGCCGAAGGGTAAGAGGAAGGGAGGGAGACGGCGAGGCTGGCGGCAAAGAGGCCGCTGGGAGGGTCAGAGGGGTATACATACCCTCCCTCCCCCCCCCCTGGGCGTACCGGAAGTGACCCCCACACCCTCTGAACCGCGGGCTCCAGGCGAAAGCCCTCTGCAGCTAGGACGAGGGGTAGGCTTGTGCCGCAATGGCACTAAAGGGCCGCCCTTTTAGGGGGCCCCCTTTGGGGGCGGCGGGCAGCCACATAGTCCCAATACCGGCAACATCCCCCCACCTACCCATAGGCGAACGTGCATAAATAAACCACAAGACACATTGTTTATGGGAAAAAACTGTCGCAGGTTTATTCCATACAAGAGTATGCAATAAGGTGGGTTATCTTACGGGCGATCCATGGGCAGGCAGCCGTCCAACCTATGCTGCCCCTGCCCGCCTGATGAGCCAGCACTGTGGGATGTATGCCCGATCAGCGCTACACCTTTGTTGATCCACCACTGGATCACGTGTCCCTTGTTACCATCCTACTCACGCCCCTTTCAGGGCGGAGCGTATCAGGGCAAACCCCCGGTTGGTCAGGTCCCCAACCGCCCGAAGGACTAACGGGGCGCCGTCGCGGTTCTCCAGGACCCTGCCCTGAGGATCCTGGTCTTTGGCTCTGGCACCCCTATTGTGCCGCGCAGAGGTACCCTTACTGTACCCGTCTGCCGCAGTGGTACCCTTACTGTACCGGACTGCTTCCAGATCGCCCTGTAACTCCGCCACAGCCCTGGAGGCGGCCACCGTCGCAGCCAGGGCCCCCCACCACTGCACCTCCTATTACCTGCAACCTGCCCTTTCCAAACATTCCTGTACATCCAGGAGAAACAAGTCCATCCCCACCGGGGACAAGTGGACCCCGTCCTCCTCAAAGTACCTTTAACGTTTGCCTGGATGAGCTTGTGTTTGATGAAACCCAGACCCCTCTGGTCTGCGAGCTTACGCCATGAACAGTTCCCTCTTACAGGGATGTTCAACGGCCTCCCCTGACTTAGCTCCATGCCACCTTAGCGGGGATCATCTCCGCCCATCAGAGCTTCACATTGACCCATGTAGTTGCTGAACTCACCAAACATCGCATTTCAACATGCAACCGCTCATTTCCAGGCCTCCTGCAAATCTAAGGGAAGAGATCACTCCCTACTGGTGATAGATGAACCCCATCTCTATCACAATAGCCCTTGACCTTCGCCTGGGTCAGCTAGTGTCTGAAGAAACCAAAGACTCTTCTGTCCTGTGAACCTGTGCCAAGAACTATTCACCCTCCTGCGGGAAAGTTCCTCTGCCTCACCTGACCTAGCCCCGTGCCAACTCTGGGCGGGACGATTTCCAACACCAAGGATCACATTGCCCCATCTATTTGCTGATCCCACCTGGCTGCCGTCCTTCTAGCACTGTGTGTGCCTGAACCCCTGTGTCCCTATCTATGGGACAGCAGCCCCCTTGTTAGGTAACCGCTCCCACCCCCGCCTGCCTGCTTTGGCTATTCGGGCGAGGAGGATTATGCTTAACCTTTGCAGTCCCTTTGCTTTCTAAATCATGACGCACAGGAATGTCATAACTAGCAATATGTGACAATGAGCAAGGGGGGGCCCACCTGCCCATGCCATGCATCCTTTTATTCCTTATGGGAATTCCGCCAGCTCAGCTCCCTCTGGGTGAAACCCCCTAGGCATACCAGCTAAGAGAATCTTCCTGATTCAATACAGTGCGCACTGAGCGATATGGTGCCTAACATTCACAATTGTCTAAGTCCTACCTAACCCCCATCCTAGAATAATCCCGACCAGGGGAACAGGGGCGTTCCCACTGCCCACCCTTTGGCAACCCCATAGGTGGAAAATTACCTGCTCCGCTAAATTTTAATCTTTGTTGATCACTGGTCGTGCCAAATGTTCTTTTACATAGTAGCCTTTTGTGCTTGACACCTTATTTCCCCATTTCTTTGGACGGCAGCACACTATGTTGGCTGGCAGCGTCACCACCCAGTGAGGCTACCATAGCTAACCGGGCGGGCATCGCTTACTGCAGGAACTGGTCACCTACCCTAGGTTCTGGGAGCACTTACTTCCCCCGTTGACCAGACGGTTGCACCAACCCTTTTGATTGCTGAACCCTGGTGAACACCTTAATGGTATCAAAGCTGGTTTGGAACAATACCTGTCTTGTGCCCACTATTGGAGACACCTCACCCTTTCATGCCATTACAACTTACGCAGCGCACCCCGCTTGCATAACTGCCGTCGGGTCACAGATGCACAGTACCTACTGTCCATTGCCGACCCTGGCTGCTTTAAAACCTGCCAAAGTAACGGAAACCAAGATTCCCAGTTCCCTGTTTAGCTGCAGTACACCTTCTGTGGGTAGGCTAGGAGATACCACAACCACATTGGTCATGCGAACCTTAAGTACCCAATTTTCGCCTGTGCGTACCTCTAAATGAGACAGGCTCCACACCGCTGTAAGGCCAGAGACACACATATATGTTGTGCCCACTATTGGAGACAACTCACCTCTACTTGGAGTGACATCTACCCAGGTGCCTACACAAGTCACCCAACAGGCAAGTTGGCCCTGACTACCTTGTGTTCTGGTGCCAGGTTTGGAAAGCGCCTTGCCTACACTTGCTGCCCCCTGGGAACCACACAATGCCCGTGCTCTGGCCGCAATGCGGCGATGCCCTAGTGTCGCAGTGCACCCCTGGTCAATTAAAAGTGCCACTCCAACTACTTAAACCTACCCCTTGACCATGGGCGGAGTCTAGCTCTCCTCAAACTTTTGCTGGTATAACCCGCGGGCAAGCCTCCTGTTTCGTTCAATTTAGTAATTCATGGCACTGACCCACAAGGGCCTAATACTGGGCTGTGTAACTGCGGCCCAGGGTGACCTTAAACACCCGGCTTGGTGTGGATGGGTGCCAACAATACCTGGCTGAAGTGCAATACCTTTGACAATCACTCCTGACCAGATGTGCCAATGCAGGTAGAAGCAAGAGTTATCCAGCCCACCTTACTTCCTGTCCCAGTTATCTGAGTAACTTAGTGAAAGATGCACAATTGAACTGGTAGCGGAAACTGTTACTTACGCCTGCAAATGCTCTGCTCAGAGCAGCCCGCCAGACAATGGCTTCCATTGAAAGGCGGTGCCAACAGACCTCCAAGCACTTAAGGCGGTACCTCTGAGTAGGGTTCTAATCTAACAAATGCCCCGGATTACATAACTCACTAGGTCAATCGGGCCACCGTCCTACAGCTCAGTTAGCACAACCCCGTAGTTGCTGGTAGGAACTGTACTTAGCATAACACAGCACAGAGTAAATGTAAAATTGAACTTTCCCACCATTGGGCTGGTAACCGACGGCCAAAAAAGACAGAACCTGGTCATGAGATCCCTGTTTCCTAGAGTAAAACAAAATTCTCCTGCACCATTAACAAATGTGCTACATGCACCCATGCCCTAGCCACCTGTTGCTACAGTGGGCAGCCACCCCATGTAGAAAGTGGTCTGTCCCGCTCTCCTCCGAATTTCTCAGCTATAGGGGCTCCAGATAATCTCAGGTGTGAGAAAAGTCTTTCTAACGTAGCCAACCGACGGTTTATACGTGTAAGTGACTGGCCCCCGATATGGTATGACCAAACCAAGGTTAAGCAATAGGAGCATGCCTTAAGCAACGGGTGTCTTTGTGTAGTGGGAACATTTCTTAGCCCCGCAAAGAACCATGGACATCCCCTAAATGCGGGTCACCAGATCGTCAAAGAAATATTGATGGATTTGAGACCTATGCGCCATCCAAACTACTGGATTGAAATTGGCGTGCATAGTTCTTTGAAAGAAAAGCATTGACTGACCCGCTCAAAGTCAAAGGACATATCAAACCGCTTTGGTCTACTTTGCTGAGAAGGATGGAACAATTCCCCTTATCGGTATTAGTGAATGAAGGCATTATTCATTCATGTACAGCAAAGTGGGGGACCCTGCCCCCAAGTGGTCTTCCCACTTTGTGGCACCCTGGCAGTATAAAATGGTTTAACGCACCAATAATCAACCCCAAACTGATATACTGTTTTGCCCCACCCAGGGCACCCTAACCGGTTGCCGCCAAGGCAGACACCGCGACGCCAACTGAAGGCAGATCCGATCCGCCATTCATAGCGTTAATCTAACGCGCATTAATAATTACATATTAATTACACCAATGTAACGTGTATGTAAATGCCAAGGTATTGA
This sequence comes from Calotriton arnoldi, assembly GCA_963921515.1. Taxonomy (NCBI): domain Eukaryota; kingdom Metazoa; phylum Chordata; class Amphibia; order Caudata; family Salamandridae; genus Calotriton; species Calotriton arnoldi. The sequence continues at coordinate 473,949 of CAWUFW010013039.1, read as the reverse complement.
AACGCTATACATGAGCGCCAGTTACATTACATATTCCGCACAACTATCCTAACGTGCCACCTGACCGCTTAAAGGTACTTAGTACCGCCACACAATTATTCGGGCCTGCATCACGGACCAAGGTTTACTCGCCCAGTCCCACTACCCTTATTGCCCCCCTCGGTAAGGGTTACCAATCTGACTGCACCCGGGAACCCACCCTTGGTGCTGCATAATTATTAGTCAATAATTTTTAAAGATGCCATGGCAGAGCCGTTTTCCTTGCACGGTGATGTGCACAAGCCCCCCTCGCGTAGATAGAGGTATATCTACGCATAGATCGAGATCCCAACCAGAACTCCAACCAATGTACCCCCTCAAGGTAGAGGCACAGCCATGCAAGCAGGCCGACCACCCCACAACGTGGCGGCGGCCGTGAATCCACGAATCTCAGCCGCCGTCAAACAACATGATTCATGTTTAGCATTTGCCATTCAATGAACTGATTACGAATCAGAGCCACGGCCGTGCTCGTCACGACACGACACCAAACGGGGGGAAAACCTGTGTGATTATGGCAGCGTCACTCTGAACAATAAACCCTGAAGCCATAAGTCTTTGCTTGAGTTGCCGCCAAGCGCCGCGTTTGATTCCCATAAATGCAATCACTTGCCGGTTGAGCGAAATTATTGCGAACAAATATGCACACCACCGGTGAAAGAGTACAAGGCGCGGCTTTGAGAAACCGGAGCAGCGATGCCCCCAACAGACAAATGTGATTTCGACAATAAAACGCGGCTGAGCGGGAAGGAATGCGCTCCACAACCGTTCTAAGGAGAATGCTCGCCTAAAACATGAGGCATTGCCTGCTTCTAGATCTTACCAGAGCTGCTCGGAAATGACGCAACAGGCCATAATCCCTAGTGAAATAACATTCTGGCTCCCAACCTTGCGTGCGCGACCCCGCCGACTCACGCTGGCCAGCGGGCCCTCATGTTTCCGGCCCCCAGCACCCTTATCAACCACGTGCGTGGCGGTCGCTATTTAACACCCTGTGTTTTACCTACATCTTAATTTTGCCATGTACACCGCCCGGCGTCACACTACCGCGTACCTGTAACACAACAAAATGTTCTTTAAAACCTGTAAGTAACACATTTTGCCAACAAGCGCAGTGGCAATGCAGCCAGCTGTCCGGGTCCTCGCGACCCATGCAACCGCAACCCGAATCCAAGGATAACACTCAAACGTATGCTCTCATGGCATTGCCAATGCATGCAGGCAGCAGTTCAGCATAGTAAAATAAATATGCAAACTTGGCATCTGAAACGCATGCACTAAGCATAGCATAAATGATTAGCATTTAATCATGAATAGCACAGAAAATATGCTAACCTGGCATTACAACAATCTCAAAATGGCACTGAACATCACTATTGGAGAGCGTTTTAATTCTATGTACCGGACCCTGAGCAGAGTCTGCGCACTAGGCCAGATGGAACGATAACGCACTTCCTGGAATAGAGGGGTAACGCGCAGTACGGAGACTCATGATGAGCAGGTGTAATAAAGGAGCGTGCCACCTTATAACGTCCCCTACCTGTGGAGACGGATTACCTCTACATGGAGCCCAAAGCAGAGCCGTGACCCTCCCCCAGCCGCACAACCTGTGGCAACTGCACCAGACTCCAGAGGAAGCAACTTCTCCGCCTGCCTCTGGGGAGGGTTACCCTGTTCTGGACTCTGAGAAAAGCGTGGATCCTGCACCATCCTGCAAGGATGCCACTCATACCCGTGGCGCCAGGCCTGAATTTTGCAGACAGCCTACAAACAACCTTGCAGCCCGGTCCGAGGCGCGTTTCCAACAGGCTTCCTGGTTTACCTCCTGGCCGAAAGCCTCATCCTACCAATGCACTGCGTCATGCCTGCCAACCACGTGGCACCTCACAACGCTCGGTTCGCCCTGGCTCCTAGATTCTTTGAAATCTACTCCTAACCTTATGTATTCCCGCATTCCTATACAACAAAACGCCCGGCCTGACTCACGTCCTCTCACACCGTACAGAAAGCGCAACCCGGTGAATCCACCCCCTTGCACTCAATCTCGGCCTCGGAAGTGTCACGCCTTTTCCAAGCAGCAAGTACTCCCGGGGGAGGGGGTGGCTCCATCCCGAACTTCCATGCTGTGCCCATCAGCACCTCACAGTGCAACAACGGTAACTGAGTAGCATAAACCGGCCCACAGGGGCACATAACAAACAGCTCCGGACCCACTGGCAGATGAGCAGAAAGGACAGCTACGAGGTGCCCAACATTTAGGTGTGTGGGAAAACACCCAAGGACAGTGGAAGAGCCCCGCCTGGTACCCGCATGCCCTACACCACTGTCAGATCAACTCTGAATTCTGTGGGCCATGTGTCCTGGGGCCCTGATGCGAAAACTCGAAGGCAAGGGGCCTCACAACTCAACGCTGTCCGTGGAGGGACCTTAAGCCCTCCTGCAGTCTGGCCCGTGCTACCAACTATCATGGCCATCCCTCCCCCCTGCCAGGCCCACCGATGCGAACCATACACACCTCCGTCGTGCAGGCAGGAGCGGTTGGGGAGGATGAGCTGACAATCCTTCCTTCATACCTCTGTCTGAAAGCAAAAGCCTGCATCCCGTAACGTAATGACAGGGCTTAATAATTACGTCGAAATATATTTATACCCAGTCTCATCCTACCCAATGTAGTGGACGAAGGGACAGGGACACGAACCCGACCCCGCAACAGCGTGCGGCACCTTCCCCTGTGCAAAACTGGAGGCACGCTCCACAGCACCGTGTTTACCGACCTCGACGCCCAACCTTGCTGGTGAGCCACACGACAAAGCACACTTCCAATCATTACGAAAACCGTGGACATCACAGGGTGCCGGGCAGGGGCTTGGCGCACCCGATCCCTGTTACCCTACGCTCAGGGAGATTAAGTGATTGCAGCAACCGGGGCTGTATGAGCCTCTTGCCGGACTCAAACCCGGGTCCCCAGCCTAAAAGTGGTGCCAGTGGTCCGCATAGCAACGAGGCCGGGGACGATCCAAGGAAGGGGGGGGGGTGTATGGGGCACACGCCAGCTCACCGCCCACTATCCTGCCCTCCAAAAACAAAACGCAACCGCACGAGCGTGTCCGGCGCAAAGAGCCGACGGCGTGTCAATAGGAGGTGGAAAAAGGCAGGCAGCCTTCCCACTATCTTCCCAGCGAGGAACCACGGCCCCGGGGGACACCAAGGCCGGGCGGAACCACATTGCGGGCACTCCGCATGCCGCCGCCCCCCCCCCCAAGCAACATGACAACCTCCGACCCCGGGGACTGTAGTTGAGTTGAGAGACAACACCCGGGCCCTAATACCCACCAGCCAGCGTATCCCGCGGACAATGGCCCCCACAAACAGGGGGGGGGCGGGGAACTCACCGCCACACGCGCCGAAGGCACCCCTACCCCGACGGGTGAGCTGCGCTAAACCTGAACATGCGGCTCGATGCTCACTCCCACGCCGCCAGACCCGCCCAGTGCATGACTGGCAGGCCGGACTGGCCCCTGGCCCAAGTGCACAGCGGCAACGAAAAGGCCCCAAAAAGGTCCTCCCTGCACTCACCCGCACGACAACCACCACCTGGTCCCGGGCACACGACACCCGAGGCGCGCTGCAAACACAGCGTGTCCAGCGAGGTAACAGCGAGCGCACAACGCCGACCACACAACCCGAGGATTCGGACCAGCAAGACGGCGAGGCTGGCGGCAAGAGGCCGCTGGGAGGGTCAGAGGGGTATACATACCCTCCCTCCCCCCTGGGCGTACCGGAAGTGACGCCCACACCCCTGAACCGCGGGCTCCAGTCGGAAGCCCTCTGCAGCTAGGACGAGGGGTAGGCTTGTGCCGCAATGGCACTAAAGGGCCGCCCTTTTAGGGGGCCCCCTTTGGGGGCGGCGGGCAGCCACATTCATCATAGGGCCAAAGCCCTTTTAACCTCCTTGCTCTCCAACCGTACCCACTCAGTTAAACTTGGCGACTTCTATTCCCCTGTATTTACTCCTCCCTGTGGTGTGCCTCAAGGATCCTCCCTAAGTCCGACCTTATTTAACATCTATGTGTCGGACTTGGCCAGGGTCATCAAAGCACACGGGATGAGACTAACTTCATACGCCGCTGACACCCAATTGGTGCTGGCAGTACATAACAATGGAGGATCAGTTGCTGCCAGCTTCCGAGAAGGAATGCTAGCCATCAGCTCCTGGATGGCAAGCAACTGCTTAAAGCTTAATTCCGATAAAACGGAAGTAATGATCTTTGGCAACCTAGCCCCGGGCCGTTCCTCTACCTGGTGGCCAACCGATTTGGGACCCCCTCCTGCACCGGTCACTAAGGTCAGGAATTTGGGTGTAATGTTTGACGACAAGCTGTCTTTCATCCATCACGCGAACGCGGTCGTCTCTTCATCCTTTTACACCCTAAAAATGATAAGGAAACTTCTGCCATTCCTCCCCCCCAGCGCCGGTAAGACTCTTATGTGCACATTGGTGATGTCAAAGATTGACTAATGCAATGTTCTCTTCTTAAACGCCCAGGAGAAAGTCCTTAATAAACTGCAATTAGTTCAGAACTCAGCTGCCAGAATTCTGTCTGGCTCCTCCAAGTTCAAATCAATCTCTAGAGTCATACGGCAGCTTCATTGGCTGCCTATTAGAAATCGAACCAAATTCAAAGCACTGTGCATCGCATTTAAAGCGATTAACAAGACTGGACCCGAGTTCCTAAAAAAAGAACTTTGTCCATACATCCCACTTAGATCTTTGCGTTCCGCCTCAGCCCACCTACTGACTATCCCTCGCACAAAGAAAACATCTTGGGGAGATAGACGTTTCACAGTTGCCACGGCAAGACTGTGGAACACCCTCCACCTTCACATCAAAACCAGTCCCACCCTCTTGACATTTAGGAAACAAGTGAAAACCTGGCTCTTCAACCAGTAGTCATCCAATTTAGCTGCTTTCCTTCTACTCCGCAGCGCCGAGACACCCCCGGGTATTTGTGCGCTATATAAATTGCATAAATAAATAAATAAATAAAAACCTAACAACTTCTGCAGCTGCAAGCAACATCCAACAGCCATGCTCCTCTCCACTAAGCCTGGGCGGTGAACACCGCTCCGCACACGGAGTTTGCGGAGTTTTCCGCACTCCGCATTACGCAGAGCTCGCAGAGTTGGAGTGATGTTTTTTTCCTCGCTTGCGCTCGTCAACATCAAGTTGGCGAGTGCAAGCGAGGAAAATCCACCTACCAGCGAGATTTTTCCTCATTCGCTCTCGTCAACGTCAAGTTGGCAAGCGCGAGTAAGGGAAATCAACCACCCGTCGAGTTTTCTCAACTCGGGCGGTCAAATTTCTCAATGTGAGTGGCAGCGTATGCCCGTGGCCGCTCGCGTTTAGAGAAACTGTCCATATGCGTTGAGAAAGCTGCAGCTCTAGTAGAAAATCTACTTGAGCGGCAGAAAGAAAGCAGCGCCCGCTTGCGCTGTGCATGGAGCTACTCGCGATAATTTCACAGCGCGGACAAACACCTGGTGCTGAAAATTACTGCAAACAGCATTTTTTCTAACTCACTCCACTGCTTGCGGAGCTCCGTAGCGTGGCAGAGTTTTTTTTGCACTTCACAGAGTATCCATGAACTCTGCCAAGGCTTACTCTCCCCTAGCCAGCACTCGCAAATTGAGGCTGGCTTCTACTTGCTATTTGCCCTAAACTCAAGGCTGTGTTTCTTCCTATGAAGTACACAACTTTTGAATTATCTGTCAAACATCTCCTCCTAGGCCTAAGCACCTCGGGGTGATTTAATTTGCACAGTTGTGCTATACAATTTTTCAACTGTTTATTCTTTTATAATTCATGCGTTTTCTTTAAATACTTGATACAGCCATCACCCACCGTCCAAGTTTAATTTTATACATGCTCCTTCATCTTATAGAATCCCACTGCTATCACTCTGTGTGCCGTGGTGGATCTATTGCATATTTCTCCGATTCTTTTTTCCATCACTTGATTTTGCTTGTAATGTCAATCCACTGTTTTGTCATTAGTGAATTTACCAGTGTCGAATACTTGTTAAGCTGCAGTTTTACATTCACTGTTTTTAGGTTTCATTTTTGAACTTTTGATACTTTCATTTTCATTGCATTTCTTTTTGTATGAAACATCTTACAAGTCGCAAGAAAGTAGAACAGGTAAAACATATTTTTGGAGCAAAGTTTCTTTAGTTTTCAAAGACAGAGAACTTCCTGTGAATATCGTAACACAAAAAGTAGTGTGAACACTGAAACCAGCTCTACGCCTGACATGTCTGTGCAGGACTGCGCGCCGGTGCTGCTGCTGCTGCTGCAGGTGATTCACCCAGAGCAAATGCTCAAAAAGTGCTTCAAGTCATCGCCAGTCCAACAAGCCTGAACTGCATTGCATCACTTCCTAATGATAAAAAAAAAAGCACAGTGTCAAGTAATCCTTCTGCGAGAATGTGCTTTGATAGCCGTGCAGGAAACAGGAAATGCTCTCGTTCCTCTTTGCAGAGGAGTCGTGCATGTCAATGTCGACTTTGACTGAGAAGAGGGAAGGTAACATGCAGGGACCGGGGCTCACGGCATCCTTTGTGCTCCTGATCAGTGCGGCATTGTCCTCGCCAGGTAAGCGATACGGAACTGGGCTTCTTTAGTTTTAGGTTAAACTCCGCAGACCTGAATCATGCCTGGGGCTATAGATCTCGGCGGCAGGGCACCTCCCTGGGAACTAAACCCTTCTTCTCTCCGAAGGCACTGGTTCCACTCTTCAAATCACATTGTAAATGTTTGTTGCTGCCTTGTGTTGTGCCGAACTCGACCACTGTGAGTTCATCGTGCACTTATTGTATTGGATTGTTGACTGGCGTGTGCTTATTGTCGAACAAATGTGCGCTTTATAGAAAATTGCACACTGTGTGTAAAGTAGCGCATCATCAAAGGGCGCTGTAACGAAATGCATAGGGCGGAGTTCGAACAAACATCAACTGTGTACCAAGAAGCAGTTAAAAAAAAAGTCTTCACTGGCATGCATATACTGTAGCAGGACAGAGTGTGGCATTCGGGGGCGTGTTCGTGAAGTGAATGAATCTCAGCGATACCTGTTACATGTATTGTTATGTACTTACTTAAGGAGTTTTCTATGCAGAGTTTTGCAGTGGGCCAAGGTAATAGCCAGAAAATTAAAATACCCCCACTTGGAACCAAAATTTTGATGGCACCAGGGAAGTGAAGCAAGTGAGCTTGACTCTCCCTAGAACAGCTCACTTTTCTCTTCCATCCAAACAGCAATCCATGTATCCTTTCAGCCTTCCATCTGCCTGTTGATATCCACTATCTCACCTTTACATTCTGTCAACCATTCATTCTTTCATCCATCATTCAATCTTTCACCATTCCATCCATCCATTGGCCATGTCATCCATCCATCCGTTCACACATCCATCATCTATGTATGCATCCATTCAAACATACATCCACCGCATCATCCGTCATTTAATTTACACATCCATCACTTGAAGCTGTTCATCCATCAATTGATCCTTTCTTCCATCTATTCATCCTCTTAGATTTCCATTTACTTTGCCATCCATCCATACTCCTAGATTTCTATTTACCATGCCATCCATCCACTTATCCTCTAAGATTTCCATTTACTCTGCCATCCTTTCACCCATCCATCTTCTCAGATTTCTATTTACTCTGCTATCCTATCACCCTCCAAGCCATCCTTTCTGACTTCCATTTACTCTGCCTTCATGTCACCCACCCATCCATTCATCATCTTAGATTTCTATTTATCCATCCATCCGTCCATCCATCTGTCCATCCATCCATCCACTCAGCGTTCCACCCTTACATTCTCTCAGATTCCATTTACTCTGCCACCCTTTTATCCACCCATCTACCCATCCTCTCACCCACCCATCTACTCAACGTTTCCCTCACCCACCCTCTCACCCATTCCTCCACCCATCCTTTTATCCGCTCATCCACCCATCCTTTTACCTACCCTACCCTCCCACTCATCCATCCATCCTCCCAGATTTCCATTTACTCTGTAATGGTATCATCCACCTATCTACCCATCGTCTCAGCCACTCAACCACCAATCCTTTTTCCCACCCACCCATCCTTTCACCAACCCATCATCCATCCATCCTTTCACCCACACATTCATCCATCCTTTTATCCACCCATCCATCTATGCTTTCACCCACCTACCCATTCATCCATCCTCCCAGATTTTCATTTACTCATCCATCCTTTCATGCATGCATCCATCCATTCATCAACCATACAACAATCCATTCATTGTCCCAAATTTCCATTTACTCTGTTCTCCTATCATCCACCCATCTTCCCATTGTCTCACCCACTCATCCACCAATCCTTTTACCTATCCATTCTCTCACCCACTCATCCACCCATCCTGTTACCCACTCATCTACCCATCATTTTACCCACTCATCCTTTCACCAACCCACCCATCCATCCTTCCACACACCCACCCAGCCATTCATCTCTCCATGTGTCCATTCATCCATCCTTTCACCCACACATGCTTTCACCCACTCATCCATCCTTCCAACCACTCATCGATTCATCCTTTCACCCCCATCCTTTCACCTACTCATTCATCCATATTTTCACCCACTCATCCATCCTTCTTTCCATTTTTTTCTTTTAGTGCTAATTATGAGCTTTTATTTGCCAAGTTGCAGATAAAAGAGGGCCATAAAGAACCCCACCCCCACTGTAGCTGCTAAAACGGGGTGTTCACAATACCCCTACAGTGGATTATGCAGGTGACTGTGTGTTAACACAGGTGGGAAGATAAGTGAATATGGCCCTTTGTTGTTGGGTTCTCCTTGATAAGAAATGGATACAATTGACAAACTCGTTATTCGAAGGAGATGTTGTGTACACCAGTAATGGGGAACATGGTCAGTTGAAGGTTTCAATGAGCAGGGCTGTTTTTTTGGTTCTTCACACAATTTCCAAGGTCTTGGTAGCAGCTGAGTTCTGAACCCAGTGTATCAGAACTCCTTTCAGAGGGTCACAGGGCATGCAGGGGCTACTGGGCCTAACTAACCGTGGTGGTTGAGGCCTTTTAATCCTCATGTCCCAGGGCCTGACCTACTATGGATCCTGAACAACTGGGCCAAGTATCCCGTCTGCACTTGACTCTCAGTGGTAGGTGTGGGTTAGCAGTCAATGGTACCTGGGGGGGAGGTGTAGAAACAGTCAGTGAACATGACTCATAACTCAAATTGCAAACAGTACGAACAATAAATGAATGTCTAGCCAAATACTTGCTTTTTTTAAGAAAAAGTAGTATTTTATTTCTAATTCTCCACATGCAAAGAATATGACACTCAGAAGCAACAACACAATCCTTTTGAGGTTGGGGCTCTAGTAGTTGTCAGGCAAATCGCAATCCCAACCTCCTTAGTGTAACGTGTTTGGGGCTATTCCCCTTTCACTGGTAGCCACATCCAGAAAATGTTCTCTTCTAGGCCGTACTCAAGAGTTCCTCTTTGACTTTTCAGGTTTCAGTCAAAAGTGTCTGTGGTGCAGCAGCACTGTTAGTAGTGAGTCCCCTGGTGCCCACCCGGCCCAAATCACATCTTACCCGCTCTCGCAGAATGGAAGAGTTCAGTGGTGTAAAGGGGTGGCTTCTGTGTAAGCACCCACGAGGCCAGCTTTGCTCAGACAAGTGAGGCTTCCCACAGCCCATGCCACAGCAGCTAGTGGTGCAAGCTCTCTCTTCTGAACAGCGCTACCAAAGATGTCTCACTTGTCGGAGCAGTTCCCAGCTCTCAAAGACGCAGTAAGGTGACTTCACCCTTCAGGGGTTAGGGAGAACCTTTCTTCAGCTCCCAACTAGAGCTAGCAAGGGTCCAATGTTGTTCTTGTCGTCCTCAGCAGTCCTCAGTGGACAGTCAGGGGCAGTTCCCTTGCCTTGCAGTGCAGGCCCAACATACCAAACATAGCCTCAGTCTCTCCTTCAGGTTGCGGCCCAAATCCTTCAGCAACTTTGGTACCAGCAGACCCTCCTGGCATACAGGGTTGCCACGGTATGGCATAATAGGGCCACAGGCTCTTCTTCCCCTGCCAAGACGATTACAAGTCTCAGCGCTTCTCACAGTAGCAACTTTACTGGTTGCCCTCTATGGCATACAGTGTCACCGGGGTGGTATGGGCTTAGCAAGACCCACATGACAGTCAACACACAGCTCAGTCTATGGCGTCCCTCTACTGGCATACGGGGGAGGCCGAACCAGTACTGCACACGGGCAATGACCCGACTGGTATACAGCCAAATCCTCACATTTCACACAGGGAGTCTTCATGGTAGGATTTCGCTCCCTCCAATGCTCTCCTCTTCCTCATAGGGCACACTGGTCTTGGCAAGCTAGGCAAGCGCTGGTGCTCCAGGTTCCAGGGTAGGTTGTCTTGGTTTTCCTTGGTGATGTCCCCTCACCCAGGAGGTAGACTAGCAGGTTTTCCCCCCAGTCCTAGTCACAGGCAGAAGTCTTGCAGAGCTTCCCCTTCTCATACAGCCTGTTTGGCCGCATGGCAGATGAAAAATTTTGGGGTCTCAGCCACCCCTTCTTATAGTTCTTTTCCAGATACCAAATGTGAATTAGGGTCTAAATCTTTGAAGTTTTATGTTGGGGTTCTGCTTCTTTTGAAGTGTTTCTCCTTTTCTTCTTTCCTCTTGAAAGGCTGTCTGTCACAGCAGGAAAGACTCCGAAGCAGATTGTCCGACAACACAGTTCATGGGAGTGACCACAGTTCAAACCTGGATGTCAGCCCCATTGATATGTGCATCAAAAGCTTAATCCGCGGCTCCCAGCCCTACTCTTTATGATTCCCTTATCGGCCACATCTCCTTCCTGAGATGTGTCCAGGCCCCTTCCTTGAGATCTATCACTGAATCAAGAACAATCTTTTGAAGTGTAAAGGGGGTGTCTCTTCCTCCCATCTTCCAGTGTGTCCCACCCAGCTCACAGGAATGCAGCAATATACTGTAGTGTAGTTCCTATTTCCCTAATAGGCTCTGCGCATTGGAATAATATAACCTATAGGCTTGACATAGGACTAAGGTCGGTATGTCCCTATCGAGTATATTAAACTTAATTACTTGTGCCAGCTAGCTAAGAGGCCACTAGAAACTCCTTGAGAACAAGAAGGGAGTAGTTTCTGGCAACCGAAAAACATGACAACTTTGTTTCCCTTTAGAAGCGGAACACGTCTCAGAATCGTGGAAACAATAGATAACAGTTTCACTCAGTCAATCGTGCATGCTTAGTTTCTACAGAGTTACACAGAAAGGAAAGACGGGCGTTTCAATAAAAAGGGTTTTATTGAACAGTCTTGTTTCTCGTGTAAGAGATATGTGCTGCTATGATCACAAGACAGTATGCAAGATAAATAATGTACAGCGTAAGCAGTAGAAATAAATAATACTGCGCTAGCATTATCTTTTAGCATATATTCACGTACATAAATAACATGAGCTAAAAATGCGAGTACTCATACGATGCGTCTCTAAGCTAGTTCTACCCCAATGTACCTAACCTAGTCTAGGTGTAGGGAAAGGTAGAAGTAGGTGGAGTATTCTCTAGTCTGGTATACTAAGAGTATGTTAAGTATAGTATGCCAAGTATGGTATGTATGCCAAGAGTCCCTCTAGGTTCTAGAAAAGCTCCATACCTTGAGAATGAGAGAGGTGGGAATCTCTTGCCGGATCTGGAACTCTAACACCCTGCGAAGGGAGTCAGAACACTGGAAGCTGGATTCGTCTGCGTGCAGGAATGACAGCGTCTTCTCAGTGCGTCAGGCCGGGATACGGGCTCCTCTGAAGTCGAGGTCTCCTCTAACTTGCTTGGGCAAGGGAAGGTATATTTATACCTGGTAGGTGTCTTGGAATGTTAGCATTGACGTGAAGTCGGACAGAGGAAGACGTCAGGAATGAACCCTTAAGGTATAACGGTTCATACATAATAGATGAGTTCTTGGAGAAATCAATAGTCCTGTGCTAGGGAAACTCACGAAGCTTAAGGGTCTGGTTTCTAAGAACTCGTGACGTTAGGGTGGACGGATGTCGGTGACCATGCCTGTATTTGGAGTGCACGGTTAATGCCTAAATAAGGACAGGGATTCTATGCCTATATAAGGGCAATGCGAATTGCGCCTATATAAGGACATGATTCAGGAAAACCTATATACGGACCCCTAAAGCGGAATACAACAATACAAATATGCCTGGGGGGATTCCTCTACTCCTCTTGTCTTCACCAGGCAGTCCTTGGCTTCCCAAAATGGAACCCAGGGTCCTCCGTGTAATGTAAGCCTGTAGGCCTCATTCCAGTGACTCTGGGTAAAAAAATCCTGTTCACTACTACTGATCACTACACAGAATGCTGCCCCCACCGTGCTGCCTAACTCCTGGGAAGGTGGTAGCCTTCCATCACTATGAGGGTAGCACTTTGGGTTCAACTCCCGCCCGAACAAGGCTGCAACCGTGAGACAGGCCTATGTCCTGGTGCACATGTATGACTCCTGTTTACCTATGACAAAAATCAGCATTAGGGATCTAGACAACAATACAGTTGGGCACTGAGGGCACAGGTGCACATCTTCAGCCATGCGGATGACTTTTTCATTTCAACACAGCGTATTCTATTTCATTCTGTTTTGACCTTCAATAAATTTCTGTTGATAGTTGTTAAAACCTGTGGTACCTATGATGCCCTCTTTGGGTTCTTGGTGTGAGTAGATTTCTGGGCATTCATAGTGTCTGTAGTTTGTTTCTTGAACTTATGGCTGGTAAAAGGGAAGAAAGTTCACTTTCACTCTATCATCTTTTTAAATTTCATTATTTAGCTGCTCTGTTTTATAATAGCTGAAGTCGCTTTAGTCTTTTCCTTGTGACATCATTATACTGGGTGTTACATAGGAACAAGATGTTCATCTTAATGTAGATCCTGAAGAGGGGGTGTAAGGATCTTTCATGGTTGTATCAGTCAGATGGGACCCTCACACAGTCGCGGCCGGCATGACTCGCGGGTGGGGGTGGGGGGGTCACGCGGGGGGACACGCGGGGAGGTTTAATTTTTAAAAAAAAAGTTAAGTTACCTTCGCCGGCCCAGTCCGGTCCCGCATCGTCTCTGCTTCTCTGCTCCTCACAGGAAGCAGGCAGCCTCCCTCCCCCTTCCCCTCCCCTAAGCCAATCACAACACTGCAATGGCAGCATTGTGATTGGTTGGTACGCTGACCACATAGGCTTCTATGGGGAGGCCATTTTCTCCATGTAGGCTGCATGCAGCCTACATGGAGAAAAGGCAGAGTGCGTATGACTGGTTTGGTCGGACCTGAAACCAACCAAACAGTCAGCGCCCTCAGAGTGGGCAAGCCACTCCTCCCCTGCCCTAGAGTAGGACCGCCCGCCCCCAACCAAACCCTTCTGCTTTCTCGCAGTGCGAGAAGCAGAAACATAAAATGGTATTCATGCAGTGGGGCGACGGCCTTCCGCCAACTTTGAGGAGCCGCCCCTGCCCTTGCAGCATTATTCTGGATGCCGTTCATGGCCATCAGCAGACTCTTCCTGATGTCGCTACCTAGGGTCATCAGAAGAAGTGGTCTGAATTTTTAGATGTGTGCTGAAGACACTCAGCACGTGTTTAGATAAATAAGCCAGAAAGAGTGACATTTATGACCTGTGTGTAGGCACCATGCCGGAATGATAGACAGTAGACTTCCATTGTATCAGTCCAAAATTGCTATGCAAGTGGTGGGCTCAGAGGTACCGCCCACCACCATTCACATGGCCTGATGTAGTAGAACCAGTCTGTTGACAACCTAATCAGCAGAAATCTAGATGTATGTTTCAACTATGATCTGCCTAAAAATGCAGATTTCAGTGGTAATCTGGGCTCCCTTTTTCTTTTGGAGGTGTTAGAACTACCACTTGCCATTCAGTGTTCTTTCTTAGACACTGAATGGCAAGGACTACCCAGTAAGCAGCTTCTTAGGTTTAGAATATTGTGGTAAGTTCTGGTGTTACCTTGTTTAGGCTTATCAGGATTACCACTATTTATTCACACAGTATAGAATGTTATTGGTTAGATGGATCATAATGTCAAGCGTTGGTATCGACAATTCTTTATTTGATGTTCAAAATGTGTACTAGGTCACTGGAATTATGCAAAGAGCCCAGACACACACTGTTAAGACTATCTTGAAATTGAAGAAAAGAGACCGAATCGCACCCATTTTTGCTCACTTGCACGGCTGTCAGTCACCAAAAGTGTTGAGTTTAAGGTATTTACACTAATCCATAAAATATTTCTCTTGAAGAGCCCAAGTTACATCCAGTAATTGTTTCGTACTCACCTTCCCTCAGGCACTCTAAGATGAGCATCAGTAGATAGGAAATGTAATATTGCTAGATAGATGAAGGTGGAAAGAACCTGGTATTGGCTCTGGACATTTGAGACACCAAGCCCGAACAACTTGCACCTTAAAATTAGTGGAAGTAATTTAGACAGCTGATTAAATCTGAATTTGAATACCTGGCATTTGACTTACCACTGCCTAGGCCACCTTAAGAGCTTTGTCATCCACTCTTTTTTCATTTGACTAATGTAGGAACCTAGACCCGTGGCTTAACGTGGTTCAAGTTGCTTTATGTAGTCGGCCTACAAACACCTCTCTTGGAACACGTGAGAAGAGATAGGATACTATAGCTTGTCTACTAGGGTTATTGTTATCCTCCCAAGCCTCAACTTGAAATCCAAATTGTCGGTCATGAAGAGTGATGTTGGTTACATGCCCCAATATTTTAATTATTGCTAATAAAACTGTGGTTTAAATATGAAGGGGCGATTGGCATAGTCAGTGGTGTTTTCAGTGTCTGTTTTTCAGCTCTGTGGTCACCGGTGCCTCTTGAAGTACACTGTTGGTAAGTGAGAAGATACCTCTGTTGGTCGTTGCAGGGGATAGGGTCGTCGCATGTCAATTTAGGTGTCATGTAAAGCACAGAAGGCAGAAGGAGGCAATGCTTTCAATGCCAGTGTGGTTTTCTTACTGGCATTTCCGTGGCGTTTGAGTAACTTGAAAGTTAGGATAATGAAATAATGCGGTGAATTAGGGAGCAGTGGGAGGCTTGGTGATACGTTAGTTCTTATTTTTAGGATTTTTGCGTGATTGTATTCGTTGAGGTTGTTCACTTTGTTGTATTTTCTGGATCTTTGAGTTATATATTTTATTCTTTGACGACTTTAAATAGTTATGTTGCTAAATTATAAGTTATTGCAATGATCACTGCATGTCCCTGTCCTTAAGTGTGGTGGTTTAGGAATCTGGCTTGCTAGCTAGGGCTTCTGGTTTTGCACCAGAGTTATTCTAGTTTCAATTCTTTCTAATAAACATGGCCAGTTTAGGAAAAACAAACAACTTTCACAGGGAAGCTGTATGCAACCTACAGTATATGTCCAAGCTCTATTTCATCCCATGTTTGCACTACACTAGCCTTACAAAAGTCAACCAAATATTAGCCTAACTTAGGGGCTGATTACGATGGCGGGCAGACTTTGGCCGCCCGCCACCGTAGAGGTGATTGGGACCGCCCCCCAGACATGCGGCGGTTCCACCACTGCAATTAGGATGCGACCGCCATACTGGCGGGCGCATACTGGGGCCTTTAACATTGCGGGCGGTGCTGCTGGCTGCAGCAGCGTCCGCAATGTAAAAGGTGCTTGCACCGCATTTCCCTGCACCACGTGGTAGGCACCATGCGGTGCATGCCACTTGGTGCATGGAAATGCAGGGGGGTACCATGGGTACCCCCCAGTGCAGCAACACCCCCCCCACATGGGGTCCCGCAACGGGCCCCCAATCCTAATCCCCACCAGCCTGTCCCGCCATGGAAAGGCCTCCTAAAACCCACATCCTAATATGGCGGACGCCGTCACCATATTAGTGGCCCAGCTTCGCCCGCCAGGCAATCGGTGCGATTGCCACTGGCAGAAAAGCGGCGGACGGACTTTGCGTCCGCCGCGATACCCACCGCCATCCTAATATGGCGGTGGGTAATTCTCTATTTGATGGCGGAACGATCACCACCGCCGGCCCGGTGGTGGCGATCGTTCCGCCATCGTAATGAGCCCCTTAATTCCAATTGGAGAATTCCAGCAGTCTGCCTGACCAGGTAGGCCTTGTCTTCTCCTAGTGGAACAGCGAAGAGCTGGAGACGCAATCCTGCCTTGGTGGGTTTCATCACAGAGAGGTAGGTTGAGATCCTGGATACACTGAGCATGGATGTTCAAAACTGGATACTCCTTACCAGATAGAACTACACTTCAAACCTAAGATGTGTGATGAGAAAGCTTCATACTAACACATATAAAAGTATATATCTCAGCTCCATACCACTAGTTGTGTTGATACCACAGTGCAATGTCCCATTGCGATACAAACCAGCAATATACAAATCAATTCAATCCCCCTGGAGCGATAAGCAGTCTAGCTGGACATGTTAGGTCCTCTCTCTCTATGTTGGGCTCTGTATTGCTATTAGTTCTCTTATTAGCTGTTGAGCATCCGACCATATAACTCTTATGGTTGTCACTGCATTGTCGTATTGAATTCAAGCTTTGACGCTGAGCCTTTAAGAACCTTCTGTCAAAGTGCCTATCTAGTTGATAAGTCAATGATCTGTATTGAGTCTACAGAGACTAGGAACCAGGATGTTTTCCATTTACACAGCTCCAGCGCACTTGACCACAGCTACTTCTGGAACACAGCAGAAAACTAGGAATTGGAGCAAATTGGATATGACATTTTTTAATAAGCTCCTCTCCAATAGTGCCCCTTCTATTCATCAAGTCTCAACCTCTTCCTTAGACACAATCCATAATTGGATTCTTAAAGCAATTGATGACTGCCTTCCTACTTCAATTAAAAAGACATACAATCACCGCTCCCCTGCCCCTTGGTTTACGGAGCAATTAAAAACAGAAAAAACTAAATGCAAAACTTAGAAAGGCATTGGAGGAGAAACTATGCAACTGATTCCAAATTAAAATATAAAAAGGCCTTAAAAGAATATCAAGCCCTTTGTAAATCAGCTCGTGCAAGTTATGTTGCATCCACCATTTCCAATGCACAGAACTGCTCTCGTACTCTGTTCACAATGGTTAAAAAATTATCGGCCTCAGACACTCAGCCCACACCTCCCGCCCTAGATAAATCACAGTGCGATGACCTCGCTAATTTTTTTGTGAACAAAGTAAAACATATTCATTCTATGCTTAGTAGCTCTCAGACAGTCATGTCTACGCAGCAAAAATCCAGTCCTGAGTCTATTGATATGGCAGAATCCATCAACAAACTGCAATTTTGGTCACTCCTAGATATTAATTTACTTAAGAAAATCCTAGGTAGCATCAAATCAGGTTCCCCTCGCGATCTTTTACCTACCATGGTGTTGCAGCAACTTGACACATCTTCTCTCGAATTAATTATGGACCTTCTTAACGCCTCCTTGCAGGAAGCAATTGTTCCGCCTGACTGGAAGCACGCTATGATCCTTCCGCTTTTGAAGAAGGCCAACGCTGATCCTGCCCAACCATCCAATTTTAGGCCTATCTCCTTACTTCCGATATACTCTAACATTTTGGAAAAGCATATAAATTCTCAACTCACCCAGTTTGTTGAATCTTCTGATTTTTTACATGGTTCCCAGTCCGGATTCAGAGCTGGTTTTTCAACAGAGACAACCCTATTAGGTGTTATGGAAATGCTGAGACATCATCTGGATATGGGGGACACAACGGCCCTCATATTACTTGACTTAAGCGCCGCATTTGACACGGTGTCTCACACCGTGTTAATAAAATCCCTTCAATCCCTCGGTATTTCTGGCTTAGCACTGGACTGGTTGACATCTTTTCTTACCAATCGTACATTTCAAATCTTTTCTTCCGCTGCTACTTCCAAATCTCATTTTTCTCCCTATGGGGTTCCTCAGGGCTCTACTCTCAGCCCGTTGCTATTTAATATCTACGTCAAACCGCTGGTGACCATTGCAGAGGCGGCCGGGCTGTCCCTCTTTTCATATGCGGACGACACCCAGATTATCTTCTCGCTTTCCACAGAGAAGGTGTCTGGCCCATCAGTTCTTCAGGACGGCTTAAGAAAAATTGCAGCATGGATGCAAACTAATCTGCTTAAACTTAATGGCGACAAGACTGAGGTTCTCATCTTGGGGAAAAATAAAGACCTATGGGGCCCCCAGCATTGGCCTACCGAAATGGGAGCCCCACCCAAGCCCACCCAACAAGTCCGTAATTTGGGCTTTGTTATTGACGATCAGCTGTCTATGAGACAGCAAGCAGTAAAAGTGGCAGCCACCTGCTTTACTGTGCTAAAATGGTTAAAAAAAAATGTTTGGATGCTCCCTTGCTCCACCCAAAGAACCGTAGTCCAGGCGCTCGTGACCTCAAGACTGGACTACGGTAACATCCTCTATTTAGGGGCTAATAAGGATGTGCTACGGAGGCTGCAGGTGGTACAGAACGCTGCGGCCAGACTACTGTGTCGAATTCCCAAAACTACTTCCATCTCCAGCTATTTACGTGACCTCCACTGGCTTAAAGTGGAAAGCCGTGTCAAGTTCAAAGCCTTGAGCTTTTTGTTCAAGATCAAGTCCGGCACTGCTCCCCAATATCTGCAAGCCTTAGCCCAGCCTTACCAACCTACACGCCTGCTGCGCTCCACAACCCAGGGAAATGTTTTGGTTCTCAGGGTTAAACTCTCATGGATGGGCGGCCGCTCCTTTGCCTTTCTTGGCCCTACTCTGTGGAACACTCTTCCTGCATCCCTTCGCAATGAAACAAGCTTTGCAAACTTTCGCAAAAGTCTAAAGACATGGCTGTTCAACCAATAATACTGTTACTTTCTTTTTCCATTCTTCAGGCTGGTGCTGGGAAACCCTTTTTGGGTAGCTGTGCGCCTTATAAAACTAATTTAACATAACATAACATAACATTTATATATTCTGAAATTTCAACGTGCCAAGCAACCCTTTTCAGAAAATTACCATGATTTTTGACTATGCATGCTTGAAATAGTCAGATCCCCTCTCAAAGAACCATGGGGCAAGCAGGAATTACTATGCTCAATTGAGGTGGTTGAGACCCGGCCTACTATGGGCTCTGAGCAACTGGGCCAAGTACGCCTTCAGCTCTTGGTACATTCCTCAACCCCATAAATGATTGTTCAGTCAAATGCTTGCTTTTATGTAAAAAGGAGCATTTACTTAATAACACAATGTACAATACAACACACTGCAAACAATAAACACTGTGTTCTTGAGGGAAGTCCACTAGCGTTACCCGGGTCAGCTTTCCAGTCCGGTTTCTGTCCTCGGCGCTCCTCCTATGCGGTAAGTCTCTCCTGTGATCTGGGGACAGGGTTCTGATGCTCCCAGAGAGGTGAGCTGAAGTTGTTGCTTTTACTCACTATGTGTCACACCCCATGGTGTCTACTCAGCTGCATGTTGGGTCAGGGAAATTACCTTCTTCCTCCTTCATGGTCCCTTACTCCTGACACGAGGGTAGGGTCACAGCAGCACATACCAGGAGACGGCCCTCTCTTCAACATGGCCCCCACCTGCCATACAATGGTCATGAGCGGCACAAACAAGGTGACAGCTCTCTTTGGTTCATGGCGCTGTATCAAGCAGTGGCCCTTCATCTCTCGCAGTGCGAAGGGCTCTAACCCTTATTCTTCACTGTGGCCCCCACCTGGCAAGAGGATTGCGGGCTTTGGCACAAGGGCTGGCAGCCCGAGCGATGTGGTAGTCCAGACGGACCAGAATCTCACACTCCCTCCTAGGATCCATGCAACAGGATCCCCTTGTACCTCACTCCCTCCAAATGATCTCCTTCATCTCACAGGCATTGAGTCAGGCAGAAACTGGTGCTATAGGCTCCAGGGGTGACTTATTGACCCTCCTGGGTTATGTTCCTTCCCTCAGCATGGGACTGGCAGACTCTTAGTCCCCAGTCCTGGTCACAACAGGTAAAACTTGAGGTGAGCTTCTGCACGCTGGTATGCAGCTTCAGTTTGATAAATTGGGAATCTCAATCCCCCCATTTTATTATCCATTTCCAGACACACTTGTGATTTATTGTCTCTGCATTTGAAGTTCGTGTTGAGGGGGTTGCTCAACTGTTTTGCTCTTGCTCTCGAGGGGAGCCTATCACAACAGGACAGCCTCCAATCTAGATAGCCCCAAACACAGGCCAAGGGAGTGACAAGAGATTCACACCTGGATGTCAGCCTCCGTGATATGTGCTTCAAAAGGTTACCAAAGGGCCTGAGCCCTACTCTTTATGATTCTCTTATTAGCCCCACCCCATCTCCTTCCTCAGATGTGCCCAGGTCGTGTTTCTCCCAGTGACCTCCTTTCAGAATCTCCTGCACTGTACCATCTCTCAGGCACATGTACATCCTCATGCTGTACCCAACCCAATGCAGGCCAAAGGTTGATTTAAGCACACAGCAGTGGAATTTTAACAGAATCGGCCCAGATGCACCACTCTATTGACACAGGTAAAACAGACCTGTTCACTTTACAGATCACTAAAAACTCAGTATGCTGCCAACACCGCGCTCATGCTACTGAACTCCAGATGAAGGCAGTAGCCATACACTATCTGAGAGTAATGCTTTGGGCACCCATCCAGGCCTAAGCAGACAGCAGTCCATGAGAGAGGCCTCTGTTGTTTGCTCATGACCGAGGATCCAGATATCACTGCAGCTGAGGAACTCAGGGCAGGGGTACACGTCTGTCATCATATGAGGGACTTTCCATCCCAACAGTCCTCTTCGAGATATTTTATAATTTTGTCTGACCCTAAAAGCTTTTCCCCCAAATATGCAATACTGTTGGTTATGTGCTTTTGCCTGTCATTTATTTGCAAAACTGAGTTTCTTTTACTTTTATCTGTGATCAAATTAGTGGGTTTATGATGATTTGAGACGCCCATCTCCCCTTAGCACTGTCTTAGAATTCTTTTAGATTTTTTAAATATATTCGATCTAGGTGAGCATGGCTCACCATTTCCTTGGGCCACCTGATCTCATGTCTCTATCCTTGTTTTTTGAACAATTGTAAATTTCAGTTGTGTTAGTAATAGCATCTGTTATGTTTTCAGATTTTGTTTCTTCATTGTTCTAGGAAATTCCTCAGAGTCAAGAAAAAAATGCGCCCAATTCAAACTCCTCACACACACATTCAAGGCCCTCCACAACTCAGGCCCCACCAACCTTAACAGTCACATCTCCTTCCACCAACCATCCAAACGCCTCCGCTCTTCAGGAATCCTACTCAGCACCATCCCATGCATACACAGAACCAGATAAGGAGGTCGAGCACTCTCTTATATCACTACTAAAGCATGGAACAACCTCTGTCTCCATATCAGTGCCTTCTCCTCTCTTCTTGAATTCCACAATAAGCTGAAGGCCTGGCTTTTTTGTGTGATGTGCTCTAGTTGCCTATGCCCTCACTGCATAACATTGTTGGCCTAGCATGGAGAGGAACGTCTCTGGATTGTTAATAACACCAGTGGCAGCTGCCATTTAACGGCGGGGGCGGGTCGCGGGGAAGGAGGGGGAAAAATAAGATAAACACTTACCTGTCTGCCGTGGTCTCCTCTCATTCCTCTTCGCCTGCTTCCAGGGCAGGAAGCAGGAAGTAGTAAGCACCCGGCTCCCAGCCTCCCGATAGCCAATCGTTGCGATTGGTCTGAGAGCCGCGGTTCGGTGCTCAGCCAGAGAATGGGAGGCTGGGCATGTTCTCCTTACAGGCTGTAATCCAGCCTGCATGGAGGACATGCAAAGTGCACATGACTGTTTGACCAGCCTGAGACGGCCGGCCAAAGCGTTCTGTGCACTTGGAGTGGGCAAACCACTCCTGCCCTGCTCTGTGAGCAGAGCAGCCCCACCCCTACCCAGCTGAGCAAGGTGAAAAATAAAATGATGATAACAATGAGTTATTATCATTTTATTTTTTCCTTTTTCGACCTGCTCAGTGGGGCAACGCTCCTCTGCCTCAGCGCAGGAGCTGGCACCGTAGACAACCATCTGTGCTCTGCAAATTTGCTGAAATTGGAGCAGGGGGAAAATTACAGGCGGCCTACGCAGCTGCATAATGATTGACGCCGTCTGTCTGGACAGTGTTCTAGTAGAGGAGAAGGAGGGTTTCATTTGCTTGTTTGGAGTTGTCGGGGATAGTTCTGTGCTATCATATAGGTGAGAAGCATTATTATACTACTGTCAGCAATAGTGTGATGGGAAACACACTGTATGTTATACGTTGAAACTGCCCAATGTTTTTTTAGTTTTTTTTTAAAACAACGTTAGGTAGTGCATGGAGCAGCTACAACAGTGACACATTGGATTCCTGGACTTTGGTTCAGGCGTTCTTCGGGTCTCCTCAACAGAAAACAAACCAGGTCAAGAAGAGGATCAGATATCTATGAGATAGTTTACAGTCAGCTTCTACCCCTGGCAGTGTACTGGGTTACCATCACTGCAGAGCTCTTCTGCAACAAAGGGTTACCTGTATAAGGAAGTGTCTCTCCTACAAAGCTCATGTCTCACTATACATGTCATTCTTCCTTCTTAGAACTTGCAGTAGAAAATATAATGGTGGCGGAACCATATGCAGGCGTGAAAAAGAAGACCCATCTGAGCACAGTTCAGGATACTGGAGAATCTGGTGTGAAGGTGCCCACAGTGTGGAGGTGGTTGCTTGATGGGGCTTCTCTGCATGCACATAAGTTGTTTGAAGTACTCAGCAACACCATTTGTGTTGTCAAGTGCCAGCTCTTCCATCACTCATCCAGGTACTGTCCCCTTCTGCTATGTTGCATTCAATTTCAATCTGCAGCTGGTGCAATTTATCTTATCCAAAAGAAATGCACCTGATTAAATCATTGCTCCTTCTCCACGAGCATCTTGTTCAGTGGCATCCTTACTGCGAGCACTAGCTCAATGGCATGGTGCCCATGAGCAATTTTATCATGGGTACAAAATGACCCACTTCAATTAGACCTATATTTTTTCTTGAAACACGTTAATATTAATAAATGTAATGCAGAAGCGTCGCCCCACTGCTTTATAGCCAGGGCCGTAGTGGGCACTGGGCGCTTTCCTGGTGGGCTGGAAGGGTGGGGGGCCAGTTTTGGACCAGTTGGGGCAGTTTTTGTTACTGGGGGCCGGTTTTGCAGCAGTGCTGCAATATCAGCCCCCATGAAACAGAAGCAGCAGCAGTGTTTCCCACCAGCACCTCCCCCCATCCCAGGGCCTGACCGACTTAATTGCCAGGGCTGGTTTACGTTCTTAGTCCGGCCCTGTTTTCAGCAGTGCAAAAAAGGAAAACTAAAATGATTTTTTTCCTTTTTTTTTATTGAGATCCATCAAAGTTTACCATTCATTCATATAATACAATATTATTTCTTGGTTATGCACCACTAATCAATAAATAAAGCATACATGTTAAGGAATATAGAGAAAAAAAGAAAAAAACTGTGCAGAGCAGAATATGAGCGAGAGTCACATTGGTTTAAGAATCATTAGAAACCAGATATAATACAGATGTTTGCGATAAAATGCAACTAAAGTACATAAAGTGCGTAAAGTGCAAACTAGAAAAGGATGTGCGAATGTGCAAAATGTCAATGCTAATATATACATAATGTATATATAATCATCATACTAACAACCCCGAAGGTATGTGTTTAAATAAACAATGTACATCTCTCTAAAATACAGAAGAAATAGATACTATAAAATGAAAATTAGCAGGATGGTATTAAGATTCTTTTATCTGGCCTTAGTATTTAATCAAAATACCGTTCCCACAGTTTTTCAAATTTCCTAATCCCCCCATTTCGCATTGCACATAGCCTTTCACTATTTCTAGCTTGCTTCATTTTCCGAGTCCACTCACACATTGTTGGGACCTGACGTGATCGCCATTTTTGGAGCGGAAGGGACCTAGCCACCGCCATTGTGATATATATTAGTTTCACCCATTTATCAGATAGGCAGAGAGATGGATCATATCCCAGGACTTTCAGCCAGCTATTGGATGCCAGTTTAATTGGGCACTCGATCTCCAAATACCGAAATATTTAATTCCAGAACCCTTGGACCAAAGGGCACTGAGTGATTATATGCGTCCAATTAACTGCAGGTTGATTTAAACAGCGGAAGCACTGACTGGACTGGATAGGGTTAATCTGGGAAAGAAACTGTGGGGTTCTGTATAGTAGCCATTTGCTAAAAAATAGCATCCAGCGCCATTTAGCTCCACGTAACATGCTAAAATTAAGTTTATTAACCTCAGTCTACATTCTAGCTGTTAATTCCAACCCTTCATGTTTTTCCCATTTTGTCATTGCTTTCTGAGTAAGGTCCGGACCTCTTGTAGAGGTCAAAAGGTCTACATCTGCTTCAAATAGCGCGAGCACCATATTTTTACTCTCGTTTATTTGAACAAGATCCAAATCAATGAGAGTTTTTACAGCATTCTATAAGAGCCAAGGAGAAGGAAATCATTTTGGATTAAATCGTAGATTTCGGAAATATTGAGCCACCTTTCCATCACGATAAAGTCAGAGATTTTCCGAAACTTAGCTTTAGCTTATTTTTGGAATATTTCAGATGAAACTTTAGTCCCTAATTCAGAAGCGAGTTCGGATAAGGGGGTTGCAATGTTAAAAACGGGGATTGCCTATCTTCTAAAAAAATCCTGGAATTTGCAAAAAAAATCACTGCATGCTCTTATAAAAAATATTTTTGGGGGAGATTTCGCTATTTTTTGCGGATATCGTATCTGGTGCTCTGTGCAGATTAACAGCATAAAGTAGTTCTCAAATATTCCTGTATGCGATTCTAATTTAAACCTAGACATATATTGTGCAAAGTATGCAAAATAGTAATCTCTAAGATTAGGGAGCGCTAGCCCACCTTTCTCCAAATCCTAATATAAAGTGCTTAATGCAATTTGGGGAGGTTTTTTTTCCAAATAAAGGATGTAAACATGGACTTGACCTTTTTAAAAAAAAGATGCAGTTAAGACACACGGAATAGGTGAAAATAAGAAATTGAATAACGGGAGGACAGACATCTTAATCAGCGAAACCCTCCCCATAATGGTTAAAGGAAGAGAGTTCCAGCGTGATAATAAACTATGTACTTTTAAAAGCAGCGGCGAGAAATTTAAATCATATAAATCCGCAATCCGTGGCAAGAACTTTATTCCTAAATATCTTTTTGGATGAGAATTTGCACATGAGGCAATATCCATATGAAAAACATCTGGCTTACATCCACATAATATTATTTCTGTTTTCATTTTATTAATTTTATACCCGCCGAGGCCTTCATAATGTGTAAAAATCTCAAAAACTTTCACCTGAACCCCCTTATCACAGTAGAGAATTAACATAATATCGTCTGTGTATAATTTTAATTTCCCCATAGATGACAATGGGGGACGAATATTGACATTGTCTCGGATTGCAATGGCCAGTGGCTTGATAAAAAAAGCAAATAAAATGGGGGACAGCAGACATCCTTGTCTGGTCCCTCGCTTAACACCGATTTTTCCTACCTCGGTAGAATTGACAATAATGCTGGCTTCTGCACTGTGGTACATTCTTTGTATCAGCCCTGTGATCTGGGGGGGTATGCCGAATCGAGACAAAATACGAAATAACGTCTCCCAGACCCCAAGGTCAAATGCCTTCTCAGCGTCCAGCAAGAGCACCAGGGCCGGTATATTCTTGGTCTCAAAGTAATCTAGTGCTTCGGCTAAATAGTGTGTATTCGTCCCTAGCTGTCTCCCTGCAATAAAGCCGTTTTGATCGGTGTGAATTAAATTTGGTGCTATTGTGTTGAATCTGTTAGCTAAAAGTTTTGTGATAACTTTATAATCTGAATTCAATAATGTGCTTGGACGATATGAGTTGGGATTCTCACCGTCCTTCCCCTTTTTTAAAAAGCTTACCACATTCCCTTTATAAAATGACGCTGGTATCGGGCCCCCCTCTAACATTGTATTGGCAACCAGTAGAAAATATTCAAGTAAATCCCCTGAGAAAGCTTTAAAAAATCATGCCGGTAAACCATTGGGTCCACAGGCTTTGCCATTGGGGAGGTTCCAAATAACCTCCGACAATTCTTCTTTGGAAAAGGGGCGCATAATATTTACCCTCTCGATCTCAGACAGTACCGGGACATTCTGTTCCCGAAGGAACGTCTCAAGTGACTCAGTATAAATCGATTGTTTTTGTCCATAAACACATCTATAATGTTCCAGCATTATTTCACCAATGCTGACTGAGTCCTCGGTCCGCATGCCAGTAACAGGGAATTTCAATGCATTTATCTGATCAATCAGGGGAATTGTAAGCGCGCTACCCACCCGTCTCAAGGCGCTGGGGGGGGGGGGCGGTAAGCATCTGATTACTCGCAGCTTGTCCCCAAACCTGCCATGCAAGGAATCTGCCAGTAAAATTGCTTTCCTCATATACCTTTTGCATATAGGTGCGGTTTAAGGTTTCAGATTTGAGATAATATGCCTCACTTAACGCCTGTTTAGCCTGATCAAGCTTTCTTAGATTAGGAGCTGAGGGACCTCTTAATATACTTTCATAGCACTGCTGCACGCTCCGTTCTAAGGTTTACTTTTGTACTTTATCTTTTTGAAAATTTTCCGCATCTTTACCTATTCCCAACCCAAGAATATATGCCTTTAAAGAATCCCAGACAATATGAGGGGGAGCAGTCCCGTGATTGATTGCCAGGAATTCCTTTATCTCTGTTTTACAATATAGCACCCAGTTTTCTTCCTGTAAAAACTGTTTGTTAGGAACCTAACGCCTAGGATGTACTAAAACTCTCCCTAGCTCGACCACGAGAACAATCATTGCGTGTTCTGAAAATCCATTTGGTGAGATTCGTTGATTGGTGAAAATCAGGGTCTTAGATACAAGGAAGAAATCTATACGGGAAGAAGTGCGAAATCTGCCCGAAAAACAGATATACGCAATTTTAGTAGGGAAAGTTTCCCTCCAGGGATCAATTAACCCCAGGGTCTTTCTATAATTTTGAATAATTTTAAAGGTTTTTGGTTTTTAATTGCTTTTTGGTTTTAACTGAGGAATCAATTTTAGGATTTTGCAGGAAATTATAATCTCCCCCTATAATTACTTCGCCGATAATTTGTATTAGTGATTGGAATAATTCTACATATGGCTCGGCGTTATCTTCGACTGGGACATAAATGCTAACAAATGTGAGACACTTTAACCCCAACCTACAGGTCACCCAGCACCACCTTCCTTTTTTATCATTCTCGAAATTCACCACGTCTGCTTCAAATTTCTTACCCAAAAAGATCACTGTGCCCCGATGTGCTGCCTGGGAGGAGGGAAAACCCCAGTATGTTGCCCAGGATCTAAACATGGAAAATTCCGCTAACTTCCCCACCGGTATATGAGTCTCTTGGATTAAAACCACAGATGGGCTTTCTGTTTTAATCTAGGTTTCAATGGCCCGCATTTTCTTTTTATTATTAAGGCCATTAACATTCAAGGAGACCACCTTGAGAGTGTTATTCATCTTATCTTATCTTATAACACAGTATACTATAAAATAAACATTTAAGTTGAGAAAACCCTCGAGCGTGCGGAGCGGCCCCCAAAACGCTCTGGTGGTTAATAAGCACTCAGCCAACAATAGTGCTTCCAATCAGAGAAACTTATGGTATTCATTTATCAAATATGAGGTTGATCTCTTTTTACCCTATGAAGACTTTGGTATTCAGTTATCCCTTGTGAAGTTAGATCTCTTTTTACTCTCTTGAGACTTTGCATTATTACCTCTCCTCCCATTATTCCTGGATACATACGTTATTGCCTCTCCTCCCATTATTCCTGGATACATATACACAGCTATACATGCAGTTTCTGATCGTGATATTGAATATGACAATAAGTTGTAAGGTTGGATCTCTTTTTACCCACTTGCTCCCAATTCCCCCATACCACCACCAAACCCCCCGTTACCCCACGCTCTCCCCCCTCCCAAGAGCCGTGGTGAATGGTTCGCTGTCCCACTCACACCTAACAGGCTTATCCCTCCCCAGAACTGGCACCTTGACCTTGTGCCAGGAGTTGTTGGCCTACCCTCCCCCTCTCCCACCACCTCTGAAGAAAAAGACAGAAAAACAAAGAAAGACCCAGAAAAAAGGTTAAAGGAGAAAGAGGAAAAAAGAAAAGTAGAGAAAAAAAAAGAGGCAGCAAATATACGGATAATCATAGGGTAAGACAGGACATAGGACTTATTAGACATTTGCTGTAGCAACTCTTGTGCTTCTGGGACATTGCAGAAGATGTGAAATCATCCTTTTACAAGCACTTTCAGTTTACTTTGCTGTGCAATCATTGCCTGTGCCCCCTGTTCTTTAAAAAAAAGAAGCATTTTAAAAACCTCTTTCCGTCTTTTGGCAACTGAGGCGGACATGTCTGAAAAAATATGGCATAGTGGGACTTCAGGCGTATTAAACTGTCGTTGCTTGACTGCTTTGGTTAGAATTTGTTCTTTTACGCGGTAATCTCCGAAATTGACCAATATCGTCCAAGGGAATTGTGAGTTTGGGTGATGGGCTCTCATGATAGTCAGATCCCCGGTATACTCCGGGAGAACATATTTTTTAATAAAAGAGTCGACCCATTGGAGTGTCTGCTGTCCCTCTAACCCCTCCGGAATGCCAAGGATACGAAGATTTGAGCACTTGAAATGATTCTCCAACTCCTCCAACTTGTATTCCATAGAGGACTTTTGGCTCTGAAAAGCCGCTACCTTTTCCTTCATTATAACAACCTGGTCCTCCAACTGCGATACTCTCGCTTCAGCTTCATTTAATCTCCCTTGGAATCCGAGCCATAGTGTCTTCAATTTTTGTGAGCCGGGCATGTATAGCTGCTATTTCTATAGATTGTGAGGATTTGAGCTCCAGAATTTCTTCCAAAATTAGATTTGGCAAGCTTTTAGCATCCCACCGCAGAGTGAATGGTGTCACCACATGGGAGGAACCCTCCTGAGATGGATCAAACCCAGACTCTTTTTGTCCTGCTGGAGCTTTTGCCCTTCTTGAGGCTGCCTGCTCTATAGTTTCTGGCACAGACAGTCCCTGCGATATCTGTGTAAGGGCTGCTGAAGGCTGCGGCAAAGTATTACAGCCACCACTAGAAGAAGCGTCTTCTGTTGATAATAGAGACTGTGAAACCGCCGGCTGGGCATTCTCCAACCTATCTTTGCCAAAGCTTGTACAAGATTTTGCCTTAGAGAATAAGGGGTATTCTTTAAATTGCTTAGATTTTACAGCCTCAGCTTTGTATTCAGAGTTTGCTCCATCTAAATCTACCACAGGTATCTGGTTAGGAGAGCCCCCCACCCCCTTGATTCATTGGCAGCAGGGCTAAGGCTTGTTTCCAAATCAGCTGATTCCTCCCCCTCACAACTTTTCTGAGAGAGTTCAGGGGCTGCCGTGCTGTGTTCCGGGTTTTCTGTGGGCATTGCCAGGTCTTTCCGCATGGAGGCGACACGGTTTGCCCGGGCTATAGCTTGTTCCACTCGCTTTTTGACCCTCTGAGCAAGGACGGGGAGTATAGGTGGGTTGCCGCTCCAGTAGCTTTTGAGCAGTTTCACATTTTGGGACTGACTCCAATAACTTTACTTTCTGCCTTCTCTCACCTTCTCTCCCCCCTCCTCTTGGAGGATGGTCACTGTCCCAGAATTAATGTAAAATTATGTATTGTTTGCCGCAGTTATAAGGGTATAGAGATGCAAAGAGCCAAGTACCATATGCTAGCTGCGCTTAACACTCCCCCAGCGACCCTCTGCCAGGTAGCGCCTAAAACACTTTGCCAGAACCAACAGCACAGTGCATGCACCTACCCCCCGGTGAGAAACCTGGTGGTCTGTAACAATAGAAGGACTCCACCTCCCTCTTATATGTCACTGAGCTGCTGCCTGGAGGAGGGGGAGACAGCCCAGCATGCAGCATGCAGAAACGTTGCTCAAGACAGTTCTCCGTGCCGGCCGCAGCCATTTACGACCGTGCAGGCATCGTTCGGATGTGGGGGGAGGGAGTGGTCTGTGGCGAGATCAGCCGACAGCCATCTCCGTGCCTCTCCAAAGTGTGTTTGTTGTAGTTTACGCACTAACTGAAGCAAACGTGATTTGGAAAAATAAAATGATAACAACATGATGTTATCGTGCTGAAGCCAGTTTGGGGTAGGCGGGACTTGGCTGTCGTCACAGCCAGCAAGGGGAGGGGTGGTGGGCACTCTCTTTAGTGCGCATGACGGTTTGGGCCGGCTAAACAGCCATGCACACTTAGCATGTTCTCCACCCGGCTGTATTGCACAGCCTGGGTGGAGAGCATGCACAACCTCCCAGTGCGTTGTAATTGGGTTAGGAGAGACTGTGTGCTTCCTGCTTTCGGGACTCATCAGGAAGAGAAGCTGAAGAGAGGCGACATAGAAGAGATGGCGGCCGTAAAGAGGTAAAGTGTAACATATTTTTTTTCCTAACCCCTCCCCCCAATCCATGCCAGCCGCCACTGATGTATCGATGACAACTAAAACTGATGCACGGGCCAGAATGATGCCTCATGGTATGACAATATCAATGTTATCCATATTGATCTTAATTATTATTGACAAATATTTCCATGTCCATGTTCATCAGTGTTCTTCGCCATGTTTCTCGTGTGCAATGGCTGAGCACTAAATCGCGATGCAGTGATAGTCCACCTCTACTCCCATCACTCAGCTCCCTCTCCCATCACTTGCTGACTGGATCTGTGCCTTTACCAAGTACACTGCTCTGCTGCTTTTTGGCTAGGTTTGCGCTATACGAATACCAAAAACATGCAAACTTAATTGATATGACGCTCTGAGAACAGTACCTGTGACGTGAATGCGAACTGATGCGACCAGTGTAACAGATGGATTTATGACAAAGGAGGAATTATTTTCCACTTTGTTTGAACTACATTTGTGCATCTTAGGCTTTAGTTTCCTGCTGAATACACAAGACTTTACACCAGTACTTCAACTGGGAACATGTACACTATTTGGGTAATATCGCCATCTTTTTTTAGTGCCTGATTGCAACAATTAAGAGCTACAGGTGACCAGGTAACTTTCAGAAAATGGCCTCATGTGCAGCAATTTTTTTAAACTCAAAGGGGCAGATTTACAAGAACTGGCGCATCTCTGCATATTAGCAGAGATGCGCCAGTTAATTTGCGACACGTAAAAAAACCCTTGCACCACCATGGATGTGTCGCATTTACAATGCGGCGCACCGTGGCGCAAGGATAGACAGATACCTGACGCATCTTTTGGCGTAAGGGCAGCGCATTGCTGGAGTCGTGTCGCAAGCACGACGCAACTACAGCAATGGTCAGGAATGCCTATTCCTATCATGCTGCGTCACTCCTTACGCCTGCATCAAGCAGGAGTAAGGTTTTGACGCAGTGGCGTGGTAAAAGTGACTCAGTGAAATCTTGTAGATTTCACTGCGCCACTTTTACGAGGCTTTCTTTCGTAGGAACGCCCACCCTGCATACATTATACCTGACGCAGGTATAATGTAGCGTAGGGCTTTACAACGTGAGGCATCTCCCTAGATGCGTCACGTTGTAAATATGTTGCAACGTGGCACATTGTTTACGACGACGCTGCGTCACAGAAGTGACGCAACGGCAGCGTAAAGTTGTCGCAAGGGGCTTGTAAGTCTGCCCCAAAATCTGTTTATTAAGTTTGCACCAAACAATACAGCGACATATCAGTCTTTTGTGAGTTACAAATACCGAGGCAAGTGCCCGTATATACAATATCAATAAAGAGCAGGCGCAAACGTTGCAAAACAAGCCGGTGGTGCGATGCATCGTAAACAAAGTATGCCCGTGGGTACTATGGTCTATGCTAAGCAATGTTAACAACTTTCCATCCGTTTGATCTAGAAACATTAAAATCTGAAAATTAAGCAACAGTTGATCGATTATTTGGCAAATGCTGCATTTTCATATTTACGTAAAAGCACTGTGACGACACAATTCCTGTTTCCAGTGGCCTGATTTTCCAATCCCTATACAACTGTTCGAAACAGCAGCATCACATGGTTGGGAGAAATCATAGAAAGTGGGGCTAATCACTTCCTTCACATTTGTAAATGTTCAATGGGCTTTCTTTGGGGATGTTCCTCTCATTGGCACTACTAGTCCTTGGCCACTCGCTGGGCTCGCCCATTTTGAAACCTCGTATTACTCTAATTTGTCACCTCATCCGTTTTCCTTTGTTAGTGTGCATTCATCGAGCAGCACATTTGCAAAGCATGTTATGTATGCATACCTTCCGCGGGGCAGGGTGTGGTTTGATTGGGCGCATTACATTGCTTCATGGGCCTTTGTATCTAAGATCTCGGACTCGCAGGTCTTGAGACAGAAGCAGAAGCTGTGAAGTAACACTGCAAGAAAGACGATACGATCAGAGGACTGAAGGGTGGGGGCCAAGGTGAGCCAAAGGAGCCAAACCAGGAGACTGAGTGCAAAATGCTATTGTTGTTGTTAAGAAAAAGTAAAGGAGAGGACAAATGTGGAGAGAGTCTGAAATAAAGGAAAGAAGGAATGGAATAAGAATGGAAAGAACAAAAGAAACATTGATGGAAATAAAGCAGAATGGATAGGATGGAATGAACAATAAGGAATAGAATGAGGGAAGTAAAGTTAAAAAGAAAGAAAAATAGAAAAAGAAAGAGGAACAAAGGAAGGAGAGAAGAATGGGAAGAAAGAAGAATGGAAAGAAGGTAGAATTATGAAAAGGATAGTGGAAAACGGACTTTAGAAAAATTCAAGGAAAGAATGATTAGAAACAAAGAAATTATAGAAAAAGAAAAGATAAATAAATATGATACAGCCTAGGATACAAAGAATGGTTGTAAGAAGGAGAAAAATAGTGGAGGAAGGAAAGAAGGAAAAAGAAAGATGGAAAGATGAAGGGAATGATGAATGAAGGTAAGAAGGGAGAAGAGCAGGATATAAAGAAGCAAAGCTAGAACAAAAAGATAAGAATAAATAATGGAAAGTAGGAAGGAAACAGTAGACAGAAAGAGTGATGGAAGAAAAAAATTGAAAGATTGAGGAAATGATAGAATAAATGATCACTAGACTATCAGGAGGGGCAATGTGTGCCAAAGGACCCAACACAGTGACACAGAGATCAAAAGATTGTTATTGTTCTTATAGTTAAGAAAACGAATCGAATAACAGAGGGGGTCAAATGGGGAGAATGAGTGCGAAAGAAAGGAATGAAAGTACAAAGCAAAAAGGAAAGAAATACGGAAGGACAGAAAACAGGATAGACTGAGGAATGGAATGAACAAAAGATGGAAAATATAGTTGTAAAATGGAAATAAAGGGAAATGAAAAGAAAAGACAAAGAGCAGAAAAAGAAAAAGAATAAATAAGGAAAAGAAATGAGAAGCAGTAACAATGGAAAATAAAGTATGAGACAAAATGAGTAAAAATGTGAAGTAAAGGTAGGAGTAAAAAGGGATGATAGGAAAGAAGGAGGAGAATGTAATCTAAAGAAAGGTAGAAAAGAAGATGAAAGTGGGGCATCGAGACAAGAGTGGAATGGAGAGTGTGAAAGAGGGAGAACACCAGTGAGAAAGATAATAGGAAGAAAAATAAAAAAGGAATGTTCGTCTAGGAGAATAAATCAAAGAATATAAGGAGAGAGAGAAAAAGATATGAAATAGGCAGGCAGATATTTAAGCAAGAAAGAAACTTGCAAAATGAAGGTAACAGAAACTCAGAGGTGATCCAGTGAAAGAGAACTGGAGAGGAGAAAACAACTCACTAATTGCGGTAATGACAATAGTAGAGATTGTGGCAGACATCACAGACATTATGTTGGCCATAGGAACACGTGATTCTAATGGAATTTGATATGCATTATGATGGGCCTTCTTAGTATAGTGTGAACATCTAGGCATTACGGCGGCCATGAGATAAGGATGCCCCATCTTGTTATTTTCTGGATATTCTAGGAATTATGGTTAGCACTGATATAAAGTGGCCCTCCTTGACATATGGGACATATGGTGAACATTCTAGGTACTATGCAGGCCTGACATAAGGCATGAAGGATGACACTAATGCCATACTGTGGGTATTTTAGGTATTATGGCAGCCCGAGCGTAACTATTGTGGTAATCCTAGGCATGATGAAGGCAGTTCCTGGCAAAATGGCAGCCACTGCAGTTGCATATTTGCAGACTCCTCGCCATTATTGTTGTTATCCCAGGCATGCGGCTGGCAACCATGATGTCTGTTATGCATCCAGGTATGGAGTGGACATCCTTGGCATTTCATAGCTACATCTAACACGATGGGCATCTTCGACACGGGAATGTAAGCCAGCATATTTTTTTGTGGAGCAATAAGAAATCTGAGGACTAGACGAAAATTCCACGCTAGTATCTAGATTAAACAAGCATTGGCATAGCCAATAGGTCTCGCCTTTGGGACCTTATAAGTGTTTAGCCATGCAACACTTGATGTTGTTGCACCAAGGATATTGTGCTGGATAACTAAACACTTATAAGGTCCCAAAGGCGAGACCTATTGGCTATGTCAATGCTTGTTTTGGGTAGGCATGGGCGATTAAGGAATGTATTTGCCAACAAGCACAGGATATTACGCTCACTTACAAACTCGAACCAAGTTGCCCAGTTTCAAATTTGGCAGCTCAAACAGTTAAGCCACATCCTTTCCAAAATCTTAAAGCTGGGGTTTGTTTTTTAAATTCGCCAAAAAACATGAGCTTTCACGCATAGCAAAACAGTGCGGAGGTGGAGGGCACAAAGAGGCGGTGGAGAAAAGTGTTTGCTTTGAGGATGAGCAGTTATTATTTTTATGTGACATGCCCCCTAAAATACGACCTGCGACAAAAAGAGAGAGAGCGAGAGACAGAGTGCGAGCGAAATAGAGAGTGAGTGAGGGGGAATAGAAAAAACACGGCCCGCGCTGTGCTTAAGAACTGTGTTTAAACTCGCCCAAAAATATGAGCATTCACGCATAGCAAAACAGTGCGGAGGTGGAGGGCACAGAGAGGAGGTGGAGAAAAGAGTTTGCTTTAAGGATGAACAGTTATTTAGAGAAACCAAGCAGTGGTGCCGCCCATGCATGCTGTAGTTCATTATACTTTTTACATCAGCAAAATTGTTGCCATGTTATCATGTTCTTGTTTGAAGGCTTTTCCACCATGGTTGAAACGTAAAGGTGGATTGGGGGTGATGTATATCTACCATATATTCCATCGATGGGACGGCCACTTAACACTCCTTGTATGTCTGGGTGCGAAGCATAGGTATGTCTGGAGTGTGCATTACTGCACATATCAGGTCTGTCCGAGTATGCATTGCTTCACAGCGCTGGAAAACTCAGGACTCAGCTTGCTGGGCTAGAAGAGCTCGGTTAGCACATGCTTGCATGTGGTAAATGTAGTCACAGCTGTTGCATGGACGTATACAGTTGGTTCTGCAGAATATGCGGTCATAAGTAGAGGAGAGTGAGGGAGCAAATGCCTAGAAGTGAAAGATGCAGAAGTGTGTTATTGAGAATAACACACTGCCAATTGGTTGGCCTTTGATTCTGTGATGCATTTAGGTGTGTGCATAAGGGTTTGGTGAGATTAGTCTGGGACTGGATATGGGGCATACAGATAGAGCAAGGGTTCTGAGTGGGCTTTTGACATGGGATGACTTTGACACTGTGAAGGATGAAAGGGGAAGGACTTGGACGTATGTGTTTTAGTAGGAGTTGAGGAATGTAGTTTTGAAGATTAGGTGACCGTCTGGTATCTGCGGCCTTATGGGCAAGAATTAGGTACTCCGACTTTGTTTACTACGTTTGAAGAGTAACACATAGCCTGCTTTATGGCCGTTGTTAAAGGCTTACTCTATATAATGAAATATCGCTGCAGCACATTATTTTTAACCTGTAGTCTGATTGTGTTTTCTCCACAGAGACAGGTGTTTGTATTGCGCAAATTGGTATTTTGAAGCTCAGCTGCCGTATTGTCTTTAAAATGTAAATTTCCAAGTCATTGTGTCACTTTCTACATTTTTAAAACTCTATACTGAATTTTTTAGAAGGGCGAGAACAGTGCTTTGTACCAGAAGTAAATTTAGCGGTGGTGACTATGTATTTTGTGAAATAGTAACAAATTAAGCCAATCAGGAAGAAGACATTTTCAACATTCTTCTGTGCCTACATATGTAGGGGAAAGATATTATTGCGGTTGCAGCCCGCGAGTGGTCCGCGCGTGAGAGAGAGGGGGAGCAGGAGGTGAGCCCGCTAGTGGTGCGCGCGCGCGCTTGGTAGAGCAGTCTGCTCATTTTCAAGCACTGCACTCGTGCTTGTGGCGCGCCGCTGCTCGCTCCCGCAGCTGGATGCCGCCACAAGCACGAGTGTGTGCT
This sequence comes from Calotriton arnoldi, assembly GCA_963921515.1. Lineage (NCBI taxonomy): Eukaryota > Metazoa > Chordata > Amphibia > Caudata > Salamandridae > Calotriton > Calotriton arnoldi. The sequence continues at coordinate 437,235 of CAWUFW010013039.1, read as the reverse complement.
TGAAAATGAGCAGAGCGACGGCTAAAGGCCCTCCTATTCAGCGCATGCGCGCTGCGTAGGTGAGACCTAAAAACTACCTGTTATTTTGATTAAAAAATATTTTCAAAAATGTACTAACTTATGTTTAAGAGAAAAGGTAGCATTTGGGAACAAAATGTGTATTCTTTCAGGAAATATCAAACTAGCATTTGGGATAAAGGTTCTGCATTTCCTGATTCCTATTTGATGCAGATATGTAAGGAACATATCATGCCATGCTGGGGACACCTATTGTTAATGCTTTGTCACTGGTCCCAAAGGGCACTTGCCTGCTGTTATTTCATGTATAGCCATCTTATCATTTATATATTATTAAAGCCTCTTATTATATCAGCATAAGTACTACTGAGGTTAAATTCAGCGATTCTAATATAACCCTAAAGATATGTCTGCTGTGTTAACCTATGTGGTAGCTCTTGAGTATGAGTCAATGAGGTCTGTTTAACCTATGGAATGACCTGTTTGTCTGCTGACTAATGGCCTGATTACAAGTTTGGCGGTGCGGGAGCGGACCGCCACGCTGACGGCTTGCTCCCGCAACTTGTGTTTGGCGGGCCTTTTCTGAAAACGGGCACCGCAATGGGAATACCAAAAAAAGTTCCTGCACGGCATGGACTGTAAAGTCCATGCCGTGCAGGAACTGAGGTGCATGCACACGGGGGGCACATTTGTGCTCCCTGCATGCATCTCCATGGGACATAGGGGGCCCTGTAGGGCCTCCTTTGTATCAGGACCACCTGGCTTTTCATGGAGGAAAGACCTCCATGACACCGCTGGCGGTCCTGAAACTCGTAATATGCATGGCGGTGCTGCAGAAACACCACCAGCATATTACTGAGGCCCAGCTCACCGTACCACCACCAAGGAGCGGTGGATCCCTGGTGGCTGCGGCGATGCAATAGTGTTATGACCGCCCAACTTGTAATGGGGCGGTCGGACTGCTGGTGTGGCGGTTGCTGGACTGCTAACCGTCCTGCCCCCACAAGTCTGGCTGTCCTCGTACCCCCAGACTCGTAATTAGGCCCTAAGAGTGTGAGCTCTGTTTAACTTTTCATTTCTCTGACCTGGCTCCTCCAGGTAGATTTTCTTTTTTAAAATTCTTTTTATTAGCGTGTAAACCAAAATGTAATCAGGTGACGTGGTACAAGCATGATGAAAAAAGTAAATTTGCACATAGTGGTGAGTTCCCAGTGGGATTTCTGATGGTTCCCCATCCACCATCCCATCCTCTGCAACTCTTTAAACAGCAAAAATATCCATCCTCTCCCGAGCATTTCGAGAGGAACTTACAACAGTAGTACACAGGTTCCCTCGATAGGTAGTCCATTTCCCCCATACTTTGGTCCATTTGTGTGGACAACCCCTACTTTCATAAACTTTCTTCTCCAAGTGCATACACCAGTTCATGTCCTTCTTGCATTCACTCAATTGCGGTCCTGTATCAGCCCCCCTAAAGCCTGGCTATGTTCCGTTTTGCCACCATCAGTGCCAATGTGAACCACAGGTAGTCTAACAGGGTGAGATCTGATTCTCCAGGTAGATTTTTAGCCGTAATATGTCACTGCAAATGTACTTGGAAGAGGCAAGATGAGAATACAAAAGGCAATGCAAATCGAAAAGTGAAAAATAAAGTGGTATAGGTGTGGCGCAGGTCGAGATGCCACACTGCGCAAAGCACGTGAGCTGAAAACCTTGAACCATGAAGGCTCTGAAATGTCCCTATACCCAGACTTCACAAAAGTCCAAGAGGCACGAAGGTTGTTTGTCCCAGTTAAGAGGAAGCTCATCGAACTCCATTTGGAATATAGTATGTTGTACCCAGCTAAGCTGCGGGTAATGTTGGAAGGAAAGGCACATTATTTCACAGACCCTAAGCAAGTATTCATTTCCCCAAACAAAAGGAAGGAAGTGGAGGCAAGCGACGATCGCCCCGCCATGCTTCAAATGAGGAAAATGATATGCAGGATGCGGAGGAACAATAAGAAGCTGCCTGACACTATGAATCAACTTGGGACATGTGGAACTGCAGTGAGAAGAGTCTATTTCTGGAAATTTGGTGGCTAACACACCTCTTATATCTTAGTAACATACCATGCTGGAATATTTCCATACCATTGGGGTATGGAGAGGGTTGGAAAGTTACTTCATTATGAGGATCTTGAATGCACACTGATGGTAAGATAGGTCCTGCTATTTCTGTAATGACCCTGATGCAGACCTGTGATATGTAGGTGTGATGAAATATGGTACTTCATGTGAGATAAGCATTGTGTACGACGCTAATCGGGGCCTGACGTATAATAAGAAGCTGGGAGGTCTGAATGGCTAGATACCTATGCTCATGGCCCTTGTATCTTTGCGAACAGTGTTTGTTAGTTATACTATTGCTACTTGTTGATGTCATGATGAAAGAGGCCGGAACGGTAGCCTTATAGCCGGTGACATCCACCCCCATGTGTTTACCACAAAAGGCATACTATAGTTTTTGTTTATGTTTAGTTAAGGGATTACCGGGGGTGGGGGGGTAAGTGAGGGACGAAGTTTTGCTATGCAAGGTTTGGATGCATATAGCGTGGGAGGGAAGTTGAGGTGAGGTTGTTGAAATGTATTATTTGACTGACCATGACCAATACTCGCAGGCCATAGACACAAACAGAGAAACCCAGGGTGAATGGCTGTAGACCAACCTGACGCATCACGGATCCGCTTCCTCACCTGGAATGTGAGAGGTCTTAATGACCACAGAAAGATCCGGAAGACAGTAGCATACTTTAAAAGGCACACGGTACAAGTGGAAATCCTACAGGAGACCCACTTGACTCCAGGGAGCGGTGCTCTAACCTCGCAACGATTGCAGGCCGTTTTTGTGCAGCAGGATTTTCCTTGCATGCCCACGGGGTCCTAGTGTGGGTAGACTCCAGATCCAAAATTCAACTGAAAGAGGTGTGTGTGGACCCAGGAGGCATATATGTGGTGGCTCTCTGCCACAAAGATAGTCTTGAAATATTATTGGTAGGAATACATGGTCCCAACCATGACGACCCGCAATTCTACCACACCCTCAGCGCTCGACTGCACCAAATGGGGTCATCTACTGCAAATTTGGGGGGGGTGATTTCAATTGTATATTAAACCCTGTGTTAGATCGCTCAAGAGGTCCACCCAGACATCCCTCGGCAGCTGCCCGGGCACTCCTGGAGATAGCAAAGCGGGTGGGATTAATGGAGATATATATGGTGGTATTGTAATCCCACAGGCGCTGGGTTCATACATTCTACTCCGCTGTACACGACACACACACTTGCATAGACTACTGGTTGGTGTCCAAGAGTCTGGTGCCTCGGGTCAGGAATTGTGAGCCTCTTCCACGCATATATTCTGATCATTCACCCGTAGTTTTGGAGTTGGATCACTGTGGCCAGAGGGCCACCTCGTTTACTTGGGGGTTCACCCCTTACTCTCTACTGGTCCCAGTCTTTAAGGCAGAACTAGAGCAGTCAATAGAAGATTTTTTCGCTACTAATGTGGGTTCTGTAGACAGCTTTGCCACAGTGGGAGAGGCATTTAAAGCTTTCATCAGAGGCATTACAATATCAAAGCATGCAGGAGTGTTAAAATCCTTGAGGGACAGATTGACGCGACTGGAGGTAGAAATAGCCGACCTTGAGACAAGACATCAGGGCTCAGGTGATAACACTATACTAGGATAGATTAACTCTAAAATAGGGGAATATCATGACAGAGCCAATAGCGAAGTGATACACATGGGCAAATATGCAACAGCCAGGATATATGGAGAGGGGGAATGCCCTGGGGCCACTTTAGCAGCCCTGATGCACCACAAGCGGGAGGCGGGGGATCATGGACCTACAAGACGAGGAAGGGCGACCTATACATGACACAGAACACATAGTGTATAGATTCCGCAGATACTATACAGAACTGTATCACACACATGTTACGCCGGAGGAGGAGGCTACGGTTGACTATTTGGAGCACATAGCCATGCCATGGCTAACTACAGAACATAGAGAACATTTGATGGCACTGTTACGCTCCACTGAGATACGCGTGGCACTCGTAAGCATGCAATCTCGGAAGGCACCAGGCGGGGATGGGCTCACAGTAGCCTTTTACAAGACTTATCAAGACTTACTTATACCACACTTGGTCACATTCTATGAAATGGTACAAACTGGCATAATGCCCCCCTAAAATGCGAGAGGCCCTGATTGTTACTCTCCTAAAGCCGGGCAAAGAACCCAATGAGTGTTCTTCATACAGGCCCCTTTCACTCTTAAATGTTGACACTACATTGTATGCTAAAGTATTGGCAAACAGGTTGGCGCCCTTGATGCCAGGAGTGATATGTCCATAATAAGCAGTATTTGTACCCGGCCGTAGCATTACCTATTACCTATGTACACTCTTTGGAACTATAAAACAAATAGACCCGGAGATGAGGGCTGCTGCCATTTTCTTAGACACTGAAAAAGCGTTCGACTCTGTCAAATGGGTATTCATGCAAGCCTTCCTCCGCAGAATAGGAGTGGGTGAGCTGTTCCTGCGCCTAGTCGAGGTTTTGTACACAGCACCAGTGGCTCGAGTTCGGGTGGGCAGTATTGTCTCATCAGTATTCGATATCTCTAGAGGTACCCAGCAGGGGTGCCCATTATCGCCTCTACTGTATGCGCTGGTGGCAGAACTGCTGGCGTGTACTCTACGTGAATACCATGAACACAGGTGGCTGCGATTCCCACGTTACAATCTTATCATCTCGGCGTACGCAGATGACACCTTGATTTATGTCGGGAACCCGAAGGGGAACCTTCCCCTAACCTCGGGGAGGTGGTGGCCTCTCGGGCCTCAACATCAATTGGGAAAATCTATAATTTTCGCACTCAGCCCGACCATGATACCATTAGCTTTAGAATTCCCACTGCGCTGGACGATGGAGTCTGTCAGGTATCTGGGCATACAGATTCACATCGACCCCTGTACAGTCTTGCTAGACAATTACGGAAAAGCAATGAACAAATTAGAAGATTATTTCAACCGCTGGATTAAACTTCCGCTGTCGCTAATTGGAAGAATTGCAATCATGAAGATGGTTATCCTCCCCAGATTTTTATTCCTGTTTAAAAACATTCCAATACTACCTCCGTGATCGGTATTCATCACGTTGTGATCCCTGATTATCAAGCAAGCCTGGGCTGGGAAACAAGTGTGCGTGAAATTGGAGCTCCTCACCATGCCATATGATATGGGGGACCTTAATGCACCGGACTTCGAGCTTTATTACAAAGTGGCACAGAGTACCTTTGCGTACTATTGGCTCCATGGCCCACATGACTTACCACATGTATACATAGAGAGAGACGTAGCAGACTCTCATACGCTTCCCCAGACATTATTTCACACCCTGCATAGGCGTCATGGTGTGTTTGAGTCCTTGAACACCATGATGTCTGTCTGGTGGAACCTGCTGGAGAGACAGCCTGGCTCCCTCCTGTACTCCCCCACGTACCAGTGGAGTGGTGTCATGGTTTCAGATAGGGCAAGAGGGGAGAGTGGCGATGGCATTACAAAAATTAGGGATTATTAAAATGGAGGACTCATTTCACAAAGGGGTTGTGAAGGACTGGGAGGCATTTTGAGAAAGGGCAGAACCACTGATGGTACTAACTAGTTTTCAGTATTTTAGAGTGCGACACACATTATGAGACCTCCTGGGTGAGGACACTCAAGAGCCTCCGGCTATGCCGGCACTTTCCTCCCTGATACAATCAGATACCCCCACCAAATTAGTAACAAAACTTTACGCCTATGCGCAGGAGGCACGCAGACCGGGCATGACAAAAGTATGATTGGAATGGCAAAGAGATGTAGGCAGAACTATTGATGATGACTGTTGCAGGTACTGATGCTCTGTGACTAAGGATGTGTCATAGGGATTCTGCACACACAGAGCTATGCACAGGATAATAGAACCTCGGAATATAGTGGTGAGCCAACCATAGCCCTTAGCACCTAAAACCCCAACCCAACTAGCCTTAGCGTCCCATTGGCACCAATGTACCAATGATTGGACAACCCAGAACACGGTATCTCTATCTCAGGACTCGCAGAAGCAAGAACACTCTTTCGTCACTCACTCGTACCTGTCCACAACATGCGTAAGAAGAGACACTGTATAGGTTAAAATGTTTATTTCAACTTACGTGCTCTAAGATACAGTACACGTGTCAGTACTACTAGCATAATACATATGAATAATATAATCAGCATAGTTACAACTCCATAGAATACGAACGGGGAAAGCATCTCATAAAGCAGTGGATATATGTCTAACTAACATTACCACCCTCCCCGTGCTGGAAGCCAGTTTATTATAAAAATAGAAGACCTCTGGGCTTTGACTAGCGAACCCCCATACCTCAGTCTCTAGATGCAAAACTACATCAGCAGACAATCACAGCTCTTCTCCCTGGAAAGGTTGTCTCCAAGTGTCTAGCGCGGGCCAACCGCAATATTAAAAGCACACTAATTTTTCCATGGCTGCTGTACCTAGTGTTATGTCTAGGTGTGAGGGACTGGCCAAATCAGCAAGACAAGGAAACATTGTTATTCGACCTTGTACATGTTGTGCAGTTTGAGCCCAAAGTGAACAGGAGAAAAGGTGAAAGATAGAAAATGCAGACAGTGCAAAAAGAACTTGGCAAGAGCAGAGGTCGATAGAACAACGGTCCAGAGTAACGTGTGCAAAGGAAAGCATTATGGCAGCCAGGCCCAAGACAACTTAGCAAGGCAGGCCAGGGCCAGGATGCCACAAACCACAAGACACCCTCCCCTGGACAGTCCATCGACCAAGACAAAGGACGAAGACCGAGTTCAAATGGGCCGAGCAGAACAAAAATGTCTGTAGGCTATGCAGTCCCAATGAGGGAGAGGGACAAAAAACAAAAGTGTCCAATGACAAATGAGAGCCAGCAAGGCAGGCCTTTTCAATCCAGAAGCGTGTAAGTGCAGAAAAACGCTATAGCATCCAGGAGGACATCATTGGAAGTGTCAGAAAACATAGACGCCATCCAGTCCAACAGATCAAACGAGCAGGAATGTTCCTCAGAGGACGGAGCATCCAAAAGCAATGCGGGACAGCTTGCGTGATATTCAATATAGCTCTGTTGTAGGAGATCCTGAGCAGCCGCCCAGATATCCCATTGTGCCAAAATCCCAAGTGCAGCCGCACGCGTCATACAGCCAGTAACGGAACAGTCCTGTTCATGGGCCTCCAAGGGACCCACCAACCGAACAAAATCCGGAACAGACAACGACGAATTGGAGAGGCAATAATCCATGGTCCAGGTGAAAGGACAGCGGATGCAAGACATCACAGGTTGCACGCAAGTGAAATACGCAAAGCGAAAAGAAAGGGTATATGACACACTGATGGTCGCCAATGGCAGAACACCGAAACTGTCCAGGAGTGGCTCACGGAGCAGCTGGAGGCGTTCGGGATCGAGAAGGGCCCATCGGGGAGCAGCCATTGCGCAGAAAACAGACCAACAGCAAGATACCAGCCGCTAAGGCGAGGATTAATGGGAATTCACCAAAGACGCTGGAAAAAATAGAATGAATGAACGCCGGTATCACACCGAAAATAGTTTGGAAGGTGGACACCAGGCCGGACCCCACAACTTTAAAAAAGTGCACCAGACCCTCAGTGTTTGATGCGTTAAAAATACGATGAATTAACTCCCCGAAATGTTGGGGGAGGTCAGTGTTCAAAACGGCCTGTATTTCACTGTGGGTACTCGCCACCTGGAGAATGAATGTCTCCCGGGCAGATGTGAGCATAACCTCCTCATTCAATAATAGGGCCTTTATTCTGCTCAACTTATTGAAATCTGCCTCCATGGTAGGAATGGAAGGCCAAATAGAGTTATCAACGATGTCGTGAGGGGGAGGAAAAAGCACATTCTTGCAGCAGACAACTCTGTGCGAAACCGTGACAATATACGGAATGCCGGCCTGTAAGCCACAACAGTCTTCGTTATTTAAAAGCAAATAGCTACCATTAGTAAGCAAAGTAAAGGTGGGAGAAATAGCAGGAGCAGGAATATCTTTTAGCACACATGCAAGATTTGGAACGGAAACGCTACAAGCTCCGTGCAGCTTAATATGTTTACAAATAAGTGAATGACCTACAGTTGAATCACAAGACTCCCCCGTGAGAAAAACTTCCTTGCAGTCTCTAAGGCATTTATACATGAAAGGCAAGAACCAGAGTTCATGTAGGAAGGCACTACCCAAAGGCTGGAAACGGCCCACAGGATAATGTTTCATGCATGAGCTAAATTCAAACAAGGAAAAAGGTAAAGCGATAACCCCATGAACTAGCCACACAGCAGAATCTAGTTCCGCTACAGAGAATGGTAAAGGATCCACTTTCTCAATATGTAACAAAGTGTAAGATGCATCTTTCATGGACATGAACTGCTGTTTTTCAGTCAAATTAAAAGGCAGAAATAGGGCGGTGGAGTTCAAGAAATTCCAAGGAACTTTACCTAACTTAAGGGTTTGCAAAGTCCACGCAAACTGCATTACTGAACGCAATTGATTTTGACCATGGTACAATATAGAAACATCATCTTGTACAATATCAACAACAGAGGACACAATATTCTCTAATGTGTAAATGCGGGAAGACAGGGTATTAATACTATTGTCAACAACAGCAAGCACCTTTTCCAAATTTGCTTGGTCTATTTCCCGAAGACGGGATGCAGCTTCCATTTGTGATAGCTTCCAGAGTTCATTATACGCTTCATAAATGAATCTCTTTGGTCGTGGACCACGAGGCCCCAAAACAAAGTCGGACAGCTCAATGTTGCCTGAAAGGAGGGATAAATGCTGTTTAACAGAATCTAGGGACGAATGCTGCAACCACTGTTTGCATAATTTACCAACAGAATATGTGGTGACAGTACGGGAATCAGAAAACCTCGGATCAGGCCTGTCCTGTTTATATCCAGGAACTGAGCCGTGGAAACGCAGTTGGCATGCATTAGACGATATGGGCCATACCAACCAGGGTGCCTGTACAAATGTAGAAACATTGAATGAATTGTCCTGAAACATAGCCTGCAAAGTCGCAAGGGACATATTAAAACGCAAAATATCATTGGGAGCACTTGACAGGGATGGTAGGGAAGGTGCGTTTAATTGTTTAGTAGTAGCCAAACCCCAACATGTAGTCTGATAGATGGAAGCATTCAGAAACATAATTTGGGCTGGGATAAGGCAAGCACGGTGCAAGGCCTCTGTGCCCTGCACCTGCCATGGCTTTGTGCCCCAGATTGATTTCAAATCCACAGTGTCCCTCCAGTATTCATAACCACCCACAGCTAAGGCGTTCAAAAAGGAACCTGAATAAAGTAATTTCGTGTGGGTTAACATGATTTTCTGAGTTGCTGGGGCATTCAGTTTAAAATAATAGGACCCAGGGTTTGATCGATTGAAATCAGTGAAATAGGTAAATTTATTTCTAAGAGTCTGGGAGCTACCTGGTATGGGGTTTGGGCAATGTTCCCATTGGGTATAGGTAACAGGGCTACGTAGTGCACTCGGTTTGTGGAGAAAATGGTTGCCCCAATGCTGGTAGCAGTACAAATCGGCATAATTCGCAGAATTCATATACAAATCCTCAGCATTAAAAGAAGCATAATATTTTAAATCAGCAAACAATGCTTCAACGGCATGCACATCCCAATCGTCAGAATGAATATTACTTTTACTACATCACCCATCGAAACACGAAGGACATTTGGTACATTAATAATTTCTGTCGGACCATGGATTTGAAAGTTTACCGCATCCCATACGATGCCATCAGCAACTGGAAAAGCTGAAATGTTCACAAACGTGTGGTCACGCTTCATGATGTGAGATGAGGAATGTGGTGCCAAAGTTCCAGTAACACTGTTCACAGCAGAGCGTTCAGGTAAATAGTGACCATTGATAAGTAGAAAAAACACTGTGACAAAGCCAATGGACATGAACAAAAAAATCAAGAAAAGCACCAACCAGAGATATGTCCAGGGTGGAACCAAAAAATTGTCTCTAAACCAGGATACAAAAAGACTGAACTTGGACGGGACATTTGAAGAGGTGGAATCCGAGTCAAAGGAAAAACGTGTCGGGCTCAGTGGCGTTGTTGGTTGGTGTGCCACCGACTCTGTTGCAGGATAGGTATACTCGTCCTCGTCGATGCAGGGGGATGCAGGGGTTCGAATATATTTTCAGGCAAATCAACCATCTCCATGGTAACACCAGTGACCGTTCGGGCAGGAGTGCCTCGAACACATGTCCGATAAATGGCAGGACAAGAGACCGCTGGTGTAACACTATTCAGGATCGGCCAGATGTTGTAGCTTGACATTTTCCACTGAGATGTATCTGTTCTCCTTGCGACCAGGAAGCGGTGGTAAGATGACTGTACGTGTTCCCTTCAAGCCCAGAACTGGAACCGGTGCACGAAAAGAGGGGCCGAATTCTTTTTTGTTCTCCACCTTCTCTCGAACCAGGTCGCCAATCTTCGGAAGCCAGCCGGCAACCGGAATCTGCAGAGCAGGGTCTGAGGCTGAAGGTAAATGTGCAATTGCAAGTTTGTCTCAGGCTTCTTGTAAGTCCTGTAACATAGCAGAATGGTTATCTACATCAAACTTGGCGGATTGCGCCGCCATGTCTAGACCATCAAGGTCAGGCACAAACATTCGTATGCCAAACATCATTTCATATGGGGTTCGCCCACCCAGAGGTCTTCTAGGGAGATTATTAAGTGCACGTTGTACGGTATACAAGTGGGCCAGCCAGTTCCTGCCAGTACCTATAACTCTAGCTGTCAAGGATTGCTTTAAGTCGTTCAACGATAGAATTGCCCTCAGGCCTATACGGAGACGAAAATTTCACCCGCACCCCCAATGAACCCATTGCGTCCTTGTAAGCCTTAGAGGCAAACGCCGGACCTTGGTCAGAATGGAAGGTGCCGCATGCGAAAATTCCCACAAAGACACGCAAATCCCTGATGACATTTCGAGCGTCAGCACTCCGTTGTGGCCAGACCCAGATGAACCGTGTGCACGAGTCCACTGCCACTAAGATATATTTATAGGCAGTGTCTGAAGAAAATGGACCGCAGTGATCCAGGTAAACACACCCAAAAGGTCTGTTGGAAATGCCTATCGAGGTCTGTGGTGGTCGTGTAACCGTGGAAGGCTTGATCTGTTGACAAAGGTCACAGGAAAGCACATAAGTACGGGTGTCTTTATATAAACCACGCCACCAGTAACGCTGCTGTAAGATGGAAACTGTCGCAGACACACCCGCATGAGCCGAAGCCATGCCTTCGTGTGCTGCCGTTATCAAGGAAAGCCTGCGGTCCGCGTTGGGGATCAGCCGATCCCCAACACCGGGTATTGTTACATAAGGAGCCTGTTCGGGACCTAACTGATAAGAATATTTGGAAGGAAAACCCCTAGGGTAATTAACGCCTTCCTTTGTCGCAGCAATAGCTGCCAAGATATCGGTGTCTATTTTAGACATGGATCTAGTAACTGCTGCTACTGAACACGTGACTACTGCTGATTTGGCAGCTTCATCTGCCAAACTGTTACCAACAGCGTGTGCGCCCACCCGCTGATGGCCTAGGGTGTGAACCACCTGTGTGAGCGGCAGACGTTGTTGTAATTCTGCCACTCGAACCCAAAGCGTTTTATGCTTGATTGTGTTGCCTTTAGCGTCTCTATAGTCGTTTTGCGACCAAAAGAACAGATTGTCATTGTATGATTGAACACAGTAGTAAGAGTCGCACACAATTAGAGTGGTCACATCAGGATTAACAAACTCAAGTGCAAGCAGCAAAGCGCGCAGCTCGGCCAATTGTGCGGTACTATCCCCGAGTGTCTGAGTGTGCACTACAGTGGATTTGAACTCTCCGTTCACAAAGGTACCTGCAACAATAGCACATGCGGCTGAATAAGCATGCTTGGACCCTGTGGCTGGTTGTGCCGAACCATCAGTGTAGATCACACAGTCGTAATCCTCAAGCGGCAGTAAAGACAGAGGAGGAGGATGAACGAATTCATACTGTAAAAACTCCTGAGTCTGAAGAGAAGAATCGAAAATGAAAGTGACATCCGGAGACGTCAAAGATGTTGCCCATTGAATCCAACGAAGGTGCAAAGCTTTAGAGTTCGGTACACTTGCTTTGGTCACTGCCTCTAAGGCAGGATATGGTGTTACCACCAGAATGCGTTTTCCCTGTGCCAGTGCGCGCTCCTTTAGAATCGCTATTTGCACTGCCGTTAGAACTTTTTCTACAGAGGAAAACCGCATTTCCGCGGAAGTGTACAGATGTGACTTGTATGCGATGGGTACTGTATCACCTTCGTTAAAGGTTAAGTACGTGAAACCCACTGCCCCTGGTATGATTCTAATCACCAGGTTTGTGTGGTTATCACGCGTCAAAAGATATTTAGACTCAAGAAGGTCAGTCTGCAAAGACTGTAGAATGGAGGTATGCTCCGGAAGCCAACAAGACTTCGAAAAAGTAGGTTGTATCAATGCATACAGTCGCTTGATACGCTGGGCGTATTCGGGAATGTATGTACGTCCGAAGTTCAAAAACCCAGCAAGGACTGAAGCTTCTTCAGATTAGTAGGAGGGCACAGAAGTGCACATTTCTCTAGGAAATGGGGGCTAAGCCCTTACCTTCATTGTTGAGCTCATAGCCCAAGAACAAAACGGTAAATTCAGCAATATGAGATTTAGCAAAGTTAAATTTGTAACCTTGAACCACAAATTCAAGAATAATGCGGTCTACTCGGGTCAGATGCGGAAACAATTCGTCATCTGTCAGATAAATGTCCTCTACGTACGAACATGCGTCTGGATCTATGCCGTCTAACAAAGAGACAACACGAGCGGCGAATACGCCTGGACTATTCTTGTAGCCCATAGGAAGACGCCTGAATTTGAACATTTTACCACCGGAAGTAAAAGCACACCATTGGCCACTCTCCGGGGCTAAGTTGTGCGTGTAGAATCCATTTGAAAGGTCAAGTGTCGTTTTATATTTTTTACGAACAAGACTGTCTACAAGCGCAGAACTATGGGTATTTTGCACCGCAAAGGTCCGACAATGAGAGTTCAAGTGCCGGTAATCCAAAACTAAGCGGTACGATCCATCGGGTTTAGAAACCGCGAATAGGGGATTATTCATAGGTGATACGCAGGTTTCGATTACTCCCTGATATTCCAACTGAGTCAGAATTTCGGAAACGGGGCCTTTGGCTTCACGTTTTATGGGATATTGGGGTTGTGGCTGCGGTAGTGACCGCAAAGGTATTTCATGGGGGGGAGAATCTTCGTCCCAACCCACGTGGTTGTGGTATAACGCGGGAGCCAGGGACACAGCCCACTCAGCTGCCAGAGCCTCCGCTTTGTCCTTTGGGACATGTCGAGAAAAGCTCGGAAGGATTACCTCCTCCCCTGTATGTGCAGCAAGAACGAATGGGGGTGGCCAATCCACCTCAGCTAGTAAAATGTCATATGAAGAGGTTAGATTTTCCCAAAAAATCCCTTTAATAATACGCTGTATGTCACCTTCAATTTGAATGACAATATTAAAAAGTCTATCAGGGGGTGCCACTCTGGTGTCAGCTGTCTCGACAGTAATGAATGTTTCAGTTGCTGTCGCCTCCATATGAGGACGTAGCGCCTCCCGCACTATGGTAACTTCCGCGGCGCTTTCTAGGAGGGTTACTGCCCACGTCCAATTCAGGAGTCTCATTCTCACCGTCTGTGGCATATTTCGCTGTTACAGCGGCAACTTTCTTCTTCTGAAACTGTGGTCGAAAACGTTGAAAGTCTTCTGCTTTTCCTCTGACTTGTTGTCGAGGTTGGTCTCGTCCCTGGGGAGCCTCTCGGTCCCTCCCTCTATCCTGGCGGTCTCCTCCACCAGCCTGTGACGAAGTCTGTGCCTGTGAAGAACGAGGAGAACGCGCATCAGGGATCTGAAACCTATCCGGTGATTTAATTCTCGCTCTATCGCGTAAATCATAAGTGCGTTCAGAAGAGACTGAAACCGGGGATGCGCCTCTCGACCCCGGCTTCTTTTGTTGCTTACCCTGTTTTTTCAGCCTCCAACTCTTTTTAGTGAAGACTGGTTTCTCATCTTTCTCAGGCTGAGATTTGGTTTGTTGTTGTTGTTGCAATTGTGTTTGCTGTTTTGCAAAAGGCTTGTTGCCCAGGCTATTTCTGCCAATAGTTTTATAAGCCTGGGTAATAATTTTCGGTAATTCGCTAGGCCTGTCCAATTCTGGGACCAAAGCCAAAGCATTCGCTACTTGAAAGTTCACTGCATCGCCCTTGACATTCGCAAGGATCAGCTCCGCTACTACTTCAAACACTCCCACCAATCTCATCCCTAATTCCACAGCCGCTTCAGGGCCATGTTCATCCGGTACTTTTTTAATTACTGAGGGGAGAACTGTCATGGAAGGAGTACCAAAACACTTAGAATATACTGCTGCGAATACCTTACCCCAGTTGTCACATGCTGTCAACTCGGGAATTAAGTCTTTTGGCAAACTAATCGTAAGAATGCGGTGTTTATCCACCGGGGTTGTGTGTGGAAAAACTGCCTCCAACTGGTCAAATTTTTCTGCAAGCCAATAAGGAAAATCATCCTTATTTTGTGGACGTTTGCCCATCACCGAGTTCACCATGACAGGACTTATGGTCACTCCGCTTGCACCAGCTGGTTGGCCGGCAACTCCAGGAGCGGCGCCATGGATGTTGCCTGTAACATATCGCACTAAAGCTCGATGCACTTGCACCAAAGCCACATACATAGTGCGCAGTTCCGCGACTGGTTTTGTCATATAGCGCAGATGTGGGGTGTACCCGGCCAAAACAGGTCAAGTGGCCCCCTCAATAGATAAGGGGCCTAAACGAACCGTGGTAGTCGGTTGTGGGAGGGCGCCATTAAACCAAACACGGTGCTGCCAAGCCGTGAGCGGTACTTCAAGAGTAGTATAAGGTCGATAGACAGCAGGAACAGTAGTGGGTTCATATTCATGGAACAGATTATCGTTCGTGTCCACCGCTGGAAAAGTGATCCAAGAGTAGAACACCTCAAAGTGGAAAGCCGGATCGGCTTGAACCACAAAGACTAGTTCGACTCCCGTGTCTGGCACTCCATACACCCGTAAGTGATCCCGGAGTGCTGTGAGGCTATGCGCCGCTATATCTATACCCGCCATTACTAACGGGATTATTCGACAATCTTACAAGAGGCAGCACAATAGGGTTATGATTAAGAAACCTTTTTTAACAACTTCAAGCTTGAAAGAACCTACAAAAACTTCAATATAGGAGGTATCGCCGTCACACACGCTTCCGGAAGCGTATGTGAGGGGGTCGTGGACAAGCACAAGTACTACTCAAGCGTCTCGCAGATAAGCAGCCCCACTCGTTGGTCGCGCCATGTCATAGGGATTCTGCACACACAGAGCTATGCACAGGATAATAGAACCTCGGAATATAGTGGTGAGCCAACCATAGCCCTTAGCACCTAAAACCCCAACCCAACTAGCCTTAGCGTCCCATTGGCACCAATGTACCAATGATTGGACAACCCAGAACACGGTATCTCTATCTCAGGACTCGCAGAAGCAAGAACACTCTTTCGTCACTCACTCGTACCTGTCCACAACATGCGTAAGAAGAGACACTGTATAGGTTAAAATGTTTATTTCAACTTACGTGCTCTAAGATACAGTACACGTGTCAGTACTACTAGCATAATACATATGAATAATATAATCAGCATAGTTACAACTCCATAGAATACTGAACGGGGAAAGCATCTCATAAAGCAGTGGATATATGTCTAACTAACATTACCACCCTCCCCGTGCTGGAAGCCAGTTTATTATAAAAATAGAAGACCTCTGGGCTTTGACTAGCGAACCCCCATACCTCAGTCTCTAGATGCAAAACTACATCAGCAGACAATCACAGCTCTTCTCCCTGGAAAGGTTGTCTCCAAGTGTCTAGCGCGGGCCAACCGCAATATTAAAAGCACACTAATTTTTCCATGGCAGCTGTACCTAGTGTTATGTCTAGGTGTGAGGGACTGGCCAAATCAGCAAGACAAGGAAACGTTGTTATTCGACCTTGTACATGTTGTGCAGTTTGAGCCCAAAGTGAACAGGAGAAAAGGTGAAAGATAGAAAATGCAGACAGTGCAAAAAGAACTTGGCAAGAGCAGAGGTCGATAGAACAACGGCCCAGAGTAACGTGTGCAAAGGAAAGCATTATGGCAGCCAGGCCCAAGACAACTTAGCAAGGCAGGCCAGGGCCAGGATGCCACAAACCACAAGACAGATGTATAATTGAATGGGTGGCACAGGCTCGTACATTTTAAATATGGCAACAGAGCATATTACACACCAGAGAGGCTATTCAAATTTGGGTTACGAGACACAGCGGAATGTCAGCGATGTCAGGAGCAGGAGGCTGGATTTGTACATGTTGCATGGTATTGCCCAAATATTTATGAGTTCTGGAGGGTGGTCATTCGGGAGCTAGAGGCTATTACAGGCTCCGCTATGAATATGGACCCGCTATTGGTCCATCTGGGATATGACAAAGGAATAAATAAAGAAGACAGGAAATTAGTAGCTATAGGTCTACTGCTGGCCAAACGCCGAGTGGTGATGAGGTGGGCAAGAGGACCGGTCCCCACCCTCGCAGAATGGCACATAGACATGGTATATTGTAGCACCCAGTCAGATGCATACAACGAATTACTCCCACCTCAGAACTACCCCAAGGATATTTAGGGGTCATACCAAACATACTTACTGGGTAAGGTAATGGGGGAACCTGAAGGAGAGATATAGGGACACTGTAAGTGACCTATCGCACACCGGGTAGGAATAGGCAAGGCCTTCTGGGAGCATACAGAGCAGTAGACCTAGGGGGTCTGTAGGACATGTACGACTGTTGTTATCCGAAGTCGACCATATAGACGGGAAATTAAAGTGTGTGCATAATAATACCAATGTTACATGAAACGACGTCAGAGAGCGGTGTGTCAGATGCATGCCAGGAATACAAGATGTTACATATCTTCGCTATTACTATGCTGAATTATGGTGTGATGATTGACTATGTAAATGAATTTATATGGTTTTGCTGTATCTAGGCAACTGATATGTAAAATGTATTTCACTAATAAAAACAATTTTAAAAAAAGTTATAGACTGTGACTCATCCATGTCAAGTTCCCCCAACGAATTTACAGCACACCCATTGGGCTGTATCAGATGGGTCTCTTGGCCGAAGCACGTTGCATGGGGGCAGCTATGTAGATGCCAACTTCATGCACCTAGCCTGGGGGTGTGTTAAGGATCAGACTTCTTGGCTTCAGTTTTTGTCTGCATAGATGAAGTGATTTGTAACTCTTTACCAAGAATGCAAATTATAGTGCTTCTGGCATACATTAGGCATATCCCGACTGGCAACCGCTCATAGGTGGCTATGATGCTGATCCTGGCCAAGAGAATGGTGGCAGTGCCAGTGGGTGGCGATTTACTATGCCATGAATGAATGTTTGCAGGATGTGTCCTAATGCCAGGACAGACCTGACCGGATGCTAATGCCAGCTAAGTCATGTCCCAAAGATTTCTTTAGAGCTCCAAGCCAAGAGACATGGGACTGAAAATTGCAAATGTCATACCTGGTGGGAGGTGTAAGTAAAATGTCACAATTGATGACAATACTGTAACAGGGCTAAGTGTGATTGTTACGATGGAATGTATGCTAATGTAAAAAGCACTTTGTTAGCATGGGAACTTTGTATGTTGTAAACCTATCTCAAAAACCCTAATAAAATGTAAAACAAACTATATGTCAACGATGGCTAACTTCTCCTTCATCTCTGTAAGTTCTCTGAGTAAGGGTCGGCCATTGTAGACTGCTTTTGAAAAGGGCTTTAGTGGATGCAGGATTATTGGCTTTGTCATAAGACAATCTGTCAAGAAGTGCTCCAACACTTATTTAGTTTAAGTTCCTTATTGCATCCACCTCAAGTCAACCCTGTACACAGCCTTTAAACTAAATCCTTTTCTTTAACTGCTCTATCAGGAATCTCTGCAACACAAGATTCCACCTGATGACACCTTGCAGTTAAAGAGATAGCATGCGAGGTATGCTAGGTTACAACACATCTTCCCACTCAATAATGAGAAAACATCTTTACATTATATGAAGCGCATGAATAAAAATATGACAGGAAAGGAGAAATGAGTAGCATGTAAACGACTAACTAAGGGAGCAAGGATTTGCACGGCTAGTTACAAAGATTAAAGATAAAATGAGCAAGGAATAAAGACAATTTATACATGGATTCACATATAAAATGAACTCATTAGCAGGGTATTGGATGATGGAGTATAATAAAACCCTGGACAAAACTTGCATGGCACCTGCCAGGCATAGTAACTAAATTGGAACTAATCATTTAGGTCATAATCCTTGAAATGAGCTGGTTGGCTTCTAACCTGTACACTTCTCCTGGGACCACGGCCCCACTCCTGTTCTCCAACCTCATCATCACATATTTTGTCAGGTTACTCCCATGAAGACTTTGTCAAACATGACATACTCCGCACTTCACTCCCATTTAATACCACCACATTCTTTTTGACTTCTACAATCTTCTTGGATCCCATAAATTTGGACTCGCCCTTTGGACACCATGTGGGTCTCTTGACAAAAACCAACTCGTCAATCCCCCATTCACGCTGACACGTACAATGTTTGTCATTGAAACGTTTTTTGTACCTGTCCTGATGTGCTATTACTTTGTTGATCACAGCAGGTTCACCATCCTCCCAACCATAACGGGTTCAGTTTAGATCCAGCCACTCTCCCCTTCAAGGATAGGAAAGGAGAAATCCCTGTTATGCTATTCGGCGCATTCCTATGTGCCCACAGTTTTTCACGTAGGACAACCTTGAGCGGTAACTTATTGTCCAAAGCAGTCTGCACACTAGCCCTCACCAGTTGATTCATTTTTTTCTACCAGATCGTTTGCTTGAGAATAGAGAGCAGTGCAAAAATTAACAATAGACAGATCATTCAGGAAATCTCTCATTTCATGCGAGGTAAACTGAACCCCTTTGTCTGTCACAATGGTCTAGTGATACCCCTCACACACAAGTACATCCCTCGGAAACTCTAATACACTCCTGGTGCTGACTGAATTTACGCAACAAACCGTGACCCACTTGGAAGTGTAATCTACTAAGACAAGGAAAAACCACTCATTGGGCGACAGCAAATCGAAAGGTACCGCTAGATCCATCCCTAATTTACACCAAGGTTCATCAGGAACTTGAACTGGGGATAGAGGAACCTTTCTAACCACTTTAGATTTATCATTCCCCGTGCATTGTAAACAATCCTTCACAAAACCCTCCACTTGCCTATCAAGGCCTGGACACTAATGACACTCTCTTAATCTAGCTTTTGTAAGATTTCTGCCCAACTGCCTTTCATGGGCCAGATTGACAATCTTCTCACACAACCCGGCTGGCAGAATCAATCTATCTACTAGGTAGAGCTCACCACTCATTACTCTCAGTTCCTCTTTAGAACTCCAAAATGCCCTAGCATTATCTGGAACTCCACTTAAATTGGCCCACCGCCAATGACATACCCAGACACCAGCTTCGGAACTGGATCCTTGTCAGCCTCCAATCCCCACTCTGGCTTGTTCAAGGCTGATTCCTTGACCCACAACACAGGAATTTCTGCCTCTGGTGTGTCACCCCCTTCTATAGGTAACCTGAACAGGCAGTCGGCAGGAACATTCCTTTTACCTTTCAAATACTCAACCTGTAAGTTGAATTCCATAAGACTCTCAACCCATCTCTTTATACGGGCAGTGGTACTTTCAGCATTTCTGCAAGCAAACATTTGGACAAGAGGCCTATGATCACTCCTCACAACAAAGGGCAAACCGCACAGATACAACTTAAAATGATTCTTGGCCCACACACAGGCAAGTGCCTCCCATTCCACAACAGAATAGCGCTCCTCAGCTCTTCTGAGTGAACATTTGGGAACACCACAACCCTCTCCTCACCTCCAATTACTTGTGAGAGGACAGCACGAAGCCCTTTCATACTGGCATCTATAGTGAGCAAGATCTTTCTCCTCATATCAAAATGTCATCTAGTTTGTTTGTATTTGGCCAAGCCTCAAGCATTCTAAAGCTGCTTCCAGGAGAAATGTTATACAATAACAAGAAATCAAATCATATCCACTCTGACTCATAAAGTCAATGTATATTTTTGAAACTACAGCACTATGATACAATAACTGCGCTCTATACTATATTTGTTTTCAGATAGTGTGTCTACTTCGGACAATGGAGAGTCTTCAGAAACTGAGTACATGTCCTATCTAACAACCACATCGGTACGTGTTGTAGATACAATTCCAACGAAAGGTGCTGATTTGACTTCCTACGCTATAATAGATGGAGAAGAATTTGGATCTGGATTTGAACAGACTACACCCAATTTTGATGTGAACACAACACAAAATGGCACTTCAGAAAACACGGATACAGACATTTATACCATATTAACGTTCGGCATACCTGCATTAGTACTGCTTCTATTGATTGTGCTGGTCATTGCCTTGGTGATTTGCCGCAAACGAAAAAAATTTACACCAGGCAAGTAATACTTTCTTTCTTCAAGCAGAGAAAATTGAATTTTGGTGATTACATTGCAATCTAGGTAATGCTCTCCTTCCTAATCTAATTGTTTTCTTCCATATATGGTAGATAGGGGCTTATATGTAGAATGTTGGTTACTTTAAACATGAAGTGAAGACAATGTTGGCTGAAAATAGAACGTATCTTTTCAAAAAGGGACTTTACAATGTAACATGCTAGATGACTATACCTTCCTTGCACTCCAGAGTTCCGCACGATTTATCCGACGTTGACATCACATATTCAGAGAATTGCTTTAAAGAACTCTAATGCTAAACTATCTTTCACAATGTTAGCACTAGCCGCTTAGCACTAGCAGCCAAGCTGCTGGACAAATCCGCTTTAGGATTCTTTGCTTTCCTCTGAACTGACTTCACTATGCAGATAAAAATTGTTCTGGTCTGCTCTGCTTTGAAGCAGCATAGACCAATTCTAGACTAGTTCTGGAAGTACATGAAGCGCCCAAGAAAGTCCACAAGAAAACATTCTTAATTCTTCCTTGAGTTAGTCATATTTATTTAAAGTGTTTTCGGTCTGTAAATATGTTTTAAACTGCATAATCCAATACAGTATACCTCTGTTTAGATGTTGCTTTCCCACTCTTCAGAGTAGCCCTGGCATAGTAATGCTACAATGGGAAAATATTGAAGATACATGGGTTCAGAGATTTGATCAACAGTTGTTTGCTTTATTGAGAACTTGGAAAAAGTAATAGTTACTGAAAACTATGTACTTGCAATGTAATCAAACCAAAAGCATCCTTGGTATGTCCAGTAAAAGCAAGAACAAATAAACAATGTTGACATGTATTTTGCCTTATATGTACCAAACACTGTACTTTAAAGAACAAAACAATACTACAATAGCGGAGCAAACAGTATCAGGGGCAGGGCCTCATTGGAACGTTAGGGTGCTGACCCCCCAACCCTCGCTGAGAGCTATCACACGCATAACATTAATTAAAAACAAGATTGATTTACCACAGTGAAGCATCAGGAGTTGTGTTGCTCCTGTGTCTGAGTAGGGCAGGGCGTGCCAATCCTTCTGATTGACAGACAGCCGGAATTAAGTCAAGTGCGCATGTCAGTTGAGACCGGTCTCCTACTCTGACCAGCCCGACATGCGCACTTTAGGCCTCTTGAACCTGTTCTGCTTAGGAGTCAGCGGGAACACAAGAACAGTTCCCCCAGTCTCCTTTGGAGCGCTGGATGCACATTCCCCTACAAATACTTACATTGATCTCATGCTGTTTACAACTAAAAACAGCATGAGAGCAACACAGAGAACATGGCCAATCACTGCGTGGCTTTATTTTTAAGCTGTACCGTGATTGGTCATGTTTCTTGCAGAGTCACATGCCCTTATTCTCATGCATAACATCAGGGCAGGAAAGTGAGGTTGAAGGAAGCATTAATTTTTTCGGGTTCTCTCCTGCTGCGAGTGCATGCTTCGAGGGCCAGGTGAGTGGCTGTGTTTTTGTAGTGTGAGAATTACCCTAAAAAGTGTAGTAAGATGAAGCCGCAAACTGGCACAGCTAGTTCTTAACATACAAAATGTATGTATACATTTTTTTATGAAAATTAGGGAGAGCAGTTACAGTGAATATTTTGTCATTAACTGCGTAGGGCACATCCTGTTGTTCTGTTACTTTTTGGGGGGAGAGAGTTTTATATAGCGCAAACTTGACCCGAAGGTATCAGAGTGCTTTACATGAGCACCAGTTGCGTTACAGATAGACACATTCAGTTTGTTAGGCACAGGAAGATTAAGTGATTTGCCCAGAATCACAGGATGTTGAGCGTCCCTGCCGAGACTTGAACCCGATTACCCAGCTTCGACGTCGACCGCTCTAGCCGTTAGGGTTAGAATTACCCAGTTGATTATTATAATCAACTGGGTAATTCTGAAGAGGAGTGGAAGTGTATGGGGTACTATCAAAAAAATCAAGACTAATGTAGTTTCCAGTTACCTATGAATTTAATGGGATTTCTCGTACGGTGGACCAATTCATAGTGGCCACCTTGCATTCCATTGTGATAATTAATGCAATTCAGTGGTGGCTGCCTCTGAACAGGGGTGGTGAGGCGGGGGGGTGGCGTGAATTAAAAAAAAAAAAGTAAACATACCTTCTCCACCAACGCAGCCGCTGCCGCATGCCTCTCCTCCATCTGCTGGCAGCACCGGAACACCCAGGCTTCCGGACTCTCCCAGCCAATCACGACGCTGCCTGGGGAGGCTGGGCATGTTCTCCACGGGGCTGTGCAACACAGCCTAATGGAGAACATGTGAAGTGCGCATGGCGGTTTGGCCAGCCTTAGCGGGCCGGTCAAGCCGTCATACGCACGTAGGGAGGGAGTGCAAACCACTCCTGCTCCCTCTGTGGCGAGCCAGCCTCGCCCCGCCCTACCTAGCTGGAGCAAAGAAAAATAAATTGATAATAACTTCTTGTTATTATAATTTTCTTTTTCTTTTGAATTGCTCAAGGAGGAGCCCCCACTTATGCAATTACTGCTCCTGATTTTAAAATTTAGCTACTCTAAGGTGAATTAGGTCTTTTTTTTTAATCACAATTAAGTCTGGTATTCATGGAATTAACAAGCCTAAAGAACGATGCAGGAACTAAGGTAATTAAATGGCATGACATTTTACACTGACATTACTGAGAAGTTCACTGAGGCCCAGCTTCAGATGCTGTGACTCCGGCGTGAGCTCATTTTTATTCACTGATGGAATGATGCAAAATGTCTCAAAAAGAGTGCTAGGCTGAGGAATGAATGAATGAATGAAATTGTACTTGTATAGCGTATGGCTACCCTGAGGCCTCCCAGCGCTGTTTGATAGAAGAGCAGAGGAAAACAGAAGCCGTGATGTTAAGGGACTGTCTTAAAGAGGTAGGTTTTTAAGAGCTTCCGGAAGGCCAAGAGGTTGTTGTCCTTACGTAAGGTGGGAGGAAGAGTGTTCCAGATCTTTGCAGCATTAAACGAAAAGGAGCGTCCACCCCACCTGGATCTTCGAATTTTCTTGGGGGCGGCCAAGCATAAGGAGCTGGATCGCAGGGTTCTGTGCGGGAGATAGGGAGTGACCAAGGAGTGGATAATAGCCGGACCAGTCTTCCGGATGGCTCTATGAACTAGGCACATAGCTTTAAACTGTATCCTAGCCGGAATAGGGAGCCAATGAAGACTCCTCAATGCTGGTTTAGCAGATTGCCACCGCGGAATCTGGAGAAGCAGGCGGGCAGCACAGTTCTGAGTTACTTGCAGTTTGTGAATGGTGAATTGAGGAGCACCGAGATATAGGGCGTTCCCATAATCAAGGCGAGAAAGAATAAGGGCCTGTACCATAATTCTTCTCGCCTGGAAGGGGAGAAGGGGAATGGTTTTCCGCAACATTCTCATCAGTCCATAACACGTGGCTGAAAGCTTGGTGGCCGGGTGGTTAAAATCAAGAGAGCTGTCCAGCCATATGCCAAGGCTTTTAATTTGTGCCTTAGGAGGTGGAGCAGGACCCAGGCATACCGGCCACGGGATGGAGGACGAAGGGTTGCCCAGGAGCATAATCTCCGCTTTGTCCCCGTTGAGCTTGAAGCAGGAGAGTTCCATCCACTCGCCACCGCCTCTAGGCAAGGACCCAGGGTGCTAGACGACCCTCAGAGTGATTCAATGCTACCACTAACTGAGTGTCGTCTGCATAGGTGATAATCTTAACGCCGAATGGATGGACAATCTCCGCCAGGGGACTCATGTAGTTGTTAAAGCGTGGGGCTCAGGGCAGAGCCCTGAGGAACCCCACAGCTAAGAGGCAACCGAGAGGACACCACATCTCCTTCAAAGACTTGGAAGAAGCGTTTGCTCAGGAAGGATTGGAACCAAGTCAGTGCCGTGCCTGACACTCCCATGCTTTTAAGTCGATGGGCTAAGATGTTATGGTTAACAGTGTCAAACGCGGCACTGAGATCCAGGAGGATGATTGCCGCTGTTCCTCCTTGGTCCAGTAACCTTCTTGCCTCCTCTGTTACTACTACTAAGGCCGTTTCCGTCCCATGCTGAGGACGAAAGCCTGTCTGAGAGTAATGCAACAGCCCGTTGGATTCCAAATAATCAACCAATATGGTGTTGATATGCTTCTCAACCAGTTTACTCAGCCAAGGGAGTACATCTGTACCCCCTTAGCGAGCTTGTATGTATCAGCGGAGTGTGGTAGCATGACATCAACTTAATATGTGTGCGCAAATGGAGCCACGTTTACTCTGACCAGCACACAGAAGGGCGAGCATGGCTACTGAAGCCACGGGAAAATAATCAGGAACTCTACAAAATGCTCCAGGCAGGCTTGTAACTGTAGGCATGCTTTCCAGCTAAGCAAAGTAAGGCCTACTAGATCTACTGAAAGTTGTAGTGTGCTGTGTGTAAATCTGCAGCGCTGCATTGCATGAACGGGAAAATTGTGCATACATACAGGAATCATCACTTAGCACTCCATTCACTAGAACTGACAAAATGATACCTGAATATTCTGACTCCATTCAGTGAGAGTGCACAGAACCATGTACAAAGTCACCCTGGAAAGCTGAGAATGCTACAAATTCATATAAATGGTAGAAATGCACTAGACAATGTTGCTATCATAGCGTGCCAGAGCTCTGCTGTCAGAGGCATGAGTCTGTGAGATAGTTGTTTTGGCTTGGACCTTAGCCTACAAGATCTATGTTATATGGGGGGATAGGCCTGCTTTGCAAAGACTAAGAGGACTGTGTGAATTTTGGCATAGCTGAGTTGTCCGATACCTGAGTCTGTATATTCTCTTTTAACCAGCTCATGTTAAAAAGCTGTTAGACTGTACTATAGACAAATTCTATGTAAAGAGGATACTTATAAGGTGTGAATGTTTATTTGCATAACTTTGCTGAAGATTTTGAGGTATTGACTGATGAAGAATGTAAGGTTGGTCCTCTAAGATGCGGTTTAACTCACACTATGGTTGTAAGTATAACTCTAAGGTTGTATGCCATTTTGCTCATCTCAGGAATGTGTGTAATATATTTGACAAAAGTTTGTTGGGCTGTCCATAGGGCCTGGCTAAAAGTATTATCAGTGGCTAATGCATACCTGTCAGTCTCTTGACTTAAACGTTCAGGTCGTGTGAAGTTTTTAAAAAGATGGTCCCATGTAGGTGAAGATAAAACAAACTCTTTACTGGAGCGTGTTCAAGGTTTAGAGTGGTTGGCCCCACTAAAGTGGGTGAGCTGACAGATATGCTATGTATCCAGCATGTAGGCAAATATTCTGTTCATTATCACTTGACTGGTGATACAAAATTGGACACAGGTGTAGCTTGTTGAAGTACTTGAAGTCAGAAAGCCTAGAGGATACTATCACGGTGAGAGATGATGTAATCTGTGATGTCATCAATGCTGTCATTTGAGATGACATCAGTTTCATTTAATATGTCTTGAGTTATCTCATTTGAAGACCTGACTCTAATGTCAATTTAACATTTGGTTTTGTCATTGACGCTCTGGGTTTCTGATGATATTCTAAGTTGCGAATACTCCCTCCCTCTCTGGCAACCTTCGCCCATCCCCTCACTGAGGGGCCAACCACCGCTGCACATGGCCTTCAACCTTTGGCATTCGGCTATGCGTTGCGGGGATTGGCCACATGGGCTGGTCTTTGACCAGACCCTGCACCCAAACTGCATGAGGCTTTCAACCCCCAGAAGCGGCTAACATCCAGGAAGTGGCCAACCCCATCTTTGGCCATGTGCAGTCGGTGTTGGGCTCAGGAGATTTCCTGTGGCCATGTCCTGCTCTCAACTCGCTACGGTGTTACCAACCCTCACTGTGCATGGCCTTCGGCCATATGTAGCAGTTTTTGGCCCTATGCTCAACCACCCCTGGGAGCGGCCAACTGTTAGATTTGAAATTCCCATACTCGTTATATACTCGTTTTACAATATATTAGGTTAGCAGTGTGCGGTTAAATGAGACACCATTCGTATTCATGTCATGTAACCCAGTGAGGTATCCATGCAATGTGCGGGCTTTAGTTAGCAAGTGTGATTCCATTTTGTATTTCGTAATCCTAATCAGGCTATGTCTGTACTTGGCCTCATTGCTCGTATTGCTTGCCTCAGCAGAACGCTGTACGCAGTTATTATTTTCTCTTTTGCTCAAGGTTGCCTTCTGACTGACTAATGAATAGGCCATTTTGCCCTTGCATACCTATCTTTGTGTGTAGCTCGGCTCCCACGTTAGGAGCCGCCGAAACCCAGCACGGCAACCTTGAGCTGGTGATAACATGTACCCATCTGGCAGATGGTAGTCCATCCCTGTGTGCCTCCTTTGTTCATGTTCGGCCTAAGCTGGTAACTTTCCATTGTGGGCGTGGTTAGGAGACCTTTGGGAGGAATGATTATGCGTTGCCGACTGTTGGGGGGCCAGTCCCTCGGCAGACATCTTAGGGTGCAGGTCAGATTGGACTCCTCTGCAGAGTACTGGTAATAAACGATTGTTTTGTATTCTCTACTGTCTGACCGACTCTTCATTTTGGGGAAGGCTATAAGGTGGTTGTAGGAAACCCGGGTGACCCTTTTCGGGTCACTTCCTTCAGTTGGCGCCCGAACAGGGACTCCGCAAGGTGACCCGACTCGCCCGTAATCGGGTTGTAGGGTCAGGGTGGTGTCCGGGTCGGTCGGGCGGATCGGGATCCCCACACGATAAGAGCCCGGTTCTCTTGGCTGCCCCGCCCGGCTGATCGGGCGACTCGCCTAGTGGTCACCGGCCGGAGTCCTGAGAAGGCGGAACCTTGGATTTGACTGTTTGGTCCGAAGAGTCGGCAGTGGAGAATAATATTGCTCAACCTGAGTGCACCAGGTCAGTGACTTGAATTCTTGGAAAATGTGGCGCCATGGTTGAATGGCACGAGCCTACGGGCTGTGTCTGGTACAGTCTCCAGACTGTCTTGTCTTGAACTTGGTGGGTTTGCGGACCCTTGAAAAGACACAGAGTGTTTGTGAACGGTCTACCAGGCCAACTGGAAATTCGGCCCATTCTTGAAAAGGTTTGGGGCTGTTTGCGAACAATCTGCCAGGCCAACTGGAAATTCGGCTTACTCTTGGAAAGGTCTGGGGCTAGAGCCTGTCTTCCTGTCTTGGTACAGTCTGGGGACTGTCTTGTGCGGTTTTGGACCGCTTGGATTTGGTTCTTGGATCAGTTGTTGGTTGGTGTTCTGTTCGTCCATTCGGGACGGTGTATGTGTCTTATATTAAGATGCCTTGTCTAAGTAAGTTAGGGTGTTTTGGATGTCGGTGTTGTTCCACTGAAGCTCAAATGGAAGAAAGGCAGCCGGCGCCTCCAGAGGGTACCCCAAATTTTGATGTATACGTCAAGCATGGCATTGGCATTATTATGTTTAGCACATTGTGGAATAAATATGCAAGGGACAATGTCAATCTACAGTGGCCACTTACTGGCACATTTGATGAGCAAAGATTGAATTACTTGCAGGACAAATTGTTCGCCAAAAAGAGCAGACAGTCGATGTTTGATTCTCTGAGAACATGGCAGAAGGAAGCGAAGCAACGATGTATGAGAGCAGAGAAGCAAGCTCAGAGGGGACAGACGCAAACGATAACGCAGAAAGCAGTGGCGTATGAAAGAGAAAAGATCGAGAAAGGCATAGAGTGTGCGGACAGGAAGTTTCGCTTGCAGAGTGATAAGTGTTATGTGGCTAGTGAGGAAGGTGATGTCTTCGTTGAGGAGTTGTTGGATTCCCGACCCCCACCTCCCTATGCCCCCGAACGACTATATCCCGTAATTCCGACACCTCAGTCTTCGGCCTCTGGTTCTGTTATTCCTACTCTTTCTGTTTCTAGCTCTACTGCCTCGGCCCCGCCCGCTTCTTCCCCACTCTCGACAGTTACAGGGGCGGGTGCCGTCCGTTCCTTTATTCTGCCTCCCGACCCCATGCCCGTGGTCACGACTCCTCTTACTCCTGTGGCACAGTCTTTGAGCGCGATGGTACCTGTTTCTTCGTCTGCTCTTTCCCCTTTGAGTGTGTTACCTCAGGCATCACAAAATACAGAGACGCCTGTGCGTAGAGCGCATGAAGTGAATTGGGCGGCGCCACGTGAACGCATGGATAAAGTGTTGGTATGCTCTGCTGTTGGTGATGAGGAAAAGAGAATGGTGGCTGACCAGGCTGCACAGTGGGCCCGGAATCCGATTTATAGTGTGGAAGATATGTGGAGTGTGATGAAAGATTACGAGACGTTTATACAGCAACATGCTCTTAAGTATATGTCGGCCACACTGATAGGATTGTGGGAACAGTGTTCTAAGGGTATTGCACCACAGATAATTTATGACATTCGGGACAAGGTATATACTACAGATATGACCCCAAATGAGGTTTTCAGTAATGTGACGACATTGGTGGGTTATCGGGATAGATTGCTTCAGAAGGTCCCGACAACAGTGTCACAGTTTCCCATGAGGGAAGTGCATTCCATTTACCACCCCGAAATACCAGAGTTGCGAGATGGGAATAATATTGTTACTCGCCCACGGGTGGCGGCCCATTTCCAGGAACAGTGGATCTACACTCCTTGAAGAGGAGTGAGGTAATATCCCTAAAAGGGCAATTACCGGACCCTCGGAAAATCCGACAGCGTACTATAAAGAATTGACGGAGGCATCCTCCTCCACAGTATTGACATTAGCTGATATAGAGTTGTTTTCGGTCTGTTGGTACCGGTGGATATATGGAGGCAGGTGCATATGCAGGATCATGTGGTGGAATTGGGTGGAACATGGGATGAGATTAGGGCATGGGATAAGGAGCGCAAGACCGGCGAGAAGCCGAAAGCGGAGCTATTGGCCTTGCCGGGACGTATTATCACTTACATGCACTCCCTTATCCCGCCCAGACGAGTGGATTGGGACAAGTTGACTGCATGTCGTCAGAAGAAGGATGAAAGTGTGTCCAATTTCTTTACTAGGTTCGAAAGGGTGATTCTGGATTTTAGTGGTCAGGATCTATCGCTGGAGGGTGGTGTTCGTCTGTTCGTCAACAGGTTTGTCACTAATTTGCTTCCTGAGATTGTGACTAGATTACAGGCAGCGGAAAGTACTTGGACCACCTCCTCCCCGTCAGTAATATTGAGTATGGCACAGTATTACGAGCATAGGGAAAATGAGGACAAAGAGAAGGTGGAGAAAAAGTCAAAGGAGTTGAAGACGAGGGTGTTGATGCAGCAGGTGGCAAGGGGGAACGGTAGAGGAAGGGGTTTGGGTCCCGCTCAACGGGGATCCCGGTCTGATCGGAACAGTACATCGGGTGCGCCCGTAGGGTACAACCAATGTGCGTACTGTAAAAAGGAGGGGCATTGGCGAAATGAGTGTCCGGAGTTGCTGCAGAAAGTTGAGGCCCCGAGAGGTAGGGGTTCTAGAGGACGTGGTAGAGGAGGAGGTGGCCGCAGAGAGGGTCAGTTTGAGGATACATCGTATGATCAGCCGAGCAAGAACTATTTCGACGACCACCAGGGAAGGCAGTACTATCATGACGACTATGACATGGACGAGGTGACGGGGATGTCCCACAGCTAGGACAGCCAGGGACAGGGCAAGGGACCGGTTCCAGTGCCTTATAGATCAACGGGGACCTTATGTCACTGCGGATTTACAGGGCATGCCCAAGACGTTCTTACTTGACACGGGTGCTATGAATAGCTCTGTTTCTCGTTCGCTGGTCCCAGGGGCAGCTCTGTCTGGCCAAAACAATGTTTCTGTAGGTTTTTCAGGCATGCCGGTTGTTAGCCCCATTTCCAAACCTCTTGCTTTGACTATAGGTCCCTTTACGGTGGACTCGCCATTTCTGTTAACGACAAATTGTGGGGAAAATTTGATGGGATTGGATTTGTTGAAGAGATTACATGCCACCATCTTTTGTTCTCCGGATGGTGTTTACATGACTGTTGGGCCACAAGTGGCTCGCGCAAAACAATGCTTTGCAAAAGATGCACCCCTCCCGGCAGAGTTCCAGGACGTGCCCCGTAGTTTATGGGCAGCAGGAGACACGGATGTAGGGTTACTCCAGATTCAGCCAGTCTCTATTATGGTTAAGGATAATGCTGTATTGCCACATACCCCCCAGTATAAGATTTTGCAAGCAGGAGAAAGGGCTTTGTTGCAAATAATTCAGGATTTGATTAAGACTGGTGTGGTTGAGGAGACAGTAGCGAATGTGTGTAACAGCCCTATCCTTCCGATTCTTAAGAGGGCCCCTTGGACTCTTCTGATGCTCATCCGGATGTTTACCGTTTGTAATTGACCTCGGAGAGGTCAATAAAATAGTTGTGCCCCAATATCCTGTAGTCCCAGACATTACCACGATATTGACAATGATTCCCCGTCAGCAAAGTTCTTTCCGTTATTGATTTGAAGAATGCTTTCTTTAGCATTCCAATTCATACAGATAGCAGATATCTGTCTGGATTCGCATTAGCCGGCAGGAGTTTTAGATTCTATCGTGCTCCCCAAGGCTATACAGAGAGTCCTAGTATCTATAGTCAAGCTCTAAAAGGTCAATTGGATTCTTTGGTGCTTCCCACTGGTAATGTGCTATTGCAGTACGTGGACGATCTCCTTGTGGCCTCTGATACTGAGGATGGTTTCAGAGACGCCACCGTTAAATTGCTGTTGCATTTGGCACATCATGGCCATAAGGTGTCCCTAGGCTGTCCGGAAATCGGTTAAAACCGACTCTGCCCGACAGTACCCTACCGGATGAAAATCAGCTGACCTGGTTTAAACCGAGTGTCACTGATTTTCATTGTTGTTGTGCCTTTTGGCCACGTGATGGAGCCAAAGTATTACAACCTGCCTGTGGTGGCCTGGCGCGGAGGTGTCAGGGGAAAACACTTCTTCTGCACGAGGTGTGAATGGCCCAAGCAGTTCCCAAGTTCAGATCCTGGCAAGGGTGATGCAGGCCTCCATCAATCCAGGGCCGGTAAATTGAATACCATTGTAGTGAGTAATCGTAGCACCTGTCATATACAGCGCATCGAAACGACCGAAGTGTGATATGAAGCACTATCTGTGCTATACGAATACGCATAACATGCTGAAGACACTTAAGCTTTCTAGCGCTGTAAACAGAAACATTTCTTATTATGTGATGCAAAAAGAATGACAGAGAAAAGGGAAAGAAATATAAAACTGAAAAGGATGAGGTCAACACAAAGGTGGGAAGAGATGGATGGAAAGCAGTGTGAAAGAAGACAGACGGCAGCCATGAAGGCAGACTACCTGTCACTTGCTCTCATATCTGTTCCAAAAAAGTTGTTTTTATTCCCGAACGGCTGAGAATGCGGCCATATGGTTTCCATCAATATGCGGTGACACGTGGACTGGGGAAGCTGGCGTCGGTTCACTTCCACCATACACAGGTCTTGCTTCTTGGGCACGGTTCCGGCTCTGATGGGACAATCACTGGAGGCCTGGGAGGAGAGAGCGCTCCCTGCGCAAACAAACTCAACTGGTACCCGGGGAGCGGAGTACCGGAGAAAGGGCTGGGCAAGAGGGCGGGAAATGAGAGTGTACGTGGGGAGAGAGGGAGGAAGGCAGGAGGGATAAAATGAGAGCGTATGAGTGGGGAAGGAGGGAGGCAGGAGGAGGTAACATGAGAGTATGAGTGTATGTGGGAGGAAGGGAAGGGACTATGCTAGACAAAAGATATAGAAAGATAGATCAGGAAAGAGGAAGAGAGAGAATGAGAGAAACAAAATAGAAAGGAAAATAGGGTGAGTGAGAGAGAAAAGAGTTATAAAGAGGGGGTGAGAGAGGCAGTGAGAGGGCAGAAAGAGGCGGGGCAGTAAACGCAGGAGAGAGAAAAAAGGGATGAAGAGAGGGAGAGCGAAAGAGTAAGACTGGTAGGAAAAAGACATATCAATAAAGGAGGATAGTTTGAAACTATAATTAGAAAACCCTGCCCTGTTAAATCAGTAAAACGAAATATACTGTGCAGATAGGTTATGTGCACTGTATACATTGTTTAGTGTTGCCTCTGTCAGATGTGGCTGATCCCAATAGACGTAATCATGTACGTATGTGTTTGGGGGTCAGAATTTGTCAAAAATCATATTCTGTCACCAAACAATATTACCACATAAAAGCGGAACATTGAATTTTCAGCAGACGAGGCAGAGCTTGAAAGACATTCTTCACAAGAGCCCTGCCCCCTGCAAGGAACTTTCTCCTGAATCTTGGCCGCTCCCTCCCTGGACGTCTGGAAACTGGATCGTGTTGAAAGAAAAAGGAGAAATATGGGCTCCCTCCCGGGAAGGTCACTAAAGTTACCCCATAACTCGGGGGAGCGCCGCTCTGCGGAAGAATACACTCACAGCCGAGGCTCTGCAGGGGAAGGGGAAACGCACTTACCGGGAATGAAAACCATATGGTAATATTACAGTCTGAGACCTTGCTCAACTTCCGGCCCCTGCCTGGCTGACGTGGGGGGAGAGGAGCTGTTGTGTGTGGTCTGCCGCCTGTTTTAGTGCGGCCACACCCGAGTACTTCACAGGTCTTTAAAAAGACCATTTACTTAACGAGGCTTTGTTGTTAATAAAGGAGTGGGCGATGGGGAAAGAGGCGGCACGCTCAAGTTTCTTGCATGTTTTTTAAATGTGCGCGATTCCCCGTCTTCATTGAACTGTCACTCAAACTATGCAGCTGATGTTTACCAAGTCCTTAATCAAGGTTGCTAGGCTACCAGAAACGTGCGTAAGAAGCAGGCACTGCACTAGTCAGGTGACCATGTACTTCGTGGGGTGCTAGCTTAATTCATTATTTACAAGGATATTCAAGTGCTTTCTAAGTAGCAAAGTGCATATCTTACATTGCGTCTGCCCATCGTCCATACCTCCATCCATGTTTCGAATGAACATTACTTGTGTGCCCTGATCACATGTAGATCATTGGTTTGTGTTTCTGTGGCAGAGATCACATTGTGGATGGAGGCTGTCCTCCCGTGTTTGTTACTCGGCTGGAGATGTCATCCACAAGACTACCGATCGCAGAAAGTGGGAGTCCCATGATATCCTTGAACGAGCGGAAAAAAGAAAGTTCCAAGACAATAGTAGTCTTCCACTGAGGCAGTCTCAACCTTTAAAGTGGTTTTAAAGACAGACTGTGGGTGCACCAACCCTGGAGTGAAAAATAAGACTCCCCGCCCAGGCAAAATGGAAACCCAAAGTATTATTTTGGGCCTAAAGACAACCTTGCCGCTTGCCAGCCTGCTTCGTAGAACGCCCTGCAATAAGGCATGGTGTTTTGAACATCATGTGGGTCCCCGAGGACTCCTATTGATCGCTCTCATTCAGCTTTCCAATGTGGTCAGCAGAAAAGGGTATTACCCAAATACATATTCAAACGCTAGCCAGGGCTCCTAGCGAGATCTTACTGATCTTTCATCCAGCAGCTGTGACGGGAGAACATTGGAGTGCAGCGAGTTGGTTGTTCTGTATGTGGTGAAAGCCCATTTGGACTGCACCAAGGAAACGTGGCTGGCCGTTGCTGCCTGGCAGTGTGACTGGCACCTTAAGCCCAGGGGGCAAGACATCATATATGGTATATCTCTTCTGCCTTTTATTTAAAGAATAATAATTGTAGTTAACATAAATAAAGACAGGTACATTTCTACTGCCACATTTCCTAAAGAAAACCTTATTTCAAAAATTAATTGCAATGCTCGATTACAGCACCATTTCAATCAATTAAAACCAATACAAATGGTAGCTTGTTTTATGTGGCACGTCATACAGCACTTCTGCTGTTTCTAAGCGCTGTACAGCACAGGGTTTAATTTAAGTACACTTGTATTTCAGACACCTCGCAGTCGCAATAGATCTCACGCTCCATTCACTTCAGCAGCCACAGCAGTATTATATAGCGGGAACTCGACCCAAAGGTATTGGAGCTATATGTGAGCTGGGGGGGCGGGGGGGAGCGGGGCACCATATTTAGATATTGGCACAGGCAGCCAATGGTACCCACGCATAAACAACGCAGAAAATGCAATATATGTGCAGTCAGCCATTCCTTCGAAAAGACACCAAATGAAGTGCCAAACAGCGCTTCGCGCACACAACACATGTGAGGGTGCAGTATTGATGATACAATGCAATGCAACACTCTCTGAGCAGGAGAGGGGTAGCGACTCTGGAACACACTGTAACTTCCAACTTGCTGAGTGACCAATTACGCTTTCATTTAAAACAAGCATTTGCAATGCAATAGGTCTCGCATTTACTGAAGTTTGAGCTATTGACATTGCAATAACAATGCCTTTTATTTTTGTTTTCGTTTTTAAAACTTAAATAAAGGCTTTGTCATTTACAATGCCAATGGTTTAAACTCGCATAAATGCAGACCTATTGCATTGCAAATGCTTGTTAAATCTGAGCTGCAGAATCAAAGGACAATGGAAAGTATTCCATGACTGTATTAAGCTTCTGAAATGTAGAGCAGTATACAATTTCTGAAGAAAAATGGAAAAAGCAATAATAAAAGCAAAGCGTTCCATAAACACCGGTAAAACACTGTTTCAGTTGTTTTTTATGGCGCGAAAATGAGTAACCACTGAAAAGCACTGTTTTTTTGAGGTATTGAAATCACTGGAAAACACTGAAAAACACCACCAGAATTTACCAAAAATAGAAACTGAAAACAGGAAAGCCTAGGTGTCCCTTTCTAAATTTCAATATTGTCGACAGGAGGTCACCTACTTAGGTCACCTACTGTCGAAGGAGGGTCGCAAGCTAACACCTGAACGCATAGCTGCTATCACTAATATGCCTGTTCCCAAGACTCAACGTGAAGTGCGCGCATTTATTGGCATTACCTCGTATTGTCGACACTGGATCCACAATTATTCCTTACTAACAAAACCCCTCCTTTACCTGACCACTAAAGAAGTGCATGAACCCCTGCCTTGGACATCTGCATGCCAGCAAGCTTTTGAGCAATTAAAGGCTGCGCTTTGCTCCACTCCTGTGTTTGGTTCTCCTGATTACCAGAAGCCTTTTGTGCTTTCGTACATGAGGCGGACGGTTGCGCGCTTTCTGTTTTAACACAGGGCTTTGGTGGTAAGCAAAGACCCTGCGCTTATTTTTCCGCAATGCTGGATAACATAGCCAGAGCGCTCCCGAGCTGCCTGAGAGCTGCTGCGGCAGTGCCAGTTTCTATCAGACAATCGGCAGGGCTCGTTCTTGATACTGCTCTCACAGTAATGGTACCCCATGCTGTGGATATGCTTTTGAATAAGACAAAGACACAGCACCTTACTAGTGCACGTCTGACCGGATATGAACTAACCTTGTTTGCTCCGCACATTATCATCAAAAGATGTGCCACTCTGAACCCAGCCACGTTACTACCCCTCCCTTCGGCGGGCAATGACACAGATGCACATGATTCTGTATACAGAACGGAAGAGGAAACGAAGGGACGGGTAGACCTGACTGATGTTCCCTTATCTGAACCCCAAGGGGAACTATATGTCGATGGCTCTTGCTTCAAACTACCAGACGGCACCACCACTGCAGCATATGCAATTACAACATTACACACTATAGTTGAGACATCCCGTGTTCCATACCAATCAGCCTAAGCTGCGGAGCTGGTTGCTCTTCTGAGGGCTTGTGAGTTGAGTGAGGGACTGGCTGTCAATATTTATACTGACAGCCAGTACGCTTGGGGTCGCCCATAATTTTGGACGCCTCTGGGCGGAGAGAGGATTCTTAACATCACATGGATTACGAATACAGAATGGCCCATTGATACATAGACTCTTGTCAGCTCTAACACTTCCCAAAAGGTTAGCGATAATAAAATGTAGTGCCCACAAAGCAATAACAGATGATGTTGGTAGAGGAAACGCATTCGCAGATCAAATAGCTAAGGAAACAGCGAGATCAAAGATGAAAAAGATGTTTGTGGCTGGTCCGGCTAGGTGGGTCCCAGACAATGGAATGTTCGAGGATACAGTAGAGAGTGTCAAAGAGATACAAAGTGAGGCAACCCTAGACGAATTGGCAATGTGGCAGGAGAGTACAGGGCGTCTGGATGAAGATGGGTGCTGGACTGATAAGTCTGAGAAACAGCGATGGATGTTACCTAATGCCTATGTACTTCCTGTGGTTACCATGGCCCATGGACCAGCCCATATTAGCGCCAAGGGAATATGTAAGGTGTTGGACTCAGTGTGGCAGAATGACAATATTTCCAAGGTAGCCACTCATTTAGAGAAACACTGTATGATTTGTATGACATATAATCCTGGGAAAGGTACTACTACACCCTCTGGTAATTTTGCACCGCCTTCCTTCCCTTTCGAGGTTCTCCAGATGGATTTCATCGAAATGGAACGAGTCAACAATTTGAAGTATGTGCTGGTAGTGATTTGTGCATTCAGTAAATGGATTGAAGCTTACCCCACTAAAGAGAATACAGCTATGGCGACGGCGAAGGCACTCCTAAAAGAGTTCTTCCCGCGTTTCGGAATGCCACGTGTGATTTGGAGTGACAGCGGAAGTCACTTCAATTCCAAGGTCATCCAACTGGTGTGCGAAGGTTTGCACATCAAGCAGAAGTTTCATGCAGCCAACCACCCCCAGTCAGCAGGTCTGGTTGAGAAGTACAATGGTACTCTCAAACTGAAGTTAGCAAAGATACAGGAAAGCACAGGATTGCGATGGCCATATGCGTTGCCCCTGGCCTTGTTATCCACCAGGGCAACGGCACATTCTAGGACAGGGTTGTCACCATATGAAGTAGTGTTTGGTCGCCCTGCCAATATCTGGGGCGTTCCAAGACCAAAGCGCTTTTCTGAGATTGAGCACCCTTTACTTATAGACTATCTGTATGAGTTAACTAAAGATCTTCGTTCTCTTCACCAACAGATTCAGGAAACACTGCAGCCGGTACCAGAGGGGCCCGGGCATCAGCTACAGCCCGGACAGTATGTGCTAGTCAAAAACTTTCAGAGGAAGAACTGCCTGGAGACCCGTTGGAGGGGCCCCCTTTTGGTCCTGCTTGCCACCCGAACAGCGGTGAAACTCGACGGCTGGAAACATTGGGTGCATGCCACCCACTGCAAAAGGATACCTCTCCCACTCCCCTACGACGAGTGGGTGCGAGACGGTATTGCTGATCAAGAAGGGGAAAGGGTGCCCCGCTTTGTTCCTTTCTCTGACGCCCAGCTATGGGGGATGCAGACGGAAGCAGAGAGTGATGCCGCCTTGCTTGAGGCGGTCCCTCCGGAGACAAGGGCAGCCCCAGTTTCTCCCCCATCTGATTCACAAGCACCTGAGTCCTCCTGCCTTTCTGAGCCTGAGTTTCAACCACTTTTTGTTGATGAAACAGTGCCTGGAGCTGACAGGTACAATCTGCGCCCACGAAAGAAGGTCAGTGCGCCAGAGGTACAGTCCAGGAGTGAGGGAAGGACTTGAGATTAGGGTATAGGTACTACGTCTGCGGTGCCTGCATCAGCTTAGGGTGAACGACACTGGTGCACTTCCTGAGACACTGGACAGGATCGTTGAGGGTACTTGCCCAGGAGGGCGGGTGTCCTATCCTGCGAGAAGAAGGACTTGTTTCCAGAAAGGGCCGCAACCGTGCGACCCCCACGAGGGAGTGCTTCAAAGAATCATTGTTGATGAATGATAGGAGCTTGCCAGCGAGGCTCTAAAAAGGACGCTGGGTAACTTGTGCCCCTCTGGTCGGTTGTATTTTTGTAGCTCTAGTTCTTAAGGTTCTTCTCATGTTTCTATTTGGCCGTGCTGTCATGGTAGAAGAACAGCCCCTAGCGGCACCGCCACCAGGGCAGGGTGGTCCTGTGTGATCTAGTTGGTCCATTAAGAGTAAGATAGTAGTGGTAGTGTTCATCCTCATAGTAATGATAACACTGTTTGGAGTAGTATGGTATTTAGAAGAACAGCATCCTGTGCACACCTTAATAGGGACTACCCCGGCTTCACCTGAGCATCTGTTCATTACGTTGACCCCACATAAACAGAGACGTAGACAGACATATGTTGAAAATGCCTTCCTCCAAATGCTTCAACAGGTACACAATACGACAAATGCCACAAATTGTTGGGTGTGTGGGTTACTCCCCTCAGTCATGCACAAGAATGATTTGCTGGTATCTTTACCACTGTCCTACCTAAGTAGTTGTGAGGCATGGTTCCTGTTGCTTTCCATGGTATATATACATTATCATACTGACGCCATGAATATGACCGAGTCTGATTATGAGGCAGTGTTGGAATACATAGTAGTACACCAGAGTTATACACCTGGGACGGAAGGAAAGGAGGGTACCTTACATCCACATGCTTGCATGAATGTTTATGAGGGTAACAAAAATGCCACATGGCTGCAAAACAAAAAGTTTGATTTTCAGGGGTTCAATGTTACCGAATATTTAAAATGTGTTCATGCACGAAATATCACTGAAGATAAAGCCCTGCCCGTACCTGTGGTTCATACAGCAGCTAGTTTCTGTGTCGAAGGATCTGGGAATATTCCAGTGGGTCAGAGCAATTGCAACTATACCTATCGACTAAACACTACTAGTAGCCCACCTTTGCTCACCCCCCCCTAATGTATATTTTGTTTGTGGAGAGCAGGCTTACACCTGGCTTCCATGGGGATGGTCTGACCGGTGTTATGTCTCTTTCCTTCTACCTCCTGTCTACATTGCACCGTCCAACTATCACAAAGACCACAGGCTGCAGCGGAGAAGTGTATACTTGTCCCGAGTCAGGAGACTTATTGACACAGCAGATATTGATCAAACAGATACTACTCTACAGCAATTCATGGATGCCATGAAGGGTATCGTGCCTTTCTGGGGACCTATGTATAATAGTGTCAGCATTCGTCGCCTCACCAGGGTTGTTGAAGGGGTCATCAACATTACAGCAGGTATACTCACCAACATCACAGCTGAGCTTCAGGCTACAAGACTTGTTG
Organism: Calotriton arnoldi; assembly: GCA_963921515.1. Lineage (NCBI taxonomy): Eukaryota > Metazoa > Chordata > Amphibia > Caudata > Salamandridae > Calotriton > Calotriton arnoldi. The sequence goes on along the minus strand of CAWUFW010013039.1, from coordinate 397,300 downwards.
CTCTTCAGAATCGTATGGTTTTAGACGTCCTCCTTGCAGTTAGGGGTGGAGTTTGTCGTGTCATAGGCAGCAGTTGAGGCGTTTACATCCCAGACCACGCCCCTAACGTATACTCCGCTATCCAGAAGTTACACAGGCTTGCATCCGATATTCATCAGGAGAATGGTTCATGGTCCTTGACTGGGTGGTTTTGGGGTCTGATGTCCTCCTGGGGATGGAAGATACTTCTTTTCCTAGTAGCTATCGCAGGTGTCATCTTCACGTGTTGCCTATGTGTCAACTGTCTTCCAGCATGCTGTACCTATTGTGTGAGTAAACTCACCCCTGCCCCTAAATTGTCAGGCCGTACTGATAAAGTGTCTAACATGATGATGCTGCAGGAACTACAGGATATAATACAGATCGATGAGGGTATTTTTGAATATTAGAAATATCTTGCAATGCGTATGTTGCTTATTTCTTTTGGATATTACTGTCCTTATGCATTTCCTCCTCCCCTGCTTAGAATTGTAAAGACCCTACCTGCTAGCCAATAAAGCATTTAGCCTCCCCTGCTAAAAGGAGGGTCTGTTAGATTTGAAAATCCCATTCTCGTTATATACTCGTTTTACAATATATTAGGTTAGCAGTGTGCGGCAAAATGAGACACCATTCGTATTCATGTCATGTAACCCACTGAATTATCCATGCAATGTGCGGGCTTTAGTTAGCAAGTGTGACTCCATTTTGTATTTCGTAAACCTAATCAGGCTATGTCTGTACCAGGCCTCATTGCTCGTATTGCTTGCCTCAGCAGAACGCTGTACGCAGTTATTATTTTCTCTTTTGCTCAAGGTTGCCTTCTGACTTACTAATGAATAGGTCATTTTGCCCTCGCATACCTATCTTTATGTGTAGCTCGGCTCCCACGTTAGGAGCCGCCGAAACCCAGCACGGCAACCTTGAGCTGGTGATAACATGTACCCATCTGGCAGGTGGTAGTCCATCCTTCTGTGCCTCCTTTGTTCATGTTTGGCCTAAGCCGGTAACTTTCCATTGTGGGCGCGGTTAGGAGACCTTTGGGAGGAATGATTATGCGTTCCCGACTGTTGGGGGGCGAGTCCCTTGGCAGACATCTTAGGGTGCAGGTCAGATTGGACTCCTCTGCAGAGTACTGGTAATAAACAATTGTTTTGTATTCTCTACTGTCTGACCGACTCTTCATTTTGGGGAAGGCTATAAGGTGGTTGTAGGAAACCCGGGTGTCCCTTTTCGGGTCACTTCCTTCACAACCTCCACTGCAAACAACCTGTGGTGCAGCATTTTTATCATTATTATTTTGAGTGCCACAGCACTATTGCAGTACTGCGATACCACAGGAGTATTACAGTACCTCATTTGCCTCGCTGGGTCTGCTGTAGTACTGTGGTAGTGCCAACAAAATTGACTTTTAAAAATGTTTAATTACAAGGGGTACCTATCAAATGGGCCTGGGGTTCTGGGTGTGTTCACCCTGACACCTTATAGGCCTTTTTCAAATCTTTTTTAGAACTCAAGAACTGAGTTCCTGAGTACTGTAATGGTGACTGCAACATTGTTTCTGATGTTGCGGCCAGTCAATCAGATTGTTTTGGTACCAAGGGACTGATACTGGTATTGCAGTACTAAAAGGACAGACAGGAGAAAAAGTACTCTCAACCAATCAAAAGCAGTTTTTTAAAAATTGTTTGGTATTGCCCGATTATCTCTGTACTGTATTGGCCTGTTTGAACCCTGAAGCAGTTCTTTTCTAAGGACAGAGATTTACATCCTCAAATTCCTCTTTAACAGCATCAAAGAACAAACAAAAGCCCCAACCAGTGCATTTCTAAAAAAAAGAGAAGCAGAAAAAAAGTTACTGTATAATCAGAATTCAATCATTTCAGGGATACTTTCTGTATGCTCAAGCAAGTGTATTAATCTAGATCTCAAGAAATATCTACAAACCTGCAAACTATGGGGATGTGAGATACATGCATATAATGAGTGTATGCCTAACATAATCATCGTATAATATTGTTACCAAAGTATGTTTTTGACCTTGAATGCTTTGGTGGCTCTAATATAAGAAACTAGGCCACAAATATGAGGTGCTAGAAAGTGGTCCATGTATTAAGACATCTCTAACAGACTGTTGTTAGAGAACACTTTAGGTCTACCTGGGGGTATGATTGTACGTTTACGGATATTTAGCATGAAGTAAATTGTTGGCTTCAAAGGATCCACAGATGTGAATTTTTAAGGAATTGAAATTGTTCTAGCTCAGTTAAACCCTTGCATTTCTCATAGTATTTTTGAACCATACTCTTCCATTCATTGCGAGTGACATTACAGTAGCAATTTGGACCTTCTAATTACCTCATCCCCTCCCGTATGTACATGCATTTATCTACGATCACAACGTTCCCAACTTTGTCAAAGGGCCTTTATGTTAAATACACAGAAAACCAGCAAATCGCCCCTCCCAGTTTCAGGCAGGCCAGTTAAGTACCCATTGTCTACCAACAAATTCCTACGCATTAAGTTCACAGATTTTTATGATGCACCTACAAATGAAGCAAAATGTAGTGGTTGCAAAGAACATTTCTCTTTTATTACAAAAGTATCTAATATAAGCAACTTGTGGGATTAATAAGTAGCTGGTCATTTCCATTATTCAAAGCATGAGACAAAATCAAAAATATCAAAGTGCTGCTCCTAATAATGGAACTGATCAAATTACTAGGAATAGACATCTTGTGTTAAATATACATTTTACAAACTTACAAAGTACTCTAAATATTTTCATAGCAATAGTCCCCAGTTCCTACCTCTGGGTGGTCAGTGTTATTATAATAGTTAGTTGGGGATGTTATGAGCTCCGACTATATTGAACATAGCTATCACCAAGGCTACACAACATCTAAAGATATCATGCAGATGGGGGTGTGGCCAGGCTGCCGACCAAGATGGCCGTGTAGTGCTGAAGCTCCGCCAGCGAACCCGACATCCTTGCCCTATCCTGCTACTATCCTAAGCCATCCAACCTACCGGCGGCTGAATCGGGTGCAGGGATGTGCCCTCCTACGACAGAGGCATCCTGAGTGGCCGAAGCACGGCGGAACCGTGATCGGGAGCTGCTGTGTGCGGGACTGCGGCGCCGGAGGCCTGAGCGGAGCGCGGTTTGGAGCGAGGCCGCCATGCGCACTCTGGATGAATCCTACTGAACCTACCTCGCACCCTTGCAAGAGCGACGGTGCCCAGAGACCTGCCGGAGGACTGGTGAGCACAACCCGGAGCTAGACCCTTTGGGCTCGGCCTTCGACTCCTCGCCCACAGGTAGGCCGGCCCGCGTCGCTCCCAAAGGCCCCACAGTGAGAGGGGCCGCGGGAGAGCCTAGGGGCCAGCCACCCAGCTGGTTGGGCCGGTCGAGGGGGTGCTGGGGGAGTGCTTGTCTGGCCGATCGGGGTGGAACGATGCTGGGCTCTGGGAAGGGCTGAGAGCGGCGGAATTGTGCGTGCACGGCCTGGCCTGAGCTGCGCATGGCGCGTACGCTCACTGGATCTGATATCCCCTCACAGCCTAGCCTGTGATGGTCCTTCGTCCTACAGCCTACCTGGGGTACATTTGAGATAGCACCGCACCTTGCCAGAACCGATCGGAGCTTCACCTCGGTGAGTGGGGCCAGGAGGGTGCTAAGTTCTGTCTGCACTGGACTGTCTGACCTTGGGGCCCTAAAGTGAGGTAAGCCACCATGTTTTGAGCAGACACTGCACTGCTGCCCCTGATTGTTTTTTATTTGGGGGACGAGGCATTATATCCTGATCCCATATTTGCGGCGCAGTTCCATTGCCTCCTGGCCCGCCTCCCACCAACACCTGGTCCGCAGTGCGCGTCATGGAACGTAAGGACCCTAAAGATTATTACAGTTTAATCGGCCGAACGACACATCTGTGGAGCCTGGACCTACCATGGCTGACAGGGGGCAGAGAGTGCCAGTTCAGTTAATGCCCCTTCTGGATCGGACGCGCTGATGCAGGAAGAGAGTGGATTTCAAGGCCTTGGATGGGCGTTTTGATAGCCTAGAAAAGCGTCTGGATACCATGGGGGCTAAATTGGATGCGCATGAGAAATGCCTGGACAATGCGGAGGGCAGGGTGTCCGATCTGGAGGATGGAGCCACTCAATCCACCAAATGCCTGGACCGAATGGAGAAAATCCTCAAAAATGTCGCCATGAAAAACGAAGATTTAGAAGCGCAAAGCAGGCGCAACAACATGCGCATTCTTGGTGTTCCAGAGTCCACAAATACTGGCCGCATGGACTTCTTTGTTGAAACCCTGCTCACGGACCTCTTTGGTAAGGAGGCTTTTACACCCACTTTCCTTGTGGAGCGAGCGCACTACTCCCTTGGCCCTCGTCCCAAACCGGGTTGTCCACCTAGACCCATTATAGCCTGTTTTCTAAACTTCCGGGACAGGGATACAGTGTTACGATTGGCGAGAGAAAATGGCACCATATCCTGGCAAGGTTCGACTATAGCGCTGTTCCCTGACTTCACTGCTATGGTCCAGGAGGCGCGGAGGAAATACACTGGTGTGAAGGCCACACTCCGCAATTTGGGACTCAGGTATGGCATGATTTACCCGGCTCGCCTTCGAGTTGATGTTGAGGGGAGGTCCCGAATATTTGATACCCCCACAGCGGTTCAAGAGTTTTGCAGAGACTATGAAGGAAGCTGCGGTGCCAAGAATAAAGTCCTTTCAAGAGTTTCTCCCCCTCATAGCGGCTCGGTGGCTAGTGTAGAACTCTTTTCCTCCGAATAATCGAAGCTGCTGGCACCAGAGCGCAAAGACTAATTAATCGGAGACCTTTTGTTTTAGGGCAAACATTGCGTTTTCAATTCTCTTACAAAGTTGGGTAGTTGGCGAGGCGTCGCCTCACCCCAAGTGTGTATCATTTCAAATCTGCTATTATAGTCGGAATGTACTTTGTCTTATTCCTTCTTCATTACCTATGGTGTTTCCATGATACATTCTATTGCTTAGTTAATGGGGATATTCCCTGCGATTGGGTGCGCAGGGATGGGTGGGGGGTGGAGGGCGGGGTTGTTCATTTTCACAGGAAACCATTGCTTCTTTTCCAGTTTACTCATTGTAGCATGTTGTGTTCTCATTGCGTCACACAAACACAGTCATTTTTAAATTATTTGCATGTCTTTGTGGGGTAAATTGTCCTTCTTTTCAGACCTGGCACTGATCACTTGGGACGTAAGGGGCTTAAACAACGCGAGAATGGGGAAACAAGTGTTGCACTGTTTACAGAGACACCAAGTTGATGTCGCATTTCTACAAGAGACGCACTTGCCAAAGCCAGATACCACGAGCTTTGCCTCGTCGTGGGGCCCCCATCGCTATTTTGCGAATTATAGCACGTGTGCTAGGGGTACGGCCGTACTGATCCATAGACTCCTGCCCTTCCAATTTTCTAGGGTTCGTAACGATGGTGAGGGTCGCTACACGATTGTAGTGGGCCACTTGATGGGCAATCGCATGGCGTTTGTTTGTGTTTATGCGCCTAATGTTGATAGCCCAGAATTCTTTCACGACCTCCATGCGCAGCTAATACAGTTAGACGTGGACTACGTTTGCATGGGTGGGGACTTTAACCTCCTACTAGATTCCACGTGTGACAGTACGTCCGACTCCCCAGACACTAAACCTCGAGCGTGCCGAGCATTGCTGGAACTGAGCGATTTGCTTGGTCTTATTGATGTGTGGCGACACTGCCGTCCTGGGGAATCAGCATATACCCACTACTCCGCGCAGTATGATACCTGGACACAATTAGATTTCTGGCTTGTAACCCCTAATTTGGCATCCCAGCATCTACCTCGCACGTTTTCTGATCACTCCCTTGTAGTGTTAACGGTTAGGATCCCCAGACCTGAGGGTTGTGAGAGACAGTGGAGGTTCCCTGGTCAGACGCTGATGGATGAGGTGTTCCGTGCAGAACTTCGAGACGCTATTGTGGAATGTTTTGACTTAAATAAAGGGTCGGTGCAATCATGGGACACTCTTTGGGAGGCTTTTAAAGCTTATCAGCGGGGGGTCTGTATCTATAAGCATGCTGTGGTGTTGAGAGACTTAAGACGCATGTTAGCTCGCATTGAACACCAACTGGAGTTGCTTGACAAGGAGCAAGCTGGGCAGTCCGATCTGACAAAGCACGGCTGCCGTTTGACACTCTTGACAGAATTCAGGGAAGCTGCTGAGCGTAAGACACATTTTGTAAGTAAATATGCTATTGCACGGCGCTATGGAGAGGGAGAAAGACCTGGCCGCACTTTAACGCGGCTTCTAAGACCTTCAGCGGGACAATCGTACATTGCCTGTCTCCGCTCTTCAAGTGGACAGACTCTGACAGGCACCCCGGACATATGGGATGAAATTTTGGACTATTATTCAAATCTGTACTCGACGCGCGTAACACACAGCGCCGCGGATCACAGTGAATACCTAGCAGAGATTGCGCTGGTGTGGCTTGATAAAGTTATGCATCAATTTCTAGCTGAGCCATTCACCACTGAGGAAATCATCGGTGCTATTGATGCCATGAACGGTTCAACTGCCCCTGGCCTGGACGGATTCACTGGCAATTTTTATAAAGCCTACAAGAAACTTTTAGCCCCATACCTTCCTGAGGGCTATAATGAAGCCCTCGAGCGCAAGGCGCTGCCTCCCACGCTACGTCAGGCGGTAATAATCCTTCTCCCTAGGGCCGGGAAAGAACCACTACTATGCGGTTCATACAGGCCGTTGTCACTTTTAAATCTTGATTATAAAATTCTTGCAAAGATGATTGCGTTGAGACTGGCCCTGCTACTAGATCGAATTATCTCTCCGACTCAGTCGGGCTTTGTCCCTCACAGATCGGCAGCTCTGAATCTGTGTACATTATTCGGGTTATACACAGAATCTCACCGGAGGTCCCGGCGGCTGCCGTTTTACTTGACACCGAAAAAGCTTTTGACTCCTTGGAGTGGCCCTTTTTCTTAGCAGGTATGAGGAAGATGGGAATGCCTAAGGGGTTCATTGACCTCACTGCACTACTTTAAACTTCACCCACCGCTAGGGTTAGACTGAACGGCCCCCTATCCCCTCAGTTTGCTCTTACCCACGGCACTAGGCAGGGCTGCCCGCTTTCCCCACTGCTTTTCATCATCACGCTGGACCCATTGGTCCAACAGTTGCAGGAGCGGCATCTGCATAGGGGACTTCAGTTCAATACAGGCCCTCTCCTAATCTCACTTTACGCTGATGACATTATTCTTTATGTTCGCCATCCTCAGGAGAATTTGGAGCTGCTAATCAGAGAGATCATCCGGTTTGGTGGATTCTCTGGTCTGGGCATAAACCGGGGTAAGTCCGAAATTTTTTCCCCGACGCCGGGTACCGTTAAGTGGGATTGTGAGTTCCCCCTGTTGTGGTGTGATGAGACGGCTAGATATTTGGGAATCCAGATCCATAGGGAAACCGAACAGATTATTTTACTTAACTATGGCCCGGCATTACATACGCTAGAACAGCAGGTGGAACCTTGGTTGAGGCTCCCTCTCTCGCTGGCTGGTCGAGCTGCGATCATAAAAATGGTGGTCCTTCCCAAATTCTTATACCTGTTCCATAATATTCCCATTCCACTGCCCAACAGTTTTTTCCGTACTCTCCAATCCCACCTCATCAGGCTTGTTTGGGGAGGTGGTAGGGCCAGAGTTAGCTGGGACACACTGACCTTACCGTATGAAAGCGGAGGATTTGGGGTGCCCAATTTTCAGATTTATTATCTAGTCACGCAGTGTAGTTTCGCGCATTCCTGGTACCACCCTGACGCACAGATTCCCTATTTTAGGCCTGAGGCTGATCTAGTGCTCCCAGCCCCGTTAAGAACAATATTACCACAGGGATTTCCCAGAGACTCCCGGGATATCCAAACAGTATCCACCACTAGCTGGGCCTGGCAGAAACTAGCACGTATGACAGGTGGGAGCACCTTATATTCCTTTGCGATCCCGATTATTAATAACCCATGGCTACCCATTACTGAGGAAAAGCTGGTTCAACGCACACTCACCTCATATTCCTTAGACAAGATTGGGGATCTATTCCCAGAGGGTCATGTCTTCTCTAGCACAGAGGGTGGGAGGTTTAGCGAGGCAACTTTTATGGATCAATTCGTTTTCAGTAGGGTTCGGAGGGCGCTCAGGGCACGAATTACTGAATTTCCATTGGAGTCCGAGTCCTTCCCGCCACTAACACTATTGATCACGAGCAGCGGGGGTGACCATCTGATTTCCAAATTATACAGATCATGTATGGCTTTAGTCCCTAGCAAGGATACCAAGATCCGGGAGGCATGGAAGCGAGACCTGGGGCACCCGATACAGGACTCGCACTGTTGTACCCAGACCAAAGAGGTTTCCCTAAACAGTAGACACAAACTGATTCATTTTAAGTTCCTGTGGAGGGCATACATGTCCCCTGCTAAAATCAATTCTATTGACCCCAACCGACCGCACAAGTGCCCTAAGTGTGGAGTCAACATGCTGATTTTGTTCACATGGCCTGGAACTGTGTTAAGATTGGGGATTACTGGAGAGCTATTTACATAATTTTATCGCATATGATTCACCTGGATATAGCCCCTACACCCGAGGTTGCTTTGTTGGGGTATGTACACGATTTCCCTAAACAGCTGCATAAATTCATTGCCATTGCCCTTTTACTTGCAAAGAGGGAGATAGCGCTCCGATGGGGCAGCAGGGTTACCCCTACAACGACAGCTTAGCTTAATAGCCTCACATTTTGTAACACAAATTGTGAACTGTATGCAACGTCCCAACCCCCTGCATCTAGACCCAAGGATATTTGGAGCCCCCTGAAGAGCTACTTGCTTGAAATTGGCTCTACCCCTACTTTACAGCAGCCTGCAGGGATAGTTCCCATTGGGGTGGGGTAACCCTGTACTACTATGATTTCTAGTAGTGCAGGGTCGATGTCGGGAGCGATGGGTGGTGGGCCTGAATGGAGGGGATTGTTGCCGGGTTGCTTAAATGTTGCTAGTACAGTATGTAATATATATGCCGCCCCAACATCATAGTGGGTCGTGTTTGAGAACATATCTTCTCAGTAAACATTTCTCTTTTTCTGTATTGTCGCATTGAGTAACCATGTAATGCTTGTAATCTACTCATTTGAAAATGGTAAATAAAGTTTCAAAAAAAAAAAAAGATATGCAGATCATAAAACAGGCTAAAGTTATCTGAAAGAAATTTACTTCTGAGGTTACAAGTCACACAGATCGCTTATTCTTTGCAAAGCAGGCCTATCCCACAGATTACCGAGCTTCTCTAGGCTAAGGTGTAAGACAAAACAACAATTTCACAGGCTCAGGCCTCTGACAGTAGATCTATGGCAAGCTATGCTAGCAGCATTGTAGAACACATTTCTGACATTTATATGAATTCAGAGCACTCTCAGCAGTTTGTGGTAACTTTGTACATGGTTCTGGGCATTCTCTGTTAATGAGCCCCAGTATTCAGGTATTTTTGTCAGGTCTGTTACATTGATTGCTAAATGATGATTCCTATTGGTTCAAAAGAACACCACTGTGTGGCTGTATTGTGTCTGGGCTTGCACAGGTACTTTGTGGTGTGTCTATTGTGCCTGGCTAGGAGGAACCACAAGACTTCGCTTTCTCTTGTTCCACAAGAGTTATTCATTGTACAGCAAACTGTGATGTCGGGGAGCATCCTGTTGCCAGTTGTATGGCTCTGTAGCTGTGCTGTTTGCATGAAGGTGTCAGTGCAGGTGGAGTGTCTTGTATTGGCACTTATCTCTACGAGTGTTGGTACACATGAAGAGTGTGTGAAACTTATGGCAAGGTTCGCTTTGCCAATTCTTTGGGGTTGGTGCTGTGTTACACACATAAGGGAGAACAAAGGTATATCTAGCATCTCGGTTGCCTCTGTGAATGATGGTTGCAGGATAAGTGTGCCCTACTGTTGGAGAATTTCATGTTGCCATTAATATATAGCCTCGATAGATGTTTAAGAATTATGAGCCACCATCTCGAAAGATGTCTAATAATCACAGGCTAGCATCTCTCAAAGGCTAGCATCAAATAAAAATGAATTCTAATCACAGACTGGTATCTCTCATTCAGAGATAAAAAGAAATATCTGAAAGAAAAGTGTGAAAGACAGTATTTAAAAAAGTGAAAAAAGCAAGAAGTGAGAATTAGATGTTACTATTACCAAGTTTAAATAATATTTATTGTAGGGATTAATTGTATAACAAACCTCTCTGAGGCACGTCAGGGGGTTAGTCTGGGGCACAGAGATGTGCCATAGGCATCAGTGCATTACCTGAGCATCATTAATAGGTGGATGCAAAAAGCAGGATCACAGTGTGGGACAGAGCAGTGAGAGGTGTTTAAGGGCACAGGTGCCCCCCTTTACATAAAGTAGAGTAAAACTTTAATAGTTATCAGCAGTACGATACTCCGGTGAGGATTGTGTGTCAGAATACCATAGTTAGAAATATTGTCTGACATAAAGATTATGGGGTCAATTATGATGTCTGGCTGAAAGCCTGCTCCCGACAATCGGAATCTCCTCGAACGCGTCGGAGCCCTTCCGACCGACTCGGTCGGTTTACATTCCGACCGCCCGATTACGATGTTTGTGGTTGGAACGAACACCAGCCAGTTGTTCCGAATTGGTTCCGAGCGACTCACGGAGTATCCGTGTCGGTCGGAACCGCTTCGTACACCCCTATGGACAGCGTTTCCGCCCACGGAATTACGATGTCATTTTCCAACAACCTTTCTGTGTCGGCCTGTCCGACATGGAAAGGTTGTCTGAAAGTGACTTTGGGGGCCCTTGGCAGGGCCCCCTTGGCCCTGCGGCCTACGGTTGATGGCTGAGGGGGTACCCAAGGGACCCCCCCTGTAAAACCCTGCACTATGTGGCAGGCACCATGGGGGGCCTGCGGCAGGGTGCAGGGTTTTCCACACACACCCCTTTTCCCATAGGAGCCTGTGTTACGGCCGGTTGTCAGGCAGAACACGAGCACCCATAGGGAACAATGGGACTCCGACCGAACAGTGTTCGGTCGCATCGTAATCTGGTGGTCAGAACCGCCGACCGCAAGTCGGTCAGTCCCGATTCCGAGACGGTGTTGGGCGGAGGATTTCCGCCCGACATTGTAATGAGCCCCTTAGTCGTAAATATTGTTTACAGCAGAAGAGCTACCACTGTGTTTCAATTTTCTATTATTAACTTCAGTGGGCGAAATTTTGTGAACAATGTTTATGAGACAATGTTGTTATCAGGTAGTATTCTGCCTATGATATTCTAGGACCGTACCTTGGTGGGCCCAGGTGTTACTTGGGATATCCCTCAATATCAATTTACACATTTATTTTATAGCCTCTTAAATGGAGGTTTAACTTTTGCAGGCCTCAGGTATCTAATGTTATGTATCGGCCAGGACAAGAGGCGTTTCTCGTTCTTAAATTGGAAAACATGTTCCATTAGAAAGGGACACTGGCCATGACATCTTTGCTCATGGATAACACATATATTCCTACACAACTGATAAAATGACCTCATTTTAATTTTTTTATTTGGGATCTTTCGAATTTGAATCTTTCATTTTCTTTTTTGTTTTGCATAGTTTCTTAATTTTTTAATTCCCAATTAGCTTTTCGAATGTATTCATTAGAGCATACTGCTTTTCTTACTTTTGTATTTGTATTATCACTTACATTGCAAAGATCATACAGGTTATTTATCTCTTAAAAGATCAGGCCACTGATAGCTGGGTTAGGAATAGCAACCAAAAGCAGACCATGCTATGCAAACAGAGCAAGTGATTCTGGCCTTCAGGAGTGGTGAGAAGAGGTGATCTCCATAGGCGTATTCTGAAACGTTGTGCTAAGCACTGCATTTATAACCAAAACTATGACTCGGAGCCCGATTACGATGGCTGTGGGACCACCACCGAGAGCCCGTCGGTGGCGGTCCCACCGCCATCGCAGTACAGAATACCACCCGCCACATTAGGATGATGGGCGGACAGTCGGGGACAGAAAGACCGTCTGACATTACTCCAACGGGCTCAAGGAGCCCATCGGACCGTCGGACCATCTGTAATGCCTACAATGATGGTGGCGGTGCCTAAAAGACACCACTGTAGGCATTATGATGTTCCTTTCCGCCGGTCCTTTCATGGCAGTTAACCCACCATGAAAAGGCTGGCGGAAAGGGACATTGAGGGCCCCTAGCGGGCCCCCCTTAGCCCCTGGCCCCCAGACACAGGACCTGGGGGGCACCTATGGTGTCCCCCTAAATATCCCTGCACTATGTGGCAGGCACCGCATGGTGCCTGCCACGTAGTACAGGGATATGTAAAGTGTACCTTTTTTGCATTGCGGCAGGTGCTGCAGCCAGCAGCACCCGCAACAATGCAAAATATAGGCATTGCAACCGCCGTGGTGGTGGTCGCATCAAAATGCCTAATGCGGGACCGCCGACAGTATCGGGTGGTCCCAATCCCCGATAGGGTGGCGGGCGGACATAGGTCCGCCCGCCATCCTAATCGGGCCCTAAGTACCTTAGAGCAGCGGTTCTTAACCTTTTGACTTTTGTGGACCCCCATTTAATCATTACTGGAAACAAGAGCCCCCCAACTGAATCATTATTGGAATCTTGGCACCCCCCATAGAGTCATTACTGGAAGACAGGGACTCCGACTAAAGCAATTTTGAACCATAAGACAATACACAAATATTCAGAGACAAGCATTCATGAAACAAATACACAAATGATGAGATATATTAAATTTACAAATTTAATTCACAATCATATATAAAAATCTAAATGTTTATTTCAGTGGGAAGGTTGGGGCTTTTCTAAATTCAACACCGCCATACGCGCGGTGGCGATCCGCCCACTATTATAATGACCCCCTATGTTCGGTGCACTGCAGTGCTCCCGGAAAACTGCACACTCTGAACTATGCTCGGTACACCGCACTGCCCCCTGGAATATGTACACTGTGTCCTATACTCAGCGCACTGCACTACCCGGTGAAATTTGTACACTGTGAACTGTTATTTCATCGCAATGCCCCCTGAAATCTGTGCAGTGTAATGAAGCTTCCTATTCTGGAGTTAGTTTGGTGAGGTCTTGCTTCTAACTTGTATTTTAATGGAGGATAAAATGTGCCTTTAGTTCAGTCAGCACCATTATGCTAAGTTATTTATAGCTAGGAATCCCAGTTTTCCATTTTTACTGATTTTTCAGATAAATACAGACAGAAAACAATGTGTTTCCTCTCTGTATTTATTTTTAAAGAAGAAAAATACAGAAAATTGTGCTTCTTGTGAGTGACTCTCCAAGCTGCCTTTTGTAAATTCCATGCCAACAGCTGAGCAGATAGACAGTATGGGGAGTTAAAAAACCAAGATGAAACCTTAAATACAGGCATAGGTGAGCATATATTTGTAGAATAATGCTAATATTTACCTGTGGGTGTAGTGTTGTGTTATATTTGGCTGCTTAATTTGCTAAAACACGAAATTTTACAAAGTATGAATGCATGTTTATCAGTTAAATAAATGTGGAAATATACTACTTCATGACTCAATTTTTTCTTAAATGCAAAATAAATATGGATAAATGAATATATGACGATACTTCGCAAACTAAAACAACGCATACTTTTACAACGTTGTTTTTAGTTCACAAGTACCATTACAAAGCATTTTTCTATAACGCATACCATTACTTCGCATTTGCTTAAAAATGCATATGAAATGTCTTTACAACGGATCCCAATTCCCCGCATAGATTTTCAACGAATTTTTTTTTTTAAATAACCCCCCAACACTACGCTAATTTCTACATCCATATACACTACCCTGCATAACACATACTGCACAACACTACCCTAAAACACTACCCTACACTACACAACACTACACTACCCTAAACCCTAAAACACTACCCCAAGCACGACCCTGCCCCTACCCCCAGTCCGCTCCCTACACTGAAACACTACCCTGCACGACCCCCCAACACTACCCTAAACCCTAAAACACTACCCTACACTACACAAACACTACAACACTACCCTAAAACACTACCCCAAACACGACCCTGCCCCTACCCCCAGTCCGCTCCCTACACTGAAACACTACCCTGCACGACCCCCCGACACTACCCTAAACCCTAAAACACTACCCTACACTACACAAACACTACAACACTACCCTAAACTCTAAAACACTACCCCAAGCACGACACTGCCACTACCCCCAGTCCGCTCCCTACACTGAAACACTACCCTGCACGACCCCCCGACACTACCCTAAACCCTAAAACACTACCCTACACTACACAAACACTACAACACTACCCTAAACCCTAAAACACTACCCCAAGCACGACCCTGCCCCTACCCCCAGTCCGCTCCCTACACTGAAACACTACCCTGCACGACCCCCCAACACTACCCTAAACCCTAAAACACTACCCTACACTACACAAACACTACAACTTTACCCTAAACCCTAAAACAGTACCCCAAGCACGACCTTGCCCCTACCCCCAGTCCGCTCCCTACACTGAAACACTACCCTGCACGACCCCCCGACACTACCCTAAACCCTAAAACACTACCCTACACTACACAAACACTACAACACTACCCTAAACCCTAAATCACTACCCCAAGCACGACCCTGCCCCTACCCCCAGTCCGCTCCCTACACTGAAACACTACCCTGCACGACCCACAACACTACCCTAAAACCAAATACACTACTCCTCAAATATAAACCCTTTAAAAATACACAGCCCATCTTACCTCTCTCTCCTCAGTGCACGTCCCTTGTCCCTTGTCCTCGGCTGCAAGCGTTGTCAATCAAAGGACAGCAGAAGTGCCCAAAAAGCCCCCAGCCAGCGCACAGGAGCCTGCAGATCCGCCCCGGGCACGCCCTCTGTCTGCAGCCGGCTTTGCCTCTTGGCGCCTGTGAAATCAGCTGCTTTTTGACGAGGGTGCTCTGAATTACGGGGGTGCTGAGATGAGTGCGGGGGTGCCCGGAGCCCCTTGTGCCCCTGCTTCGATGCTGTGGTCACCAGGTCGCCTTCCACCACGCCGTCTTGCGGGTCGGGCACCACTTCCGATGTTCGCCTGGTGGAGGACATTACAGGGGGACAAAGGTTTTGGATAGCACTGCAGGGGCTCTACGCATCTCCATCCGTGGAATTATTTATTTTCAGGGGTTGAGGGAGGGGGGGATCAGAAGTGAGAGATGTGGGGACATAGGGTTTCAGACCCGACCCTCACTCCTGGGTTGAGACCCCTCTATGACGTCTGTTTACCCCACAGCTGAGGCCGCCTACGCCCCACTGCCGTCATCGCTGCCTCCACGCATTACAACGCATGCGTTGTAACAGCGCATGCGAAGTAATAGCATGCGTAGTAAAGGCTACGCGTTGTTACAGCGCACGCGTTGTTACGCTTGCGTTGTAATGGTATGCGAACTACAAGTCGCGTACTAATGGCTGGTTACCTGGATAAATACCAATAAGATGATTAAAATAAAACAATAGATAAATGCAGACGGGAATGTAAAAAAAAATATACCATAAAAACCGGGAGCCCTATTTATAGCTTTAACTTTATTTGAGGTAGCTTTTGGGGAATGACCTTCCTGAAAAAAGCCTCAGTTGAATTCTGTGTCTCGGCATACCCTAAGAATGGCTGTTAACTTTGTTAATTAGCCAAGTGATAGTGCACGTGTCATATATGGCTTTCACTGAGCACCACTAGTGTAAATACCAGATTCCAAATCTGGTTATTCACTGCTGTGATGTAGCAACAGTGATAAACAGAAGTGTCCTACTGTTACTACATCATAAAGGAATTCCAGCCTGCTCTAACAGGGCTCTTAGTGAGCCTGCAGTGCACATCTGGACAACAGAGAGTATAGCTTTGGAACGAGAGGGAAGGGGCAGGGAAGGTACAGGGGATGGCAGAGGTGGGTGGCAGATGGCCAAATGTTTTTTAATTTGGGATAGGGGTAAGAAGCCATGTTATCTATGGCTCTCTCATTACTCATCTGCCACGTGCAGCAGTTGAAAGCAGCAGAAGAATTTTTTGGTGGCCATACATAAAATTATATGAGTAAAAAGTTAATAATGTGGCTGTTTTTCTCCTTGGGATTCTGAGTGACATTCTAGAGAACTCAAGCTTCTCATTTGTTGTCTATTTAGTGTTACTCAAAGCCGCTTTGTGAAAAATATTCATGTTAGTCTGTGTTACCCATCTATAATGCTATATATTTTCTCACAAGGACCAAGGACGACAACTAGCTCCAACCCTAGCATGTGGTACCCACTTTCTGCTTCTTGCTCACAAGAGGCTTCCTCTTTACCATAGAAAACATGTTTGTGGAGCAAGCTTAAAATTGGGGAAAGCTTAAAATTGCTACACTTCAAAATTAAATTTGGGCCAATGGAGGTAAAGTAAATCTTTATGTATTACAAGGTGGGCCCACTAACCTTTGTACAGCTCTTTGAGAAAGACTACTTTGTAACTTTCCTGTTAGGAACACAAGGCAATCTATTTTGAACTGTCCTGATTTCCTGCAGGATTAAAGCCCCTTTGCCATGTCTGAATCAGCTAGTTCCCTGAAACCCAGAACAAGTGGAGCCCCTAGTCAACTGCATTATTCTGTCTCTCTGATGATTGGAGCACATTGTAGCTGTGTGATAATGGGTAATGGAGACAGAGACCTAAGACGCCTGTAAGAGCTGTTTATAGAGAAGAGCTTCTATGTTCTTAGCCCAGGATTGTTAGGGAGAACTGTGAACCTGCCTATAATGTCTCTGATTGATGCCCAGAAGCTGAGATCGCAGAGACTGAGTTCACACAACCCAGACCTGGAGATTTCCGAGGTAATGGTGCTATTACCACACAAGGATGTCCAAGTAGTGATAATAATAATAATACTGATTATAGCTAAATATTTGATAATTTCATAATAGTTTAATATGTAATATTAGTAGCACCTTTAATGGACTATGAGAGTTGGTTGAAACAAAGTTTATGAATCAGTACATCTTAGAATTAATATATTCTTGTTATGTACATTTTAGAATTAATATATTCTTCATATTTATACACAGTATTGGTTGTGTGGCATGGTTTTATGTTAAGCTGTTTGGGATTTTTGGAGAGTGTATTTACCCCTTAAATGTGTCTCTTGGCACTAGAGCAAGGAACAAAGAAAGCACAGGAAAGGCCATGAACTTCCAAAAATGATTGAACAACAAGGTCATCAGAACATTCTTTCTGCAGGTTTGCCTAAATTGGGAGTGGAGTCAGCACCAAATTCCAGAGGTGTTGCATGTATGGTAAAAGGCTTGACCTCCAAACCTGGAGCAATGAAATGTATGAATCATGAGAAGGTAATGCAACTCTAATCTTAATGTGCAACGAGACTGGAGTTTCTCAAATTTCATTTAAATAAATTGAGACCCAAAATCATCTAGATCTCTGTGAACAATACAGAGAGAACTGGAACCTAAAACACTTACAGACTGGTAAAGACTACACTGGTTGCAATCCAGGAAAGATGTGATTGTATCTACTAGTCTTCAGCAAAATTTTGCCAGCATAATTTTGGATTTTTTAACAAATGGGAAATGACTTGGTCGAAAGGTCAGATATGTACTCCCATAGGCAGTCCTGAGGTATTAAGGCATTGAGTGAAGTCATCTGATGGGGAATGGTAAGATAAACTGAATTTAACAGCAGAGCACAGCAGCATGTTAACTACCAACAGCATTTGGGCCTAAAGAAACAACAATGAGTAAATCAAAATTTCTCCTCTTCGATAGATGGAGATTACACAGTATGGGAACAGCGGAGTTCCCGAACTGCTTGCGGTGGGGGTGAGGTGAGATCTGGGGATGCTCATTAATATAGGATTACTAGGCGGCGATCATCAGGAAGCTCAGTTTTATCCTTTAAGAACGGGTCAACTTGATCCAAAGTTCCTTCTGTTGGGGATCCCTAATGATGTGGACCTTTCCAGGGCTAAACTATTATTCTGTGGCCTCGGGCTGGTAGTGGCAAAAAGGGATATAGCCCGATAGTGGGGGTGAGTGGCTGTCCAGCGCTCCAGGAATGGAGACGGGGTATTGATATCTACATGGCAGCAGAAAAACTCATAAATGCCAGTAGGGGCTCCCCCACGAAAATGTTATAAGGTCTGGGGAGGCTAGATTAAGTATTACTCCTTGGAGGTGCTGGGAGATGGTGTGGGACAGAGCCAGGATGTATTAGTCGTTTGACTGCAGGTGCTGTAAATGGGTGAACATATGTTATCTGTATATGTACTTCCTCCATGGTCTCTTCTACCCTTTTTTTTCTTTATTTCTCACAATGTATCGGCTGAATGTTCTCTGGGGGAGGGGGGTGGTTTGGTTCTCCATGTTTTTGCCATTCCATGGGTGCACACCTGGTGCCCCTTAAGGCTTGCTCCTTAATTTGTGAGGCAAAATACAATAAATATATTTTTTTTTAAACGTTTCCTCTTCTCACCAGTGGGACTGGCGTGGGACACTGGCCTGTATTAAACAGGCAGAATGCTGTATTCCAGTAAAAGGGGAGTCGGTGGAAATAAGATTTGGATGGTTAACTACAGTGTTAACAGCCAATCTAATCTCCTGGTTTTGTGGTTAGGTTAGGTTAGGTTAAGGTTAGGATAGGTTAGGTTAGGTCAGGGAGGTCACCGAGCTGAGCCATACAACGGGATATCCTCCGTTATGTGAAAATACAAAACCAGAAAAGAGCGCAGTAGAACGCCTCATACAATAGTTTGAAGAGAAGAAACAAGATTGCCAAACCACAATGTACTCCCACATAACAGATCTAGTAGAGTACTTACCAGAGTACAAGATCCTGAGACTTAGAGGCAAAAGTTAGAGTTCCAACTTATGTCATATTCCATTTGAGCTTCACTCTGATCTATGATGTCACTTCCAACCTTGATGTAGAAAACCTCAGTCTTGTTGATTGTTGTGCATCTTCCTCCATGATCAACACATCACAGCTTCCCATTCATCCATGCATATATTGTCCCTCACTCCAGTTTCTATGTCTCTCTTGGTTTGCTTAATGTTCTAGTTGCAATGTATTTATTGAATGTCGCAACACATACCATCTGATACATCTGTGCCTAGAAGCAATTTCGTTATGCAGTGTGCACATTATAAGCAAAATAAACATAAACAATCATAATATCATATATTGCTTCAAGCATTTTCTATGCACTGGGCATTATAATGAGAATCATTATGCACATATGTGTACATAACAATACGCCAAAACCAGGAGGGAATAATTAAGTACCACTGATTGCCAGCTGAATCATATTTCAAATGTAACAATATCTGTGCTATTGCCCACATGCCATATACTATGCATACATGTTTCTGTGTTTTAATATACCTGTGTAATAATTTTTCTATATTTGTATTTCAGAAAATTCTGAAATTGAAGATTTTAAAAGGTAAAATATATAAAACAAAATCATTTTTACTACTTTATGCATTTTGTGGGTCATAATGACAATGTATATAAATTACACAGGTGTGGAAATTATCATAGCCTCCAAAGCAATCAATACTTGTAGTTGAGTAATCAGAACTCAATATGATTATGCTATCTGAGCAAGGTCGCCCTTCATTGTCACACCTGAATCCAGTGGTTAATTTGTAAATAAATAAGTGCCGGGGCTCTCGTCAGGAGGCAGCTTGCATCAGCCCATTTCTCCTGTTAGCACCACCTAAAACAGAACCAAATGCTAACCATAAGAAGTGGGGAGGGAGTGTGGCATAATAGCCAGAGCTGCCGACTTCGGAACTGGGGAGCCAGGTTCGAGTCTCGGAGTCGGCTCAACATCCTGTGGTTCTCGGCAAATGACCTAATCCAATAAATGAATGTGTCCAAAAGCGCCGGTGTTGATGATTAAGTGCCAGTGCTGAGCACCGGAAACCACCCTTCAAATTAAGCACTGCCTGAATCCATTTGTCCAGCCAAAGCAAGTTCAGAAAAGTCATGGATAAATTGGTTGCCTTTTGATGGCGGAGAGAGGTCAGTATATCGTATGCGGTATATGGCATAACAAAAATATTGCATCCACTATGTTGACTTCAACAATATCATCATGTTAAGTAGAAGTGGAGTTGAGCATAATAAACAGCTACCTACCTTGACGATATATTGGTAGGTGATCTAATTGATACAATATGTTTTTAAGTCACTATTGTCAGCCTGTTTTCAGTTTCTACTTGTGAATTCTGGTGGGGGTCTTCAGTGTTTTCTAATGTTTTCAGAAATTGTAAAAATCAGTGGGTTTTAGTGTTTTTTCTTTTTTGCTCTGTACATAATCACAGGTATGGTGTTTTTTTCAGTACTTGAAAATGAATTTGCTTTCATTTCCTTTCTTCCCCCATTCATTCCTGTTGTCAATTATTCCTACATTCTTTCATGCTCCTAACTCCCTTCTCTGTACCCTTCCATGAAGGTGCCCTTTCAAGTAACTTTTTAATATTTCCCTTACTCCCTGCTTGTCTAATTTCCCAGTACTCAAATCCCTTTTTCTAGCAGTCCAGGCCCACTCCATGTTAAGGACACGTGTGAATGCCAAATATGTTTGCACTCAATTACAATTTGATTGCATCAGATAAAAGATCAAGTGTGGGTATTGTACACACCTTCCCACTGCTCTGTTCTTCCGACAAATGACAAAGATGTGTTGAATGAAGATTTTCAACATAGGAGACCAAGAAAGAACAGGGCTAATACGTGTATGTTTACTGTTCGATCTGGGCCTAGTTCTCCCCTTACTGGTCACAACTTGCTAGAAAATATTTTATGCATGCTATTAGCTACAGGGATTTTGGTGACAGAAAACTGTGTTGCTGCAAGAAGCAGCAGCTATGGTGGTAAAGAATTTTCAACACCTACAGGATGCCTTCAGTTATTTGCATCTGTAGTTCACAACAAGAATTATCTGTGGTCCATGTCTGTGGGATTTGTGACTTATTTGAGGACCTCTAAGCATTGATTTTCACCAAGCAAGTTGGTAGGTCTGGGTTTTGGAAAGCAGTGTGGGGGCTGAGTTCCAGCACCGGTATCTGTGACTGTTGCTCAAGACACCTTCCCTTTGTATTCTGTGGGGTGTGTACTTTTACAGTGTATTTTCCAATTTCGGGAAAGAACAAGCTCAGCTCAATTTGTTTCCATTAAGTGCGGTCCCAGTGTTTTGCAGAGGTGATGTTGCCAAGTGTCAGGTAGTGTTTTAGCACCATACGTTCCAAGCTTCTTTTTGCCATGGAACAATAGGAATAAAAGTTAAACTTGGTGTTCCTGGGGCTGTATCTATGCTACTGTGCAGGCTTCGTGTCCATGCACATGTTTTTGCTGAAATTGCACCATCAACATCACATAATAGAAAACTACCAGTTATTCTGCCTACAGCTTACACACTAACCCAAATTTTCAGAGTTAAAGTATGCACAAAAAGCAGTGCAGTTTCACCAAAACCAGCTAACAGGCTTCTTTCTATGGTGCGTGATTAGTGAACCTGTTCATAATATGGGCCCTGATCCTTCTATGCAATGCATGAACCTCCTAAGGGCATGCTTTTTAGACAAGGACAAATCAAATCTAGGAACCCTAGCAATGAGTGTAGTGTGTTTTGTGGAGGACTTTGATTTTGGAGGCATCTATATGTTCAGTGATCTTTGTTGCCACAGTCCTCTTACCTGAGCTTACAGAAGGTAAAACTCTGACCCACTACTAAAGAAAGAGGATGTAATTAGAGAGGTGATCGTTGCTTTGCGAACCTGCTGGCCACTATGCAGCAACATGCAGTGAACAGTGATCTGAAGCCATATAATGTAAGCTATGCTCCCAAAATAGTAGTGGAAGTGGGTCCTAGGGGGTACAGGGACCTTGGAAATGTGAACATGGGCATACTAGGTGGCTTATCATGGCCCAAGTGGGTCATAGTGGGAGCATTCCTCATAGAAAAGTGCTGGGGGCTGCATTTATACTGTTTGACACCACAGGCTGCCAAACCAGTGAAAGGGGCAGCAACATTCAGTGTCTACTAAAAAATAAATATTCCCCTGGGTGGTGTTGTATCAGTTATAATTGGTTTTAATTGAAATCCGGAAACGCTAAATGTAATGCAACCCCTTTTGAGGTAGTGTTAAACAAGTGTGGTTGCCACCATTAATCCATGTTTATTGAGTTCTAATTGAGAGACTTTGAGGACTGCTGACACCAATAGAGCTTATTGCAATGAGTAGAAGTCTTGGGTGTGAAGTATGCACAGCCAATGCAGACTTACAATCGCAATAAAGCATTGCCCGTGCAGTTGTATAGCTTTATATCTAAATTATAAATGCCCCTAGGTTGTCCGTGTGCATTATGTTTCTGTGGCCCCATCAGATTCAAGGGTATTAACCGCATGGAGAGATCGTGCCTTTCGTACGCAAAAAACCCTAGAATGCGGTTTCTTAATTTTGCCTAAGTGGTGGGACAATCACCAGAGTACTGAGGTGAAAACTTGCAGGGCCTGACGGTAAACTTACTCTTTTGTGTAAGTTTTAGATTGTCTGCTATTCACAAAGGTATTTTACGAGTAGTATCTTTTCGGCTATGGAGTTTCCTCACATAAAAAGATAAGAACGTTTTTTATTTGTTCAAAACCTTTGATAGAAGATAGATGGGGCTTTTCTAGATAACAAGGCCTGTTGTACCAAATGTTCGATATAGAGTGACAAGAAAGGAGAGATCTGAGTAAAAATAGAAGGTTAACAGGAAGAGAAGCAGTAAGCAAAGGGTTTAGGTCATAATATTTAACTGTAATAATGTAAATACATTAATGTCATAAATACAATATGTAAAAATAAATAACTGAAGACATAATGAATATTTTAAAAAGCATAATACCGAAAACAAAATCAGGACTACATGAAAACAGAAAATAAACAAATCATATGACTTAAACAAGCCAAGTGTGACAAAAGAAAAAGCATTGTATTTATTGCCACTTACTGGCCAGAAAAAATTAAGCATGTCCACTAATTCTAAACCATAGATGAACTAAACACATTTCTGTTGAAAGACGTGTTTTCATTGGGGCAAAAAAGAAGTGCAGGCACTCAACAAACGTGAGCAAGGTAAGCGAAGAAGCTGGACTAAGGGATAAGAGGTGAGGTAAGGGGCAATTAAAGAATGGGGCTAAGAGGTGGGAAATGTAATGGAAGTGCTAGATTTTCTCATAGGCATTGATTCCCCAAAATGCCAGGGGTAGCGGATGTGACATTACATACCCTTTAACCTTAATTACATCACAGTAAGTGACAGCCTATGGCCCTTGACCCATAATTTTCCAGAAGCCATGTCACATGGCCTTTACCCTGATGACATCACAATAATTGACAATGCTGAAGTTCCATAATAACTGCATATTAAATATAGCAACACAATGCAGATACATGTCTATTTTAGATACCACCTATGTTAGGCTGCTGACTTGATCTTTGAAAGATTTGGAGCGTAATACTTGACCTGAATCATAGCAAGTGAATGAAGTTTGCGAGCCACACCTTTTCTAGGGGGTTTCCTCCCTTCTAGAATTTTCTATTAAAGAATGGGGTCAAATAGTGCATTTTAAAGCACAATTTTCACCTAAATTTGCTAAAAAGCCATAGGCTCTGAAAGGACACTCAAATATTCAAAGCCTTTTAAGGCATGCTAAGCCAACAAAACCTGACACTACCCAGGAGTTTTCCTAATTTTTTCTAAAATTTGCTGTGTTGCCCCCATATGTCAAAAAAACTTGCTTTGTGCCATGGCCAGCATGTTGTCATGGGCTTCCCCTAACACGAAAAGTTATATAAAATATGCCAGTGCCAGGATTTTGCCATTTATGCGGTTCATATACCATGGGTGACCCGTCAGTCAAAAATTACCTCAGTACGTGAGGGCTAGCATTTTGTCATGGTTGCTACCCTCCCATATGTCAGATTGTCCTTTATCCAAGTATTACCTTCAATGTGCTTGTACCAGCATTTTGCAATGGGTTCCCCATGCCAAGAATGTCCTCAAGTATGCCAACATTTTCCATGGGTGCCCCACATGCCAAGAATTACCGCTAGTATGCCAGTATTTTCGCATGGGTGCCCATTATGTCAAAAATGATCTCTAGTGTGTCAGTGCTTTGTCCCATGTGTCTGTCATGCTAAGAAAGGCCTTGCAAGCACCAGTATTTTGCCACAGGAGTCTCTATGAGACAAGAATTACCTTCAGTATGTGAGGGCCAATGACAGGCTTCCAAGTATAACACCACATGCTCACTTCCAGTCACATTCACTCACTCACGCTCATTTTCACTCACTCTAACTCATTCAGTCACACTCACACTCAGTCTCAGTTTTACTCTCTTAACATTCCATTACACTCATTCTTATTCATTCTCACTTACTCACCTGCAGTCACTCTTAATCGCACTCACTCATTCTCACTCATTCTGAGTCACTCATACTTGCTTGCTGACACATGATCTCACGCAATCTCACTCACTACCTGTCACTTACTCTCACTCACTTTCACTCGTACACACATGCTTATACATACACATGCTCTCTCTCCCACATAAGCACACTCTCACCCGCAAGCACACACACTATATATTTAAAGCATTTTTTACCTACCTCAACTGCCACCAGAGGTCCCATTCCAGCTAATTGTGCTAACTTTTATTACACTAATAGTGAATAATAGAACATTATTCACTAATAGTACAATGAATAATGGGCAGAAAGTGAGAAGTGTGGAGCCGCCCCTGTATTTTCAACACTAATTCTGTCACCTCAGAGGCCAGAGGATACACAGGCAGTTCCAGGGTTTGTGAGGAGCAAGCCAGGGGTCGCAGCTGCGACCCCTAAATGACGTCCATGGATGTTCCTAGTGTTTATCAATGTTGGCTCCATACGTGGAAATATTCGTTGTCTGTGCAAAAGAACAAAACATTGGTGCAGCAGGTGCAGTAGCACCGAGGCTCCTCTGAGCCTCGGTGCTACTGCCCACTTGACTCTGATTATGGCTGTATCTCACAATTCAAACAGGGCCAGTGCCCATTGCACACTGGCTGCGGCACTGGGACAAATGTATTTTTATTTTACTTTTCCTGATCAGCTGAGGTGCTCCTTTGCTCCTAATCCCTCATGTCTATGCCTGCTGCAATGTTCCTACACATATTGAGTACAGAGGCCTGAATGCTTGGAGCTCCTGATATCTCTGCGTCCATGCCTCAACTGCCATCTCATCCCATCATCAACAAAGAGGCGCCCATGCCCGGAATCACTCACGCCTTTGACTCCATCCCTCTTTCCCCAAAGCACAGCTTCCCATGCCTAGAATTCCTCATGCGTGTGGTGCAATTTCACTCCTTTCTAAGAAAAGAGGCTCACATTCGCAGAATCCCACGTCTCTGCCCACTGCACCCCCAACCTCCTCTTCTGCACAGACGCTTCCGTGCACAGCACTCCTCCATCCGTCAGCCCACTGCTCCTCCCCAGTGTAGACCCTCAAAACCCCACCTCTACCCACCATACTGACCCGTTGTAGGCATTAATAACTCATTCACACCATATCACTCTTCGAATTCTAGTGCTTATAGCGTGAAAAAACTAAACTAAAAGCACTAGAAAAAACTAAACTAAAAGATGTGGCTGAAGACAATATAAAGACAAAGACGGTGAAGGCACATTGCGCCGACAGGGTTTCAAAGCAAGGGAAATACTGGTGACACACCTGAAAGCCATGTCATATATGATTATAATTCTATGGGGCTGTACTTTGTAAATTGAACGTTTCTAACTTTTTTAAGGTCGATCAATTTTAAATCAAAAAGTATACTTGTGAATTATAGCCAGACTTCAGAAATGTAGTTGTTTTCTCTCTTTCCCACCTCTGGAATTGGAGGAGAGACAGGAAGGTGCCACCTAATTCTTCGTTTTATTATTGTGGTTGATGCAGTTCCAAAGTACACAATGGGCAAGAATAAGGGTGTAGTCACTAATAAACAGCTCATGCCATTTCTATCTTTAATGCAGCCTCTCTTAGACTCAAACCTCAAGTAAGCCTGAGTTCCGATCTGTCAAACTTAAATGGGATGGCCTAGATTGACCCGCGTGGGCCTGGAGTTACTGCATCTTAGGTGGCATGCGATGGTTCAGTGAGATTCAATCTGTTTCATTCTGATTTCCTTTCTTACTGCAGCCCTATCTTTGAAGATGACCTGCCATCCGTCATGGAGATAGAAATGGAAGAGCTTGATGAATGGATGAACAGTCTAAGCAAGAATGGTATGTGGTAGCATGTCAGCATCTTTAATTATTGCATTTTTTTCATATATGTAATGAGCAGGGGTCTAGAACGTAGGTCGAGGAGAGTCAGATCCATGCCAGATTTCCCATATAGCGACCAAGAGTAAATTTACATGCAGTGAACTTAAATGGAATCCGTTTATTGGGTCACCGGTTATCATGACATATATTTGTCCCTCCTGGATCTACGGTCAATACCCCACATAAAGAGATAGCTCAGGTCTCCTCTCAGCCTCTTCAGAACATCTTTCTTGGAGGAGAGGTTAGAGAGGGAAGAAGCTGATCAAGGAATATAAAGTTGCCAAGAGAAGGATGTAACACAATATAAGGTAATACAGAGAAATTCTGTCCACACTGAAGGCTGGAAATGTGGATTTTCAACCTTTCTTAATACTGCATAAAGTCAGCCTTACTGGTTTCTCATCGAGAAAGTCTGTTTAGAGAATGCCAACATACCTAAATATCAAGGCGCACATGAGGTTTTATTTCCATTGCTCCAGTGTATCCTTTGGAAAAACGTGAAAAATTACCAACTGCCCTGGATAGTATGTTTTTTGTTTGTTCTAATTTGCGCTAAGGTGCTTTTTTTGTGTTCAACTCCTTTTATTGAAGGTTTGTCATTTAACACAGAAATGCACATTCAGCATTAGCATAGTCCAGTTGGGAGTCTGTTGTGACTTGCAAGAGGGTCAAAGCACTTTCTGCTGTTACAGCATGTACTGTTTGTAGCCCTAGTCATAGTCTCGTTCGCAGAAGGCGTTCCGGTGAGTCATAAGAACAGCGCTAATCCGATACACCTTAATACCCCACCATCCATCCCTGATCCACCAACTAGTAAACCTAAATTTTATCTTAAAAAAATGTTTTCACAGGCCTAGAAACAAAAAATTAGAAAAAGTAAACACCAGGGAAAAGGGAAGTCTCAGGGGGCTATCCTAGAGTAGCTAAAAGGGATTGTGAGATATGTTACTGCATGAGTGTTCAGGGGTGATCTGCACCCTCCCATGGAAAAAGCCTTTCGGTCAGGGGGTAATGCAATCGAGGGGTAGATATTATGTCAACCCCACTCCCAAAAGCAATACAAGGTGCTACTTTGAACCTTACTACATATTTGTAAGTGATATGCTTCAAGGCTCAGTTTCTCTTTGTGACGTTCGGTGATGTGTTGTTGAGGAAAAATCAGTGTTGGTATTTTGCCTTCTCTCTGGTCTCTGATAATGTTAGCCAGTTCTTCGTTTGATGCACGAGTTACCTCTTTTCCTCCTGAGTTCACTTTGGACGGTCACTGAATCCACTGAACTTGGAACCCATGATTGATAGGCTTGAAAAGTGTGACTGGAATTTGGAAGTGGAACCCATGATTGAACTAGCAGTATAGTTTGCCTGCAAACCATGACTGATGGGCCTTGCAAGCATACAAGAAACTCATTCCTAGGGAAAAGGCCTCTCACTTCACCAAGATGATCATAGCGGCTGACAGTTGCCCTAAAGCCCTCTTCACTACAGTAAAGAATTTGGCCAAGCTGCCTACTTCACCAGATATTAACATTAGCCAGGAGTTTTGTAACTCCTTAGCAGAATCCTTTCAGCATAAGGTTAAGTCGGTTTTCAACACCTTTGTGCTGCAGGACAATTGCCCAGCTCAGACCCCAGTCCAAATCAATAAGATAGAAACCCACAACGCTTGTCAAGTTATCATGCTCACCAGATTTAGTTACCCCCATCCTTTCTTCTTTCACTGCTTTGACTATCGAGCAGATCTCCATAATTATTGGTGTAATCTAATCAGGTTCTCCTTCAGATCCCTGTCCCCCGAAAATGTTGCATATGTCTCCAGAAATCATAGCTATTCCCCGTACAGCGATTTTAACTCCATGTTCACAACAGGGCGATTTCCAATGGAGTGGAAGAAAGCCTCCAAACTTCCGCTTTTTAAAAAAACGAATCTGATGCTAAGGAGACTCTCAATTATAGACCTATTTTGAGACTTCCTTTTCCTGCAAAGGTGATAGAGAAAGCCATGAATATTGAACTGTCCTCCTTCATCAACCAGAATGATATTCTGACTCCTTCCAATTTGGTTTTCGTGCTTACCATAGCACTGAACTGGCCCTTATCACAGCCACTGAGGAGCTCAGGCAAATTTTAGATGGTGGGGGGAGCGCTGCCCTTATCTTTTTGGACCTATCAGCAGCTTTTGATACGGTCAATCATGAGCTGCTGTTGCTCCAGCTGGCCTCCATCAGGATCGGGGATAAAGCGCTCTCCCTGCTGGGCTCCTTCCTGTCTGAACGGTCTCAGGAGATTGCGTTGGGGAACTATGTTTCTCTGTCCTTTTCTCTGCCTTGCGGAGTTCCTCAGGGTTCAGCCCTGAGCCCTACGCTTTTTAATCTTTATGTTACACCTCTTGCCAGACTAGTTAAAAGCTATGGTTTTGCCCGTGTCCTACACAGACGACACACAGATTATTGTCTCTGTGAGCAGTCCATCCAGCTCCACAGCCATCAGTTTTCATGACTGTATGAGCCATATAGCCAATTAGATGACAGATAATTGCTTGAAGCTGAATTCATCCAAGACTGAGGTTTTGGTGTTAGGGGACAATCCCTCATTTTGGACAAATAGCTGGTGGCTGGCTCAACTTGGCCCTTTACCTAAACCAGTGCCCAAGTTCAAAAACTTAGGAGTTATCTTTGATACTAAGTTGTCCTTTGAAGCGCAAACCAATTCGGTCACCTCTGCATGCTTTTTTATCCTAAAAATGTTAAGGAAGATTCTTCCAGTTATACCTACGGACTTAAGGAAAACGGTGGTATCGGTGCTGATATCGTCAAGATTGGATTATTGCAATGCCCTCTTTACCAGTGCCCCCAAGCGCAGCATTCAAAAGCTACAGACTGCCCAGAATGCAGCAGCAAGAGTACTCCTAGGTATCTCTAAATTTGACTCCGTCTCCACAGCTCTGCTTCATCTTCATTGGTTACCGGTAGGCAAGCGGATCCAGTTTAAATCGCTCTGCCTTCAAATCACTCAATAATCTGGGGCCCTCACAGCTGGAAAATTTTATTAAGCCATATATTCCAGCTAGATCTCTTAGATCTGCTGAACTTGGAAACTTAATAGTTCCTAGAGTCAGCAGGGCCAGGTGGGGGGGCAAGAGCTGCACTGCTACAACAACCAAACTCTGGAACTCTCTGCCAACCTCGCTTAAAAAAGAGACGAGTCTGCTCAAATTTAGAAAGGGCCTAAAAACCTGGCTTTTTAAGGCTTAACTTTCGTGCTCAGTCCCGTCTGATCTGTACATGTACAGCGCCTAGACACCCCAGGGTATTTGGAGCGCTTTATAAATTCATCATCATCATCATGGGCCAGAATAGTGTGCTACAATCCATTCAAGTCTAGCACATTAGAAATTGGTGGACATCATTCACAAAAAAGGATCTGTGATAAACGCCAAAGGTATAGATGATATGAGAGCTCTCATTCTTCAAAACAGCAGAAGTGTGTGGATCTTCTCATTTGAAATTTCAATGAGAGGAATTCTCTCAGGCTATGAGATATTAAACAGAAGCAGGACAGGGTGGAACTCCACCACCACAGGGGTGAAATCGAATAGAATGATAGAGAAGAATAGCAGGGGCACCTGCAAAACCTCATTGATAGGTACGTCATTAAATAAGCACACAGAGTTTGGGGTTACATAGAAAAAAATGGTCAGATGAAAATTGTTCCCAAGAATTACTTTACAACACACAATTTTATAATGAAGTTAACGTTTTTCAAACATTGACTCTCGGAACTGCAAACATTGGTTTGTAATATGCCTTTACCTATTCTTATCCATTGAGATTCGTCGACATCATGTATGTATGTGTATCTATGCAGCATGGACACATACCATTCTATTGAAAGAATTAAATCTAACCAGCATATTTCACTTACTACCTCCAGAGGTCTCTAAGTGAAGCAATGCCTGGCCCACACCAGTTGTTGATTCACTTAGGAATGAAGTTGCACACTTTGAGTCCTCTGTTGGCCTGAGCAAGGAGCGGGCGCTGACATACAGTACAACCTGTGTATTACATCCACACTCAGTCGGGTCACACTTCCTACTTAGGCACATACCATGGAATGAAAGCTTGGCAGCATCAAGATACCACAAATTGCTGTAGTCATGCCCTCTCACTTACTCACACTCCCTCATTCATCCTCTCATATTCTTTGTTATATTTTTTTAAGCTTCATTCCTGTCATGGCTGTAAACAGAAAACAATTATATTGGTACACAAAATGTAGTGGTCAGGTGAGGACAAAGGTTCATGCATTGGACATAATCGATGCATAGGTAGGCCACAAATTCATGCCGAATATACCAAGTCAATCATAGTCTACATAATGGACGCCCATAGCCCACTTCCGACATAATGTTAGTCATTGGCACTCATCAGTGCTGCTTCTTTACAAGACATGAAGTCCATATGTTCATAGCAGATATTTAAATTATCTTTACACATTGCATTATGCTTGAACCATGCTTTATTAGGTAGATTGCACCTCATTCTCCCTTACTCTACACACCTCTTGGCCAGCACTAGTGTTAAATACACAAATCTGGCCAGGGTCTTGAAGGCTTTAGTTGTTGTGTCAGGAGCACGGCTTTATGATCAAAGGTCAGATTGCTCCCTAGAACGGGGTTGATGTCATTGGCAAACTTTTCTCAAAAGTGCAATAGAACTGGGCATCCCCGTAGCAGATGCAAAAAAAAACGCCAAACGCAGTCAGTTAGGTCACTTTGGACTAAACTCCAGGTTAATTTTACAATGTTTACTCCATGTAATATAACTCCTGGTGAAGAACCTATATAGTATCAGTTAATATCCGACATTCAGTAATATAAACAAATCCTTTCTCACCGGCTCCATGAGGTCACATTTCAAATCTGTTTCCTATTTGAATTTCCCCTTATGGATACACCCAAACACGACTCCTGGTATGGTGTAAAAATGGAAGTAACTAGTCAAACCTCCCCACAGCCCCTCACCCCCGCTTATCATAATGTACTGAAGAATAGTGTTGGCCTTCGGTTACTTTGAGAAATCAGTTCATTAAGAGTGTCTTTACTTAAACATGTCTAAGATCCTGATTTGGTGGTTATGGATAGGTGGCACATGCACTTGATCCCATTGGCTTAATATTTATCTGCTCTCTGGTGGCCATCAAAATCTTATCCCAGTCCCTATAATTAAGGAGTCTCAGAACATCTGGTGTTATACTACTTCCATGGTAGTGGCAAGCACCCATGCACTGCTGAGCTCTCTCCAGTAGGAACACCTCTGATATATTTGTATTAAGGAACTTTGCCAACTTTTAAACTTAGGGTTACATGGGACTAGACTAATTCTTTATAGACCAAGAATGAAAATATTATTCCTTCGAGTTCTGCCCTCTTGGTCATGAATTCTCATGTTTTGGCTGCATTATTCTGTTCCATTGAAACAGACTAAACAGTGTACTGTACTAAATACATGTCCATTGGGCCCATTTGTGCCCTAATCACACAAGCCAAAGAGTATTTTCTCTAGCACATCACAGCCAGTTTTATCAATAGGAGTAGATAGGATTCTTTCTATTGCTTTAATTTATCCACGAATATTCCCGGTGCCAGTTTCAGAGCCTGCAGTAGGGGTTTCAGTTTCAAAAGTAGTAGAACCGGCCATGTCAGACTACAGCCTGTGGAGAACTGCTGGCTTTAAGAGAAGTAACATTTTCTATTCACTTTTCTTTCCTGACAGCTTTCACTATTCAGTAGGCACCTGTGGAAACATGTTCTTCCCCTGAGGGAAAAGTATCTCAGATAGTTCTTTACTACAATTGATTTAATGAGTCTTCTAACAAAAGGTCTTCTAACAAAACGTGAAAATATATGGAAAATATTTAAAATCTGTGCTAGCAACTAATGTGAAATCAGTGGAACGAGTGGTGGAAAATCAATATTACTTAGAATGCATTCTACTCTCAAAATTCGCATCTTTCATCAGCTACAGTTTGTGATACCAAAGTCAAGGCCTCTCACTCCTTCTCACATGTCTCCTGCACACATCTCTCCTCAATATTTGGGTGCCCTGATGCCAGGGCACATGTTTCCTCTAGCTCCTCTATGTATGCTTAGCTGCTTTCAGTCAGTGTAATTTGGTGACCTAGGGCTTGATTTGGAGTTTGGAAGGCAGGGTTACTCCTTCACAAATCTGACGGATATCCCATCTGCCATATTACAACTCCTTTATATCCTCTGGAACTTGTAATACAGAGGACGGGATATCCGTCACGTTGGTAGCGGAGTAACCCGTCCACCAAAATTAGGCCCTAAGCGAACTGGTCAGGGCGTCTACCCTGAAAACACTTACAATGCAGGGGCACAATGGTGGAACTATCATTAGTGCAGCCGCTGCAGTCCCACCAACTATAAAGATTCACCGGAACCCAATTTTGCTCCCCAGTCAGGGGCACTGGGGTATTTTCCTTCCTTTCATTGGGGGGCCAAGGAACCCTAGCTATGCTGCTGCAGGTCCCCCCTGCTCAGCCCTGCTTGCAAATCAGCAGCGCCGCAGTTACAAATGATCAGTCTCCCCGTCAGTACCAGCAACGTTGCTAGTTGTGTCTCCTTGGAACCAATCATTGCTCCTTCCTTTCTGGCATTTCAACAAGCTTTTACTTTGGAGGTTCAGGCAGTGGTAACAAAACTATGTATGGGATAAAAAAACGCCAAAAATGTATCAAATTTGCCAAATTATCCTGAAAACTAAAATATCTGCAGGGGAAAACAAATGTTTTCCACAGAAAAATAGGCACTACGAGTTTGGATAGTCCCTGTTAGTGAGATCCGCAAGGACGCAGCCACCTAACTTTGCAAATCATGTGATCCCCACATAATCCTAGACTCCAGGGGCATCATTTATGGGTGTTTTGCCGTAGGGCAGTGCAGCAGGCCTTGCTATTGTGCTGCCCCACAGCAAAGAAAAAGAAAAGGTCGGGAATGCGCCGTATCTATTAGATACGTCGCATTCCTGTCCTTTTCCCCTGCGCCGGTCCACAATGGGCTGCCGTGCACCAACGCATGCACCTTTGCACCATGGTGCAAGGGTGTCTGCGTTGCGGGATGATCATTTTTGTGCAGGAAGGGAAACCTTCCTGCACAAAAACAATCACAAGAGGCTTTTTCCTCTTTTTATGTGTGCTGCAGAATGCAGCACACATAGAAAGAGGAAAAAGGAGGAGAAATAAAGATATTTCTCCATGTTGTGCCTCCCTTACGTCTCCCCTGGGGAGGCGTACGTTTTTGGCGCTGCCTACGTCTTATGATTTCTCTCAAATCTGGGGCAGTGTCAAAAAGCCATGGATGTTGCTGGGAACGCCCCCAGCAACACCCATGGAACGCCCCTTTCATGCAGTTTTCTGTGTGAAGGGGGCACATAGTTATAAAGCCATGAAAAGCCAAGTAACGTGGCTTTACGTGACCATATAAATATTCCAGTGGCACATTGCGCCACCGGAACGTCAAAAAAATGTTGTTTCGGCAGCACAAAAGTCCCAGATGTATTTAATAGGACACAAGTCATTGCGGCTTGCATGCAGGTAACCAACCACCAAGAGTGAAATACATGCCTGACTGCTGATCATCTTTGTGTGAAGTATTCGTCTTGCAATGTGATGCTGACAATGATGCCTTAAGTCTCTCACACGTGGAGAGTACTATAGGAACATCAGTTCAGGAATGTGCCCCTGTGATGCTAGGACGCCTCTTTGAGGAGATGAGAGCTACCTGGATTCAGAGAAAGGCTGACCCTTTCCAGACGGTCTTAGTTGTAAAGTGCTGGATCGGGATATGCAGCAAAAACATCGGGCAGGCACTCCAATGCTCTCTGTAACACTCCAGATGGAACCTTAAATGGTTCCCAGACTCCCATGTCTGTCAAAGCCAACATTGGATGTGTACCCCCAGAAGATGAAGACGAGGCCTGTTGTTGAGCATTATTGTTACAAGCAATTAGTGCAAGTCAATGCAAACAAAGAACTCCAACATGTTGACTTGGCAGACTAGCATTCTTACTATTATATTTTGTGTATTAATAATAACAAGAATCTGTTGGCCCTAAAAGGTTGAAATCTTTGACCCGCGTGCCTTTGTGGAGAGTCCTCAGCACACTGAGCTATCATACTGGGTATTTGGTTATAAATAGGATTTTAAGAGCACAGACACCATTGAACATGGGTTGGCGGTCACATGAAACATACAGCTGCATTGCTTTGTCCACAGTCCGGCCTTGTTAACAGGCAGAAACCCTGCCTGATTCCCATTGCAGGCCAAACCAATGACCAGTCCACTCCAGTTCAGTTCACTGCCCACAACAAACATTTGTCTAGTAGAGAGTGCACTGCAGCCCCGCAGCCAATCCTGCTCGTCTGGCAAAGGAGTGCAACTGGGCCTGGAGTCCGGCCCAATAACTATCGGGATCTGTTTAGCGTAGAGCACAAGCCTACTAAGGCACATGGCCACCCTGGGCAAATCACTTTATCTCCCCGCGCCTCTGATGTCCTGGCTGTCAACTTTAAAGTTGCTTCGAATCAGGTAAAATACAGGTACAGATACATATCTGGACATTTACACTGTCTTATGTGTCTGTTTCCATTATTGAAATCACTAGCCAGATGGGAGCAGCGGGTATTGGGAGGACTGCTGGAATTCTGCATCCTTCAAAAGTGACCAGAATGTGAAAATCAAGCCATTTGTCTCCAGTCTAAGTTCATATGCTGTCATTATGGGTGTGTGAATTTCGTGAAATTATGCAAAATGCTCGAACTATGCTTTTCCGTTATATCACATGAAATTTTCAAGCAGGAGCATACCTTGCATAAAAAAGTCTTGCAGACTATTGGTGAGACAATTTCTGCGGTAACCAGTCTCCCATGAGCAGAAATGACATAAAACTGCATAATGCACCGCTCTGCGACACATCCGCTGGGACACTAAACTCTCACTGCAAACACCGCTGTGGCACGGCACTTGGCTACGAGAGGTTGCAACACTAACAGGTTTCCAGGAAAGGGATCTGATTGGCATAACCTGCCTAGGAGACATATGGAAAGGGGAGCAATTGTCCTCCTTACGGGACCTACAGCAGACATACTCCTTACACGCCACCCAATTTTTCCGATACCTTCAACTGCGCCACGCCCTAGCCCTCCACATCCCGGACCACACGGCAATGCCTGAATTTAGCCCACTGGAAGCAAAGCTCCTCATGGGAAACTTAGGAAAGGGGGGGAATATCCCAAATTTATCGATCCCTGATAAACAATACCCCGTCCACACTAGAACCTCTTAGAGCCCGCTGCGATCGTTGGCTTGGACCTCTAGAGGAAGAAGACTGGAGGGATGCACTGATGGCCCCTAGGATACTCACAATATCAGCCAGGCTCCGCCTCATTCAGATCTACTACCTTCACTGCGCATATCTTACCCCGGTACGGCTCCACAAAGCAGGTTTCCACCGGTCCCCACAATGTCCGCGTTGTAAATAAGATCCAGCCGACTTTTACCACATGGTTTGTTCCTGTGCCATCCTTTTTAAATACTGGACATCCATTGTATCGGAACTAAGTGGCATATTGGGGTGGGAGGTTCCCCTCAATCCCCTCGCCCTTCTCCTGGGAGTGATGGAAGGACTAGATGGCTTCCGTGCCGACAAACTTTTTTTGGGAACAGCTATTCTGATAGCTAAAAGAGACATTGCAGCAGCCTGGAAGGACTCAGCACCTCCCTCGATGGCTAAGTGGCGCAAAGGGGTAGATTGGTGTGCCATCCAAGAAAAAGCTGTGTACGAGGCGAGAGGGTGCCCAACTAAGCATGAGCGGGTATGGGGCAAATGGATGGGACCGCTGGATTGAATCTCCATAACACGAGTGGGCTCACACTTCAAACAAACAGAAAGGGGAAATTACTTGTAAATGTATTGAAAAGTCTAATATATATCAAAGTGGTGCTATGTTTACTTTGTTGTTAAAAATGCAAATAAAATTGGTTGTCAAAAAAAAACTGCACAATGCAAAATGTGGAGTTATTTCAGAAATTGTGCGATCATAAACAAAATTGTGTGCCTATGTTAAGTGTGGCTGATACTACAGAAGGCGATACCAAACTGCAATATGACAAATATAGATAGGGGAAAACTGCTTTTGATAAACCACTTCCTCGAAACTCTAAGGGGTATATTCACAAGAACGTGTGATAATTACCGCAAGAGTAGCGCAACGCAACTTTCAGCATCGCAGCCCATCACGGGAAAATAACCCCGTGACAATGTGGAATTCACAACACGGCAGTAGCATGCGATAGTTGGCCGACACCACGGCCAATGCCCGCGATACAACCACCTCGACGGAGATAAAAACACAAACCACAACGCGAAAAAAGCTGCGATGGGCCAAAGCGCGATAAGAAAACAGTGACAACCAGCGCGAGGGCAGCAATACTCACGCGCAATGCGGGAAAAAGCACAAGTACAGCATACGGAAAATGCCACAGAACAAAATACATCCACAGCGGAGTACCACGGATGCACCCTGGCCAACTGCAGAGGACAACATGCACACCACAACATCCAAGCACCGTGGAAGAACAGAACCTACAAGCACACCCCATGAAAGAGACCAGTGGCAGACAAATCAGAGCCGCAGGAGCGACACACCCACCGTGCAGCATACGCACATAAGCAGAAGTGCACCTCGACATTGACAACATCCCGGTACAAACAGCAACACCTCCACAACTGAACACAGGACACAACTGGTTCGGAAAATGTGCACAACCTGGCAAATCACATCTGAAACCCCACGGATATGTAACATGACAATGTACAATTCCAACCTGTAACCTGCAAATATGTTTTATTCACACATGCAGTGAAATTGGACATCTACTACTGTCCCATGAATGCCATGGATGGTCACAATGTGACGTGCTCATGAGAAGTAAGTGTCAATGATGGAGTCCCTACGGGCCATTCCTGCCGCAGCTGCAGTGGGATGTGGGCCACCTGCCCCATCACCACCATCATCGTCCGGTACCTCTGGAACTGGGATCCATGGGGCCCTGTTGCGAACACAGATGTTGTGCAACACACAACATGCAGCGATCATCTTGCACACGACGTCCGGGCTGTACAGGAGCTTCCCACCAGTGCCGTCCAGGCACCTGAAACGTGACTTCAACACGCCAAATGTGCGTTCAACGATGCCCCTGGTGCCTATGTGGGCCGCATTGTACTGCCTCTGGGCGGGTGTGTTCGGGTCCCGGAGGGGTGTCATCATCCAAGGGCAGAGTGCATATCCTTGATCACCTGTGACAGTGCAGGGAGAAAAGAGTCAATACTTGGTTCGGCAGGATGTGATGGCTGGCCCACCAATTCAGTGACGCCTGTGCTGGCTGTGTGTGGGGTGAGTGTAAGCCAGCCCTCAGGGAGTAGCTGGTGCTGGCAACTACACCAACAGTCATCAGGCACACAGACATGCAATGTCAGAACTACAAGGGGGATGACTCGAGTCGCACAGGGCTAGTCGCCCCGGATGCACAGCGGCCGACACGGGCCCACCGCCACGGGACGCTGACCTGCGGGAGACTGGGGCAGGGTCATGAGGACAGAGCAGTGCCTCACATGTATCATGGCTGCATTCCGCATCTCCACACGTTCAGCTGTTGTGTGGCTGTGATGCCATGTGAAGTCTGTATTGGGTGCAGTGGTAGCCCAGGATGACCATGGAGTGGTGTAGTCGTGTCTGGTAGGTGGTCGTGTAGTTTGACATGTCGGATATGGTTTGGTCACGTGTGCATCCCCACAGTTGTGCTTTGTGCGTTGGTGGCTGTGGGATGTGTGGTGTGTTGATTTGGTACTTACCAACGAGCAGTCCCGTTCCATATGTGCCATCCTGGAATCGCTGGTTGATGATGGACTGTCGGAAGATGAAGGAATCATGCACACTGCCTGGGTAGTTGGCGACGACATTGGTGAAGAGTCCCCGGTGGTCCACTATTGCCTGCACATTGATGGAATGCGTGTGCTTCCTGTTGCAGTAGTGGTGTGCAGTATCCGCAGGGGGCACAAGTGGGACATGTGTGCAGTCGATGGCCCCCAACACGGCCGGGAATCCGGCTATGGCGTAGAAGCCTTGCTTAGTCTCCAGCTGTTCCTGCGCAGTGTTGGGGAAGTGTAGGTACTGGGGTATGAAGCTGATGATGGCATCCAGGACAGGTGTGATGAACTTTGATAGGGCTGGCTGTGAGACCCCTCCGACTCTGGCAGTTGTTGGTTGGAAAGTACCAGAGGCCAACAGGTGCAGCACTGCCAGCAGCTTTGTCTGCATAGGGATGTTTGTTCTCCGCTGTGTTGGGACCGTCAGCCTGTGGGCGATGTGGGTCATGATGCGTAGGATGGTTGTCCTTTTGAGCCTGTAGTGGGCAATGATTTCCGCGGGCGTTAGGTCTGTGAGAGTGGTGCGTTTTCGGTAGGTCCGCTGTCTTACTCTACGCTGCCTCTGTGGTGATCCGGGGGGGGGCGGGTCCGGGTCCTGGGGGTGGTGGCGGTGGGTGTTGTGGCCCTGTTGGGGCTCCGAGCTGCATGATGAGTAGCTCCATGGCGTCGTTTGTTCTTCGGGTATGGCTGTGTGCGGGGCTCCATTGCCTACTGCAGGTAGAGCGTCTGTTTTTACACCTGCTTGAGGCAGGTGTTAAATACATGCGGCTTATCGCCTGTTTTTGGTTCGCTTCGCAGTTCTGTCAGATCGTTGTGAAAGTGGTGTTGTTGTTTTTTCGTGTGTTTTTGCACGGGAACGCCTACTCTGCATCTCATTAGGGTTAGTTGGTGGTGTCCGCTGTGGTGTTAGATTTTGGGGCAGTTATCGCGGGAATTCTGGCGTTGTCTGCAGTTTGCACCAGCTTGTGAATGGGGTGTTAAATCTATCTCCACTTTTGTTGCGTTAAGGTGGAGATAAATCGGAGTTGAATCCTTGTGAATATGCCCCTAACATTTAAAAACCAAATTAAAAGAATATGAACATGAACATGAATATTCTTTAAATAGAGCCTACAATTATTTTAAGCGTCAATATCACATGCCATCTCTTTTAGAAGACGATTTATGCAAAACAATTGTACACACACTTCCAATAATTTCGGAAAAAAACATAGGAATTGAAAGTTTGTGCTGAATGTATTAAAAAAGAACAGGGAGTACGGAAAATTTCAGGGTAAAACATCGTTTAGGGTTGCATTATGTTTGGCCATTTCTATTGTAATTATACGAAGGAAGGAATAGGAATGGGTTAAAGGGACAGATGAAAGGCATAACAATCCAAAACAAAAGCACCGGAGGTACAGGGGAAAGGAAGTTAGTAAAATGAAGGAAAAATGTATAAATGCGGTCCTTTGATAAAAAAATACAACTTCGAGAAAAAATGACATTAAAGTTATTAAAGGCAGATGCAAAGTTTGTTTTGACTTGCTAAATACTAGGCTTTTCTGAATTACCAAGAAACATGAAATTGATTAGATGTAAATTGGGCTCATAAATATTCATTGTGGACATCCTGAAAATCTGACTGGACTTTAGTAATGGGTGACTTGATGACTCCGGCCTTAAATGACATCTAAAATTAGGGTAAGTTATGCCGTACTTGAACAGGCATTCAGAATATTATATTAATTTGCCAAATATATTTCTTTGCAGTGATAAACCAATAAGATGCATTTATCATGTGGAGAATAATACATGCAATTCACAGTCTCACTTTTGTGTATCCTTTATAGCAGAATCTGCACATCCACCCAGCAAAGAAGATGGAAAGGCACCACTGGTGATCACAAGGTAGGCAAGCGGCTTTCTCTACTGTTTGTCAACTAGGGCCTAATTACGAGTCTGTGGGGGCGCAGCAGTGGCGGTCTTCCGACCGCCCTATTACAATTAGGGCGGTTGGATTGCCATTGTCCCACACCAGCCACCAGGGAACCACCGTTCCCTGGTGGTGTTGTGGTGATCAGGAGACCGCAATATGCTTGGTGGGACAGCCGCGGTCCCACCAAGCATATTACGAGTTTCCTCTCCACCGCGGTTTTCATGGCGGTTCCTCCTCCATGAAAACCGTGGTGAGGAGGAAACAATGCCTCTGCACCATGGGGTGCATGCAGGAGGCACAACATGTGCCCCCCGTGTGCATGCACCCCAGTTCCTGCATGGCATGGACTTTACACTCCATGCCGTGCAGGAACTGTTTTTGGTGTTCCCATTGAGGTGCCCATTTTCAGGGCACCGCTGTGGGAACGTAAAAAAAAGCCTGCCAGACACAAGAAATACTCATAATCTCACAGGAGCCCGACCATGGGTTTGACGGTGGGGTCGACCCGGCGCCGCACCGCCAAACTCGTAATCATGCTTTAAGTGGCTGTGTTTACTGAAAATGACCTAACGCTCAAGACCAGAGCCAAGCCAAGCTATAGCAGGTTTTTAGATTTTCCTGGTCTGTACATTGATAGTGATATGCACTGAACGCAAGCTCATGCACCCCCTGAGGCGCAGGAGGGCCCCCACCCCACAGGGGCAACCAAACCACCATGGACCCCATTCAGCCCAAAGCCAGTGAATATCTGTGAGATATGGAAGACTAGCAGCCCCTGACTACATTCTGCAGGGGGCCTCATCATTTTGCGTTACGCACTGGCACCGAGGAGGGAGGGTGGACTGTGGATACTTGCAGAGAAGCTGTTTCACAAAGATTTTTTTAAAACCTCACTGCACACTGCGATTGACCCCTGTACAAACACACTTTCTAAGTGACACATTGATGCACAAATGGCAGGATGTGTGAGTGTAAATTTAACTTGGTTATTCAGAAAATATGAATTTTCACTCAGAATGGATTACTCATGCTTAAATTACATTAGTGTGGTATCATTGTACATGTGAGTGAACCTCCTCATGAGTGGGTTTGTGGAGGTTCCAGGGGGACGCAGTCAAAAAATGGTGAAAACCACCAAACTCTCACGTTTATGGCTTTTTACAAAACATTTGCAGGTGGTTATGCACCTTGGAAATTGACAGAGATTATGCCTTCCCAAGGACAGGAATGGACCTGTTTTAAGGGTGAGAAGAAAGGGGAGGGAATACCCTCAAAATTGGCTTGGTGCGTAAGAAGTAGCTTCTCTACAGGAAAACCTGTTTTCTTCACGAAGACAAATGTTAGCAAGTGCAGCTGCACTTGAAAATATACACCTGCTGCATTTTCATTCAAAAGCATAAATGTTTACACATAAGTGTTCCTGGGAAGCTACAACAGTTGTAACTTCCGAAGGGTAGTTTCTAAATCTTAGTGAAAGAAAATTAGACAAGTGCTCCAAATGTAAGAATAACCCTATGTGACCTTTGGTGCACTCCTGGCAAATGCAAGCCAGCAGGGCTGGTGCTTATGCTCAGCAGCGGCCCGTGCAGGTAAGAGAGGTGGGGCCGGGTGGGGGGGCATTTCAGCAGACGACGATGCGGGAAAATTATTTATCTAATTTTCCCTCGTAATCGTCTGTCAAATCCCTCCCCCCAACTTGACCCCTCTGCCTCACCGCTCTTACCTGCACGGGCCGCTGCTGCTTGTGCTGTCACTCCCTTTCCCCTTGATAGCGCAGCCCTG
Organism: Calotriton arnoldi; assembly: GCA_963921515.1. NCBI lineage: Eukaryota > Metazoa > Chordata > Amphibia > Caudata > Salamandridae > Calotriton > Calotriton arnoldi. The sequence goes on along the minus strand of CAWUFW010013039.1, from coordinate 355,032 downwards.
TATAGGAACGATTAATAAGTTGTTAGGGATTCATCAAAAAGTGGGTGCAGCAGAGCCCGATGCAGATTATTAATAACAAAAGAAAGGTGGTTTTACGAGGTCTTTGAAATGTATCGGCCACAAATATTTTACATAGAATTAGAAAGTACAGACTGCTTTTACAGTTCTACTTAGTGGTTCATTCAATACTAGTCAACCTCTGGTTTTTTGAAGATGGTGAAGGTGTAACCCAATGGCTGAGCAACAGCATGATAAATTTCAACCCACATAGTTAAGGAATTTTTATGGTTTTAGACAATCCCCCTTACCTTTTTGCTCCGTTAAGTACCTAGATATTCACATCAATGATTACCTCTCACTGGTCCTCAGGTGTCAGAGGTGGTAATAATGCTTTTAACTCTAAGTCAAATCCTAACACTGTTGTCTCTCTCTTAAGTTCTGTAAGTGTAGTGGAACTGTCTAACTTTAATACTCTTGCAACGTGGATCAGATTTGCCTTGGTGTGCCACACATCAAGTGACCCTGAACAATCCATAAAGACAGCGTTCATCTTGTCATTTAGACATCCACATATGAACTCACTACCACCATCTTATCGTCTCTTCACTGACTTTCCTCCAGGCTCTGCGCATAAGCTACCATAGCATCTATCTACACGGTTTCCCATTTCTGATCCGCATGTTTCTTAATAACACCCTCAACAGCTGGTGCCAGTTTTTGTGTTGCTTTCTCAAGCCTGAAAAGTCGGAATGGCAAGCTCGGCCAGTCGTGCCTTTGGTGGTCAAGCAGGAATTCTGTGGAACTCCCTCACAGCAAGATCCTTCCCCTTAATCAGACTACTTAAGGACCCGAAAAGCCATAACAACCCATCTCTTCACTCTGATGGCTCCTGTCCCTGCCTCCTCCAACTGTCTTTCACACACAGCCTTAGGTTATAATTAAAGTAGACTTAACTGGAACACCCAGTGCCAGGAAGGTCTTTTTGTTCCAGTCATATGCTTTACAAAAGTATGAAGCACACCATAACATATATCCCATATGCTGCCTTTGCTCAATTACAATTAAGGTTGCAAAGCTGTTCACAAGGCAGGTTGTTAGGGATCTACAAGGATTTGTTCTACTGGCTTTGTTTGGCTGATAGATTCCCTGAGTGCTACCTCCCTGGAATTGGAAATTATTCTATAAAGCATTGTTGTTACTACTGTTCACTTGTTACATTAGGCGTGTGGTCCGCTTGGCTTCAAAGACAATCTGATGTTTTTGACAGAAATCTTTTATTATAATGAAGAGTGTGCTAAATCTTCCACATTCACCAAACAAATAAGAAGTTATAATGAGAAAATTGAAGTAGTGCTTGAAAACAAGTGTTAGTGCTTAGAGCAACAATCGCATCTAACCATCGTACATCATATCACTACCATTCCCTATTCCCTATTTCTTGGCTCATGTCTAACCAAGACCTTTACCTGTTCGGACTTATTTTTTGCTTTACGTATGGTCAATGTGGTTAACCTTCAAGCCAACAAGTTCTACAGAACTCAACGGCATTACTAGTTGGCAGTGCTTGAAATGGAAATATAACAGTGCCAGTACTTACTAGACCAGAGTAACTGTTTGCTGTAGCGTAGTGTCGGTACCTCCCACTTAATGGGTTGCACTCCTGCTGAGAAGTGCTAGTATTGAATTTTCAATTTAGATAAGTGCAGTTACGCAGTACCTGCTCATTTAAAACACTGTCATTGGCTATATCACTTCTTAAAAAGCGCATGAACTTCAGCAACTCTTGTTCAAATACTGCGTTCAATCCTGGGAACTTGGAGCAAGGGCCAGACTGGGCATTTAGCTCATTGAGCATTTCCATGAAGAGCTGAAGCCTTTGGAGGCCTTTGTTTTAAGTTGCCAATGCTGGCACAATGAGAGGTGTAAGTAAAGATAGAATGAGGTGGAAAAAAGAGAATGGGGAGAAACCTGACAGAAAGGGAGAAGAGAGAGAGGAGAAGGCGAGAGGGAGAAGAGAGAGGAGAGAGAGAGAGATGAGTGGATGGATAGATGGATGGACGAACGGATAGATGGATGGATGGATGGAGTGGGGAGAAAGTGAGCAAGGCTGGCTTGAACATTTTTGCTGGTGCTACGTTTCTTTTCGAGTCTAGCCCTGCTTGGAGCACCTTAAAGAAAGCATTTTGGGTCACGCAAGGAAAAGGAAAGTGGTATACAGGCATCAATATAATTATTCAGATGTGTATTCATTGTCCACAACAGAGCGCAAGTGGAAAATATGCTTTTCAGGACAGAGAGCTCATTTTTTACAGCAAATTTCGACCTACAATTAAATGCAAAAACAACATGCTAATGGAAAGAAAACTCAGCGTGGCCACAGATCCCTTGGCGTTCCTGCTCCTAATCTGTAGAACACAACTCGTCACCCATTAGGCCCACTGACTTCCTGCTGACATTCAAGTAATGGCTACACACTAGCCTGCATTCAAACTATCATGCCCACAGCTATCCAAACTAGTGTGTGAAACTGGATCTGAAGCAACAACGTCCTGCCCTCCTGTGTAAAGCCCATTCTCCATAGTATGTCTGAAACAATATATTAAGGTTCCAATTTAGAGATTGGCAGACAGAGTATTCTGTCACAAACATGGCTGAGTGACCTGTCCCTCAAACCGTTGGTCCACATGCTTTTATGAATCAAGCACACCGCCATCTTGGCTCTGCCATCTGAAAGCTTACTCCGGATGGTCTGCCAGATTATGGGCCCTCAGAGTAAAGAAATCAGACCACCCAACCCATTTTATTTAAGACAGACAGTCTGATGTATTTCTTTTTTCTTCATCACTGCCAGGAAAACCCTGGTGGTCTTGAAAAGAAAAGAAAATGGCATGTCCCCACCCTGGGAGAAAACTCTCAGGGTACGGCAATCTCTAGTTTTTTGTTTTTCATTAATAAAATCCTGCTTTGGGAGTTTATTTTTGAAAATCAAAGAAGTTTGGTGTGCTCTAAACTCAGAGGAACCGCCGGGATGGCAGTTCCTCTGAAGGCACAGATCATCTCTACATATAGCTAGTGTTCATGCATCAGGGTGGCGGACAGTGTCCTCTGTCACCTTAACGAGGATGAGCCACCCACCAATCTTTAAATCAGCCCATCTGTTATGCTGTTAAGTGCATTTGGTGCACATTCTGCCACTGAAAGATCTTGCAACCTCATTCGGTTCACTATCTTCTCTCCCAGGTTGTGAGCTTTCCATTGCAAGCCAGAGTCTGTCAGTGAGTTGCATATTTAGTAGTTGGCAGAGTGAGGATATTTGTTGTTGATAATTAGATGTTTTATATAAGCTAACTGGGATATAAGGCATGTGCACTACCCTGCAAGTCTCCATGTGCAAGCCCTGTCTTTTTATGTGCAGAGACTCCACCGTCGTAAAGATACTACTGGTAAAATACCTTTGTGAATAACAAGCAATCGTAAACTTACACAAAAGTGTAACTTTATATATTTTTTATTCGATCAATAACATGATCATTTACATCAAGAAATTCACAACCCGTAAAAACATTAAGTGTAAGTATATCTTTGTGAATCAGGCCAACTGAGAGGATCACCATTATAAAATACCCAAAATTCTGGCGCTTAGTGGTGAGTGGAACTTAATACCGCACGTGTTCTCCTCTCTACAACTGTGCAGTGCTAGCTAGATGCATCCATTGTGAGAAGGGGTGGTGGGGCCTATTCAGAAAATGATAATCTTAATAAAAAAGACTAATGCTCTAGGATGGCGCCAGTAAAGTTTATAGCGCTGTCAGCAGCAGCTGAGAATTGTTCATATTTGAGCTAGTGTGAAGGCTCAGATACCTGCTAACGCTTTCTATCTACTGAAAACCAGGTTATAATTTCAGCCACGCAGGGAAAGGAGAGGCTTTAAAAGAAAAGAGAAATGGGCTGAGGTGCGCTACAGGGCAAATTGTTCTATGGGTGTGAGACACGTCACGTGGCTCGCACAGGTGTGCCCTCTGCCTCGGGACGTACCCCGTGCACACAGGCTGGCTACGGCCAGACCACCTTCTCTAACAGAAGATGATCTTATTGCCTGCAGGTAGGTTAAGTTAGCTGTCACAGCATGCTGACGTGTAAGCCCACACCTGCGAGCATTTCACTCTACCACCTACACTTGTTTTCTACTGTGCCAGCAGTCCCCTCCCCAGAAGACTGAAATAAAGGGCACTGAAATCAACAAAGCTGCAGCGCTCTCCTTTGCTGCCACCCAGTGGCAGCTTTCAGAGCTGCAAATTCTAGCTACAGGTTGCATTGCTCGAAAATGACAGGGGGGAAATGCATAGATAGGCTCATAGTTAATCAGCATTAACCTCCTAGTTTAAATTACTTGGAGCTAATTAGCAACAAGCCCCCCTGAAAGTCGACCATTATTGGTAGCTGCAGTGTCCCAGCAGCTCTGGCCAAGAGGGTGTGAAGATATATCCGTCCACAGCATACAATTCTGCAGGGGACCTTCAATAGTACACTTTAAGCTCTTAACCCGTTTCACATGGCACCAGAAGCAGTCCGGTACCTTTGTTATTTGATGGTCGCTGGAGACCCAGTAGTCTGCGCCACAAGTATCTTGAGGTGGGAATGGCGATGATGTAAGGGAGCTAAATTACAAGAACATATGAAACTTGAACAGTGAAAACAAATTGCTACAAAAATGAGAAGCGCCAACCATGAACATGTGGAATCCTGCAGAGAGCACAGAGACACTCCAGGGCAGATTTACAAGCCCCTTACGCCACTTTTGCGCCGCAGTTGCGTCACTTTTGTGATGCAGCGGCGGCGCAAACCATGCGCCATGCTGCGGGCGATTGACAACGTGACGCATCTAGGGAGATGCGTCACGTTGTAAAGCCCTGCGCCACATGAAACCTGCGTCAGGTTTTATGTGGGCGGTCCGGCGCAGGGGGGGGCGTTCCGGTGCAGTAAAGCCTCGGAAAAGTGCCTGAGTGAAATCTACAAGATTCCACTCAGTCACTTTTCCGATGCTGGTGCGTCAAATCCTTACGCCTGCTTCAAGCAGGCGTAAGGCGTGACGCACCATGTTAGGGATAGGGCAGGTTGGAACAGTGCTGGAGTTGCGTCGCGCTTGCGACACAACTTCAGCACTGCGCCAACCTACGCCGGCAGATGCGTCACGCATCTGCTTATCCTTGCGCCACGATGCACCGCATTGTAAATGCGGCGCATCTGCGGTGGCGCAAGGGCAAACTTGCGTGACGCATCTTCCCTGGCGCATCCCTGCTGATTTGCAGGGATGCGCCAGGGAACGTAAATCTGCCCCTCCAATTCTAGTTTTATATTTTGTACTGTTCTTGTTTCCTGCATCCCCGATCACATTTTTCAGACTTTTGACGGCAAGGGTTCTGTCTCGTAAACTGTAGTTGTCTGGCCCAATCTCCCCTCCACTGAAGATTCAATGGCTTCAGCATTATTAATTTTGGCAAAAAGCGCATTGAGGATAGGCCCCCTCTAAAGGCTTCTGCACGCTGTGAATCTCTTCTGCACTACTGCTTTCACGGGTCGCTCCTGGAATACACATACCAAAACGAAAACTCCCACAACGTGTTCAAATTATAACCTGATGACTACAGATGAGATATGTGTGACACACTTAATAATCAATATTGAACTTTTGATTGAATATTTAACAAAAGCATATTTTTCGATTATACTCACAAAAGTGATATATTTACAAGAGAATTATGACATATTCACATAAAGTATGGGGAAACAACCTTTACTATGCATGCATTACATCGCATGCCATTAGATAGCGGTCTTTACAACGAAAGTCGTTACAACGACTTGCGCTGGAGGGCGCTATAGGACAAGGAATAGTTTAATTTACTATCCAACACCTTCACTACTGTACGTATGCTGGAGTTGGAATAGTAAATTTAACTACTCCTAAGTCCAGCGCCCTCCAACGAAAGTCGTTGTAATGACTTGCGTGGTAAAACCGCGATCTAATAGCATGCGATGTGAATGCATGCGTTGTATAATCATACAACCTAAAGTATGTGTAATAGTCTACTCGTTAGGAACATACCCTGGAACCGCTCTCATACAGCACACATGCTGACACTCAAACATATTAAAAACAGTCCTGAGCCTTTTGTAGATCCTAACCATCAGTCTTGTATACTTCAAACTTTAATCTTGAATATTGCATAACAAGGACGTTGATACACATTTCAGTGGACCCATGGAGATGAAACGTCACCTTCTTCAGGGCAACAACAAAATTCAACTCTACAGTCTCGAAGAGGGTTTCACCTTCCAGTAAGGGGCTACAATGAAATATACATTAATGTTTCACAAGGATGCAATATGTATTTCATTCATAACTGACCAAAGGAAATGTCTCACCATTTAACAAGACTCCCAATAAATAAAGACAAAGTAGACTCTGGGGAGGAGCACAAACAAACAGCTTCGAGATATACAGAACCCTCAGTCATGCACTAGTTACAGAGGACATTAAGAATGTAATCCTCTCCTGTTTTCCTCTTTTGTTAGTTATGACCCCCTTTGCCTACAGAACCCAGATGTATGGGTAAGTGGAATGAATGAAACTACTTCTGCCTGGGGTGAGGGCACTTATTGTGTTTCATTCCAATACTTTCTTGTCTATTGGGTTTTAAGCTATCATCTCCATATCAAAGCTCCATCCACAGGTACTCCCTGAGTGTGGAAGGCCTTCTCAGCCCACACCAGATCCTACAACAGCCTTGTTATGTATGCCACAGTCCCACAACTTTGCCACTCTAAGAAACGGTGTGTCTGGACCCAGTTAAAGTGCAGACCACTCCACATCTGCAATTCCACCCACGCTCAATGTTTTCTGGGTAATAACAGTTATAAAGCATGCAGTTGTCGCTGTCTTCCAGGATCTATTGCGAAGAACCTTATCACGAAGTGAACATCTTCAAGCCAGGTAACTCCATCCCCAGAACAAATGTACCCATTGTCACAAGTGGACCAAAGAGGACATCTATCTTGCTGCCGGGAAGGAGACAGCAATTATAGCGTTGCTTTTCTGTCTCTGATGTTGAAGCTGCTGCTATTCCAGCTGAGTCTGGAGTACATTCTGGGGCAACGTTCTGCATGCAGCACTCTGAATGAAGCCATCCATGCATGTAGCATCTCTAAACGTAAAGTGCGGCTCAAAGAAGGATGCCAAAAACTATTCAGCCATTCTCTGCATACTCATATTGGGGCTTATTTACAAGGCCCTTGCGCCACTTTTGCGTCATTTATAACATGGGAAAAGTGACGCAAAATTAGCGCAGGGGGCTTGTAAATCTGCCCCATTGTGTTTACACTTGCAAATCGAGGACCGCATTTTTCTCAAAATTCGGTTCCATCCATTTCACCAAGGCAGTCACTTTCCATCTCTACTTTTGACAGGCCTCTTTCCAGCAAGTCGACAAATGGCAGACTTCTGATCAGTCAAAATTGTGACCTTGTTGATGGTTGAATTCACGGACCTGTGTGCCAGGTTAGTGTGGTTAGCGTGCAGTCAGGCTGGTTCAGGATGTGACTTATTCAGCGGGTGTGTCCTGCAAACATGAACGTGGCCATGTACCTATTCCAGGAACAGGAAATGTTGCTTGTTGTGCCCATGCTCAGTGTTGCGTTGTTTTATGGACTTTGGCTGCATGCAGCTGTAAATCAAGTTCAGTATTGTTTTCTGTTGTGTTATAAAATAAAAGACTCAATAGCATATATTTTTTTTAATAATTGGGTCCTAAAACAATGACTGTTGTATGTAGGAGTAGCAGTAGAACAAACGATCGACTGAGGATGTATAAAATGCTTTCTGCGATCCTTGAAATAACCCCCGAGGCCATATGGATGTTTTTTTATGCAAAGACACAGCAATCTTTACTACTTTTTATGTTGTTTTGTAAATTCGATCAAGGGCCTAGGACATTTTTTATTAGGCCATTTTAAAGGAGTTGGCTTTAGAAAGTGTAAACCTGGCCTAATCTTTCTTTAAATGCTCCAATCTCCGGATTGTACTTAACCGGGTCTCCTCTGTTTTTTATCTGCTTACAGAAGACATTATTGTTTAACTTTGTATTCTTGTCTGTTGCATGTTGTTAACTAGAGCTTTATGGATGTCTTTCATGACCACCTGATTCATATGCAATACTTTATGAGCGTGTGGATTTTTATGTCTTATTTATGAACTTTTATGATTATTTTTAAATCATCAAATAAAATATTTTGGAGTGAAATGAAGGGTGTCATATGTTAGATGAGAAAATCACAACTAAGTCAACGAAGAGAAGCCATTTTTTAGAAGATGAAACAAAACAGAAAAGGGCAAAGCCAGCCTGCCACAGATTGTATATTGTTATAAACACAGTACATCTCTAAAACAAATCTGAGCTCGGCCTCCGCGCCCAGCTTCTAAACATGGGGGCAGATTTACAAGGCCCTTGCGCCACTTTTGCTTCATTTTTAACATGGGAAAAGTGACGCAAAAGTGGCGTAAGGGCCTTGTAAATAAGCCCCATGGTTTTTAACTTCAAGTAGCCGTGGTTGTGCTATAGTAATGTGGGCTTTGAGCCTCAAGGTTGACGTTGCTTGGCCTTCTCTCTAGTGCGCAGAAGAAATGCACTACTGTGAATTTGCACCTATTTTTCAAATTTTTGAACTGGCTTTCCAAACATTTGGAGGCATATTATCAGTGATGTGCATACATGTATACTGCAGCACTAGACCGTTGCTCAAAGAACCTATGTGCAAGACACTGTCACATAGAAGTCAGCAAATTCGTATAGACGTCCTTTAGAGGTCCTCCCCATGTCTGAAAAGAATGTCACACCCATGACTGGTTGTATGTCAAAATACTGAGATCAGTAATATTGACCTGCACATACATCAACAGAATATCTCCTACCAACATATTGTCAAGATAAGGTTATGTAGAAAAGTAGAGGTTTGTTTTTCGTAAATAAGCGTATACTAAATTCTCCAATAGTTTGGTAGTCAATATTGGGGAACTGATGTAAGTGAATGTCGATATTAACAACTCAGGGGCAAATTTACAAGGCCCTTGCTCCGCCGGTGCATCATTTTTTTTTTATGCACTGGCAGCGCAGTGTTGTGCTCCATATTTACAATGCCACGTAAAGCCACTCTGGGTGGCTTTTCGTGGGCTTGAAAATACGGCCCCTTTCACGCAGCACTTTGCGTGAAAGAGGAGTTCCATGGGGGTTGCTGTGGGTGTTCCCATGCAACACCCATGGATTCTGCCGTATTCCCAGATTTACAACATTTCGTAAACCTGGGAATGCGTCAGAATCCAACGCCTCCCCCGGGGAGGCGTAAGGAGGTGCAACGAGGAGAAATACTTTTATTTCTCCTCGTTTTTTCCTCTTTCTATAAGTGCTGCATTCTGCAGCATGCATAGAAAGAAGAAAAAAACTCACGTGATTGTTTTTTGTGCAGGAAGGGAGACCTTCCTGCACAAAAACAATCTCCCCTAAAACACAGACACCCTTGCACCATGGCACAATTATGCCTGCATTGGCGCATGGCAGCCAATTGTGCACCAGGGCAGGGGAAAGCACAGGGATGCAACATATTGTTGTAAATATGATGCATCCCTGTGCTTTGAAAGTGACGCAGCGCGGCGCAGCCAAATGGCTTGCGGTGCCGTGCTGCATAACTTTCTTGCAAATATGCCCCGTAGTATTTTGGTAGTGCACCCCATTAACAGTGGTGTTAGAAGCTACAGTCACATTAACAAGAAAGAGCAAACACAGATCACAAAACCAAAGTTAAAGCCAGTACTTCATAATGCAGAATGTGATAAAGTTTTGCACTGCAGAAAGGAGACACTTTATGGCAAGCCTGAAAATAATAAGCTATTCAATTTTGTAAAAAAAAAACAATCCAAGCATAAACTATGTTTGCTAAGGTTCAAAGCAATCTTAAGGAGGAAAGCAAATGTATCTTTTTAACCTATGGATTTTTGTGTAACCCAGATATCATGCTGCACATATCTCTTTGCAAAGGACCCTAAATCAAAAAAAATAATGTGAACAGTCGAAAAACGACCTTTAAGAATATGAATTGTGCGTTTCACAATCACTAAACATGTTTGGATTCAGCATCATCAATTAATAGTGCAATTTTCAGCAGAATATGTGTTTTCCGATCTGACCATCCACAACTGCTGCCTCTGACATTGTTGACCAGAAGCTAATTTTCAGTTCGCCAACCATCCTAGGTTTCCGAGTCTCTGAACCAATGAGGATCCAGTGAGGATCTCTTCTTACTTGCTGCCCCCTCCTTCTACATGCCATGGCGCTCTCATGCATCAAATCACACTCACTTACAAGTCACAAGACCCGCCAGTGGTGGTCCTCGGCCCTTTTTTCTTTACATTGTACATCAATTTCCTCATTTGCCATTTCTGTAAGCCCCTTTGAATTCATCCCTTTCTACACCTGTCAACTCCAAACTTTCATAACCAGTGCCTCTCGTAAAACTGTTAGTTGATAGCATCCACTGTCTCAGCTCAACCAGCTCACAAATGGAATCCACTACTCCCCATCATTAACTACCCCATTGCAACAATTTCCCCACTCCCTTTCCCCTGACACCATTAATCCCTAGCACTGCACTTACCTGCATCTTTGATATCCACTTTGGCCACACTATGGGACTTTTTAACTTTAATCTGGCCATCATCAACTGCTATTCATTCAAGGGCGGCTCCTCGTCGCCCCCTGCCAGCAGCAGCAGCTGCAAAACTTGAAAAATAAAATGATAATAAACCATGTTTCTTATTGTTTTATTTTTCTCCTACCATGGAGTCTTAGGGACAGGGCCAGGGGATGACAGGAACTGAGGGGGAGTGGTGGGCACTGTTATTAATGTGCATGACGGTTTGGCCAGCCTTCTCAGGCCGGCTAAACCGTCATGTGCACTGAAGCTGTCTCCGACCCGAGCTGCGTTGCTGGGTTGGAGACAGCAGGCACAGGCTCCCAGTCTCCCTGGGAGGGCGAATAGAGGGCGCTCAGGCCAATCCTGATGCTGCTCTCATGCTGTGAGAGCAGCGTCAGGATTGGCTGCAGGGCAGTCTGGGAGCCTGTGCTTGCCTACAGTGGAGTCAGAAGAGTGACGATGCAGTAGGATAAAGATACATTTTTTGTTTAATTTTTTTTTTGTTTTGTCTCTCCCCCCGCCATTTTGCCCCGACAGTAGCCGTGACTGTGTTCATTGACAGAATACACCCTCACGTCTCCTTCCAGATAGCCTATTCTGGGCTTTACCAAGCTGGACTATGTGAACAGTCCAATTCTAGGCCCGTTGTACAACAATCGTCCCAGAAAGACCTGAAATGTGTCACACATGACTTACTCACCTCCAACACTTTACAGCTCTCTTCCAGAACTGAGCTGGCTGGCTTTCAGCTGACACATATCCCTCTACACATTTTTAAATATAATCTTTACATTTCCTAGCAGCCCTGGCTGCCCTTCCTTGCCCGGTAAATCATCAGATTCACTCCCACCCAGGCACTCAACCCCAATGCGAACTACCACCCACTTTCTTGCATCTCCATCAAGCACCTATCATTCACCCTGCTGGTGCCCTCCCACTAAAATGCTCAATCTCTTGTTCACAGGAAAGAGTTATCAGACTCCAAACAAAAAAAAACTAACTGTAATTCCACCTACTCTTTATTGATGGACAATGGGTGTACAGTGTCTACTTTGAAGCAAACCCAGGCTACTAATTCCGCCGGACTAAATTGATTCTAGGTGCCCGCTCATGCTTGTTGCAGTTTGTAATGTACCTTGGCTCTCTCATCGCCTTTACCAACTTCACCTGTTGTTTGTAACCATTTCTAACAATCTCCTCTCACACTGCACTAGTATTATATGTTATTTTATAGTGTTCAACCTGATTCAAAATGATTTTTTATCTAAGTAGATGTGTCTTTCCCCTGTCTTACTCTTACATTTTCAGGAGAAAACACACCTTCACATGGAAAATGTTTTGTGAATCAAGCCCATTATGTTTGTGTTGCTTTTATATTACCTACTGGCGGTCACCAGTAGCTAGTTATAGTTAGGACCTAGTTTCCATAGGAAAAGCGTTTTTTGATTTGCCAATAACTTTGGTGCTGTTTGACGAATCTTCGCGAAATTTTCCAAACTAATGGGCCACTCACTTCAGCTGCTGTGTTGAAAATTTTGGGGGGATTTGTCAAGCGGGGGCTGAGAAAAAGGGGGGCCCAAAATGCTTTTTCTCCATGTTAATTTCCATAGGAAACTTTAGACACTGCTACAGCCCGAATTGCTGAATTGAATTACACCAAATTTGGCAAAAATGAAGCTCTTGTTTCAGAAAGCACATTTTTGTTAAATGGTGAAAATCCATTCAGTAGTTCCTGAGAAATGTAAAGATTTCTCAGAAATACAACCGCGGCCGCAGTGGATCCACGAACCCTCCATATCTCGTGCCTGAGATCTAATTGGCTGCCAACACTTCAAACCAGGAAGTGTTGGCAGCCATCTTGTGACTCGGTTGAACTGAGTCACAAGAAGAAAACGTGAAAAAACAAGAAAAGGGGGCAGGGTAGAAACACACTCACCCCCTGGGCCTGTTCAGGGGGTCCCTGTGGTCAAAAAAAGCATTTTTTTTTTCAACAGGAATCGGGGTGGATCTATGAATCCCGCCGAAATAAAAAAAAAACTAAGCACGGTCTCCCACGCTTTGTTTAAATAGGCCCCCGGGTGGGCCAGGTCCCGGGGGCAATCTGAAGTAATAATGTGGGGACCGCTGGCCCCCGCAGCCCCGGGGATAGACACCTCCCTGGGGCTAATTGTATAATAAAAAGCATGGGGGCTCCTGCCCCCCCACGCAGCCCCGGGGACCGCCACCTCCCTGGGACTAGTGTATTGAAATGCTGGGGGCCACGCACCCCCCACTGCCCTGTGGACCACCACCTCCCCAGGGCTACATTACAACATGAGTGGGATGGCTCCTGCTGTCACTGACCATGAGTGTCATGAGTGATGTAATAAGTGAGGTCATAAGCAGTGCATTGCGGGGGCGCAAGTTATAGTTAACTCAGGTAACTATAACGGCTGAATTTCTCTGGTTTTGTATGAATGAAATGTCAGTCTAACTATAACGTCCCTGTAACCTTTGGGTTTTAAGTTTGTGAATATATATATATAAATATATATATATATATATATATATATATACAGTGGAGGAGGGCTAGGGATGTGAGATCTGTGGATGCAGGTGCTGTAGGAGATATTAAATGGACTGTGGCAGCATGGACACAGCAAAAGCACATTGAAAATGTATTTACTTTAACTGCAGATTGCTGCGCTTTTGAATTGACAATGAACTGAGAATGAAACATATCAAGCACTGCAACCTAAATCCATATGTTACCAGATTTTTAATGTGCATTCTGCCAAATGTATGACCTATAAGACTACAAAACTACAGAGTAGTCTGATTTTAAAGGGCACGTGGTCACTTTACTCCATAAATGCTGCTCACCTGTGATCAAGGCATATGTGGAAGCCGAAACGCGTAAGGATAAAGCCTGCTGCTGCTTCTTTTGGATGTTAAATTAAAGCGCTTGCAATTCAGAGATCGCGCTTCAGCATATTTCATATATATATATATATATATATATATATGTATATATATGTATGTGATTAAACTTACTTTAAAGCTTCTCTTTTTGTGACATCCTTCACCAGTTGACCTAAACATTTTCACTTCACTGAAAACCCATAGAGGCATGCTGAAACTGTGCATGGAACAGTGCAATCTGAAAAACAATGAGTATGCTGCTACTATTTCCATGAAGCTAGACTCCAGGAAAATAATGTTCTCAGACTTGGAGTGCACAATTAGGTCAAGTGAGATCTGTCGGTGGATGGAAATTGTGCAGTCTTGTGGTCATTCTCTGCACCACTGGCAGAATGGGGACAACAGAAGAAACAGTGAGTTCAAAATGAGGATCTGTCGTGTAGCAGTGGTGCCTTGTGCCCTGGTGCAAATGGGGAAAATAGCCCAACTGCATGCCAGTTAACTAGTAAAATACAGCAATAATCAGAGTTAAGTGGGCCCTTAGAACCTCTGGATCTAGTACCAAAGTTGCACCATTGACAACCACTCCTCTGATGAGGAGGAGTCCTCAGAAAATCTTCTCTGAGCTCTCACCCCAACTAACAAGTATGGCAGCCATAGTAAAGGATGTCTTAACCGGCTAAAGCCCTCCCTCTGCCCAGCCCCCGTTAAGATTCCCAGTAACTGGTCTGGTGCCTTGAAGACAGTATACCAGGTTTTCAAAGCTATATCCCTTTTCATATGAAGAGATGATCCTCTTTCCCAGATTGGGTCCAACTTGTAGGTTTTGGTGCAGAAATTCTATCTTAATTTCCAGAAACAGAAAAATGCAAGGACATCAGCAACTATTTTTGATTGATTCAATGCGGCACCACTATAGTGGTCATTTAGCCACTGGGCGTGTCCATAGGGAGGATATTTATAATGTCCATAATCAAAGGGGAGTGAGTGCTACTGGTCTTTAGGGGTCTAGGTATTCTAGGTATTCTCAGTGTTGACCCGAAACCCTCAAGCAATCTCTGCCATTGGTGATGCAGGTAATAATCACTGTGGTGTGGGCGGTGTCATCATTGGGTTTCGCACCTTGGTACTCGCTTTAGTAGGTGAGTACCGCCTCCTTTCGAGGGAAAGTACTGGTGGAATCCGTCTAGTGGTGTATAAAATTACCTTGTGTATCCCGAAAATTAGCTTTAATAAGGGTGGAGTATACAGGGGTAAGGTTAAAAATGAAGTGGTGATGTTTTTAGGACGTGTTAACTATCCCAACGACACACCACAGTGGTGATTACCTACACCACCAATGGCAGAGATTGGTTGAGGGTTTCTGGTCAACACTGAGAATACCTAGACCCCTGGAGACCAGTAGCGCTCACTCCCCTTTGATTCTGGACATAGGGAGGATAGACTAGCAATATTAAATATATGTAATTCTGTGCACGTACACTCACTCCTGGAAGGTACAAAAGTACATCAGATGTGCCATTCACGTCAGAGTTAGGTCTTACGCTGTCATGACATCCTTGTATCGCATTATCGCTACTGCCACGCTGCATAGCATAAATGAGTCACGTTTCTGTGAATGTAGAATTGCTGGTGCCTGACAAAGGTGCTGACGTAGATATGCACTACAAAGTTGTTGAAGTCTAAACAATTATATGCAGCAACAGTCACATTAGGGAGTAAAGTGCTCGTTTTTACAGCTACAGTGGCACCTCCTTTCTGGGACAGGTACTCACCTTTCCCCGGAAAAATAACTTAGTAGTGATTTCACTAATGTAAAAAGAAAAAAATCATTGGGGAAAACAAGATAACAGTACTGCTAAATTGTCTCGACAGAAGACTTCTCATAAAAATACTGTTAATGATTTGATATTTTTTACAGTTGCGACGAATCCTGAGGTGAAATGGTACGGAGTGTTTGGCCAGAAAACTAGACAGAAGGTAGCCCAGGATCTCCTGCAGACAAAGCAGCCAGAAACCATGCGCCGCCATTCAAACTCATGCTTGGTGTGGTTCTGTATGACTACTGCGATGACAGGAAAAGGAATCAACGTAGAACCACAGCACTTCCAGGTTCACGGAGATGACGTGTCCATCATCAGGCTTAGCCTTTCAGCGCCCGCTGTTGAGTGAATCTCATAAAATTAGTTCTCTGATTGTAAGGTGATGTTTATGTCAGCTAAAGCGCCCCTTATCTGTAAAGGGACATAATTGACGTTACCTGTTATTTATTTTTGCTGTACATTTTTCACCTTTACCTCTACTGTCTCATATTTCTATCACTCCTATTTTGCTTCCTACTTCTTTTACTGTTTCATGCTTTATTGATAATAATCGCTTTTGGGCTGTGCCTACAGAGACAGACTTAGCGCATACAGGAAGCATGGAGTGACGGTCCGATAGTGTTTCGAGCTTGCATTTAGACAGTCGCGACAAATAGCATTTCCACCAGCACTTCTATTCCAGAAAAATAGAAAAAAACAACCCTTTTTAAAAAAAATCCCTTTTTGAAATGATGCATGTGTGGTATAGCACTGGCAAGACACATTCTTCTTCTTTAGATGTCTGCATCCATAAACTACATGATAATTATGTGAATGTTCTGAACAGAAAATCCCCAAAGGCAGACTCACAGGACAATCGGTGCTTAGACTCTGAAGGTTTGTAAACAGCCTTTGTTCTAATCCGTTACCATAGCCCCTGGAGAAAGGATGATTTATTCAATTTCAATTTATAACAGCTTATAACAGGATTACACAAATTCTGATCTGCCTGGCCACAGTCCATACATTGTGGTAGCTTCATATAAGATTAAACAAATATGTTAAGTCCAGTGCAAAAGAGACAGAATATGAGTTAAATGATCAAGCATAAACCCATGTAGTGCCAAAAGCAGAATGAGGGGTGCATGGGAGTAGCTTGGTCGATAGGATTGGGAGATTGGGGGGGGGGGGGCCCCAGATTCAGACTTCCCAACAATCATGCTGAGATATTTTGTTAAACAACAACATATGGGAAGCAGGACATGAGGGGGCCTTAAGGGGAAGTAGAAAGGAGAGGGCATATTGTTAGGGGCACTTAAAACACAACATTTTTCAAACTAATCAACATTTTTTAAAGCCTTCAACACAGAGACGAGAGAGTGAGTGTGTGTGTGTGTGTGTTTTTGTCAAAGTGGGCATGTAAAAATCTCTGGTGAAAATCAACAGACATTTCACTATACGCGACTGAAAGAACTTGTACCCAAGTATTTACAACATAATACATTTTTAGGGGGTGTAACACCCCAAACACCCCCCCCCCCCTCAAGCTATGCCCCTGGATGGGCGGAAAGTGGAATGTATAGAGATCAGACTCGAAAAATAGGTGATCTTAAATAGTCACCCAGACTTCGTCACTGCCGTCCTTCAATCCTTGCACTGTGGGCAACTGGCTGTACTGAATAAACATTAGACTGTGATGGAGCCCCAAGGATAATGCTGCATCCAATATACAGGAAAAACAGACTTGAGCAAAACAGACCACTACCAAAGGAGTCACAAGCTAATGCACATCAAAGACAGCAGAAACAGCCAACAGACAGCCACAATGGGTGCATAAAAACACCTGGAAAGCTGGGGATCAGTGAGTAAGTTGCCACTTTCAAATGGTTAATGCTCATGAACTCAATAATACTTTTTGTGGATTGACTTAACAGCAGGCTAGTCAAAGGAGGCTGGAAGAGTACCTATTTCCTGTTTCTTATATTAAATGTGCTACCACAGTTTTGCCATGTGAAAACACAGTAAATAAGTCGTCTTACTCGTACTGAATTGAATGGACAATATATTTACCATAGAAAGATGAAAGGAGAAGTGGCTACTGCTGGGTTCAACCTCGTCACACCAGATGTCAGCAATAAGCGCTTAACTCACAGAGCTATCTTGCACAAGGAAATCTACCATCTGCATGGATTGTCATGTTTATTCTGGGGAATCATTGAGCGCCCCCCCTTAAAATTCTGAAATCTTTACAAATAATTGAGTAAAAAAACCAATGCATAGTGCCAAGTCACTCCCATCTCATCTGATTATTGGTAAGCAAATGTAGCATGCAGTGTAGTATGAATTTGACTCGACTCTTAGGAAGCTAAAGAAAGTTTGTTAGAATAAGCCTTTGATGGTACTCTGCTAATAGGTTCAATTTGATGCCATGAGGATTTACTCATAATCTTTAAAGATTATGGACGATTGCATTTGGGTTCTCAAAGTTACTTCAGTTTTATGCAATAGTTGTGCATACATGTGAAGACCTGAAATATATTTTCTACTGAGCCTTAATTGAAGTCAGAGACAGATTCTGTTTTAGAGAAATTTGTTTAAAACAAAATATTTGGACAAAATCTCAGAAATGTAAATAGAAGTTGCATAGAGAAATGGATGGAGGGAAGGTAGGCCTGAAACGTCTTAGACAGGCAGAATACACAACCAGAATTAAGACAATAGTAGTTTCTGTTACGTACAGTGCTTAGTAATGGCAATCCGTTCTAAGCACTATATAAAAACAAGTTAGTAGCAACATAGCAAAAAACTGTTGACAGAGCATAATATGGCAAGAGACTGAGTTATACACATGTGCATAAAGAATTAAAATGGAGGTAAATGTCTGACTTTGTACAGTAACTTTTAAAATATACTTTGTGCTACGAGTTTTGATTTACCGTGTGATATTTTCAACAATATAATTGCACAGGGAGCACTGAGGCATGCATGCTTGTTCAGTGATAAAGCAATTTTATCACGGATTACATACCTGTTGCAAAAATGATGATGAAAAACACGTGCTAAACTGTCAGACCCACCAGATTTTTTATCGTTCCATAAAGCAAAATGCTAAATGTAATATAATACTGTTATTTAATTGCACATAAGCATACACTGACTAATTTGGATATTTTCTCAATACCTGTATACCATACGTAATGACATTTTAATTTAGTTGGGGAAATATCCAGCTTTATCATTTGTTTTCCAAATATAATAGCACCAATACAATTAAAATTTGTTGTAGCAACGTATAGCTATTTTAGTGGTTAGATTCGACATGTCTGAAACTTAATATTTGGTCACCCAAAATGTTAATTTGGGGGTTTTGATGACTGTTGTTAGAGCACAGTCGCTGTTTCTGTAACATGAACTATTATTTGTCACAAACACCTTCATTCAGATGCATAAAGTAGGTGGTGAAATACAGCTGTGAGCAGAAGAATGTGTGTTTTATGACTGTTATTATTCAGTACATTTTTCATTATTGTACACAAATTATGTGGCAAACAATACAATGCAATAGTTCTAAGAACCTTAATATATGCACATGATAGTGTTTTAAAATAAATATTTTTAATTAATAACTTCCAAAGTTTTGGCTCATTATATATGCTGTAATATTTACTTTATAACTTGCTTTTTATTTAGGGTTGTTTTATTTCAAAATTTTGCATCATTTTATTGGAGACTCCGGACTTTTTCTCATACATTTTATGGCAGTGTTCTTAGGTTCGATTTTTACAACCTAGCATTTTCATATATTTCACTTAGGTATGAATGGATAATTTATTGATATTAATATTTCTTTATTTATGCAATTTAGCTCATTGAAAAATTCGATATCTGTCATTAGGTTTAATGAGATGTCAGGTCTCAAGACACGTTAGGACACAGAAGACTGGGAACTTGGAAGAGATAGCACATTGGGCAGTGAAAAATACTCACTCATACCCATAAATCTGCATTTCCCAGACCCACATGCGCAGCGCCAGCTGCAAGAGGGCCAGCACAATCAGGCACACTTTTGGGTCAGTAGTGGCAAACCAGGGATTTAAACCCCATCTGTAGAGATTTCCCTTGTCCTGCAAAAGCAGTTGTTGTGGCTCTTCACTATTCACTTCAGTTTGGTTTCAGCTAGTTCCGTCCCTTTACGTTTGTTGTTTTCTCCCCTGTTCAGTTCCATATGGTATTCTAGTTCCCCTGCCGTCTTATTGTGCTTAGCTGCTTTATTACCCTCATGTTCATTTGTCTCCTGGTCTGGGCCTTCTCTCACCCAATGCAGCATTGCCATATCATCTTCAACTCCTGAGTGTGGTTACAGTTACAGCGGGCCCTCTGCTTGCACTTGTTACTTTTAAGTTTAATTTCTATGCTATCGTGTCAACCCTTTAGTAAGTTGTGTTCCCTCACCCGTAGGTGGAAACCTCAATGTTCCCAGTTTGGCCTTGATAGGCTGTGCCCCAGGATCCATTCTGGGTTTGCAGAACACTAGTCTGCAGGAGTATGTGTCTCTCTTTCTCCCCTTACCCCATTTTCCCCTTAGTGTGGGTCTTCTTTAACATATTTGACCCAGTACAAGGGGTAGAGTCGACCTCTTGGGGCAGACGGAGGGATTGGCCTCAACATCCACATTCTCGAATCACTGTGTTCATAACGGATTGCCAGACCCCATAACATGGATTGTGAGGCCTGTTCCCTGTGGGCAATGGCACACACAATGAGTAAGATACAAGATGATCTTGAAGTTGCTCATCGAGAGCACACATTGTTCCTAGAGAAATGAAACCAGGCAATCAACCCTCCCAGCACATTCAGGAGAAGAAGACTGAATCCCACTGCATCCCCTAGTAGCAATACCACCCCAGATACAAGAGGGAGTAATCTAGTAAAATCAAGCAGGAGCGGCGCCTTATGTATCCTCAGTTCTAATGCCACCTGAAAAGTTCACTGGATATCTATATCTCTTCCAAGCATTTATGGCTCAATGTATTTTGCACTTTATGGCAACAATTATTTAGGCTAGGGTCAATGTTATGTTACCTTACTTGAGCAAAGACACTTTAGCTTGGCTGACTCCCTTAATTTTGAATCAAAGCTATCTGTTGTTGAACTTTTGGAACATTTGTACTGCAGATTTAAGCTATTTTTGCTAAAAAAAACCAAATAAAGGTGACCCCACATGCTGCTTTTCTCTTCTTTTGAAAAGGCAAGGAGAATCTGGGGATCTAGTGCCCTATATCAACAATTTCTAGCAGTTAATTACAGAGGCAGCCTGGACAGACGCGTCTGTAGCAGTGGCCTTCTACCAAGACCTTCGTAAAGGTCTAAAGGAGACTTTTCCTTTAGTGTTTAATAGACAAACAACCACTACTGCACTTATTGATCACACATTACAATTTGATGCCAAACAAACTCAGAGAAGGCAAGACTGACATTAGATTCCAGCAAATATACCTCTTCCTGTCTCTGTAGAAGATGCAAAAGTAGACATAAGTTCCAATGACAAAGCCATGCAAATGGGGAATATTTGTAGAATGCTATCTACAGAAGAGAAGAATCAGAGAAAAAAGGAAGGCCTTTTATTTGCTGTGGGGTGTTTAGACAGAGTATCAGAAACAAAAATATAGTGTGTCAAAATACCGTGTCAAGAATATCGAGGACAAAAATATTGTGAAGGTAAGTTTCTATAGGTAAGTTTTACTATATATAACTCCACATATATGTGCCTAGACGATATATATATATATTTACAAGGTACGTAGATTTGAAGTTAAGAATAGTAAATCTATACTTACCTATTTGCATTTACCTTCTTGATATTTTGGTCCTCAACATGTTTGACACGATATTCTGTCCACACGATATTTTTGTTTCCGATATTGATCCTATTGTGGGAAGTAAGGGCATTTTATTAAAGAAGGTCCAAGTCTGACGGGAAACTCCAGGTCTCGACTGTGCGAACCCCAGTCGACTCCTTGCAACATTATAAAGTTTGGACCCATCAGTAAAGAATTTCGCAGACAGCATTTTCAACTCCTGGTGCAGATTCTCACCAGCCAAGGTCTACTTCCCACACTGGGTCTCATTGACTGTAGTGCTTTGGGTGCTTTAGGGACCAGAAACAGTGGAAGGAGACTCTGGAACCTACTGTGGAAATAGCAGGGAAATCACTGATTTCTGGGGAAGTCTGCTTGAAAACTCCTTACTTAGAGGTACTTTTACACTATAGACATTTTGAGATCATTCAATTCAACCTCATTGATGCTCCAGCTTTTGACATTGTTCTAGGCACACCTTGCTTTGAAAACACAACTCCTCCTAATTATTGGCAGCAGCAGATCATCAATTTTCCATCCCATCATTGCCTTAAGAGCTGCTTTACTCAGAAAGGATTAGAAAGTGTACTTCCTTTAAGCTGTTGCATGGCACAAAAGGAGAAGGAATAACCCCAAATACCAGAGTCTTATAAGGATTTTCCCCATGTTGTTAGTAAAGGAGGAGTGAATCAACTGCCCCTTCATCACACTTAAGACTATCCAATTGATTTGATCCCAGAAGTAAAGATTACTCAAGGGTGGATAAATTTGCCAATCGTATAAGAAGATAAGATCATTCAAAAATATTTAACTTAAAACCTACACAAGAGGTTCATTTGTCATTGGAAGCCCCAATTTTTATAATTCCCAAACCAGGGAATGAGTTCAGACCATGCATAGACTACAGAGAACTTAATGCCATCACAATAGGAAATAGGTACCCTGTACCATTGATGTCTGTACTATTAGATCAGGTAAAGTCAGCAAAGATCTCTTTTAAGATTGGCCTTTGTGGAGTCTATTTTTTAGTAAGCATTTGTCAGGGCTCTACGAGCCGTATCTTATGCTCGCGGAGTGATCCTGCAGAGGTGATATGAACAACTTCCACCGTCCCTTACCTCCCTCCTGTATATGTGTAGTAACAAAGACCAGGTTAAAGGTTGGGGCCGGGAGAGGAAATCCTAGATGGTGTGGTAGCGTGTTCTTCTGTAATTCGGTATGGTAGCGTGTTCTTCTGTAATTCAACCTTATAACAAGAAGGATAGAGGTCAGAACAACTCTAGTGTGGCAAGAATGTGCACCCCTTCCCACCCCTGGCAGTACATTTAGGAACCCAATGGATGAGGATATAGGAGGAGACCAGGAAACCATCTAGGGTAAAACGTAATTTCAGAAGAACTGTTTATTTTTGCTTCTTGCACAGACACAGACACACACACACACACACACACACACACACATACAAGAAGAAAAACACGCGTTACTATCTATAATCACCTTGGAATGAGAAGTCACTCCAATATCCAAGGTTTCATCAATGAGATACTCAGTTGAGAAATTACTGAGTAGGGTTAGTCAAGATAAGCACTCCTATTCGCAGTACCAAGGATATAAATCTTGTGCACCCAGCACGTAAATTATGTGTGAAGAAAGTGCTCCATGCGCGAAGACAACCATGTTCAAATGCAGGCACAGCAAGTGTGGTAACACAGAATAGTATCAGTGTTTCCAGTCTGAATAAACCCTATCACAGAGATTCACAGGGACCTGAAGGGGCTCCAGTGCGCGTAGGTAGTGTGGTTATAACACTCCCAGGGCAAAAAAGGAGCAATCCAAGATAACAAAACATGAAAAGCGCTCCAACACGTGCAGAAACAGTTGCTCTTAGCACTCCCAATGTGCAAACGCAATTCAAATGAGTGAATAGGCAGGTGCTCCAGCACGTGTAACTATGGTTGTTTATTAGCGCTCCCACTGTACATAGCCACAATCCAGAGTTTGCCAAGAAATGCTCTCAATGTGCAACAAAATGAATAGCATAAATAATATAGAAAAGCGCACCAGCACGTGAGTATTGTTGCTTGTAGCGCTCCCACTGTGCATAGCACGAAGTTAATGGCCATGTTCCAGCGTGTATCTAGGCAGTACTCACAGGCCCAGGACTGAGTCTCCAGAAATGACGTGGTGTGGAAACACCCCACACCGCAACCAGTAAACACAGAGCAGAATGCTCTGTAACAAAGTTCAGGATATGGCAAGCGTCAGGAACCGTATACAAAGCAGCATGGGTTTAAATGCAGCATTACCCGGAAGTTCAATCCACACTGAGGCTTCGTCAAGTGATTCATGCAGGGAAATGCTAGAACGTTAACCTCTAGTCGTAGTAGTTCTAGAAGCACTTCAGCACACGTGACCCAAGAGGTCATACTCTGTCACCACATTCAAACTTCCTGTGCTTCGGGATTCTCCTAACTCTCAGGTAAGGATTGGCAGCTAGAACCATGACAGCATTCAACCCAGGGGATGAAAAATTATGGACTTCAACACCAGATTCGGATACTGTGAGTATTTAGTGATGCCCCTTGGGGCTGCTGCTTTCCAGCATTTTGTAAATGATATTTTCCAAGATCTATCGGACACATACATCATTATATATCTTGATGATAATGTGATATTTTCACTGAATCTAGAGGAAAATTGTATACATGTCAAGGAAGTGCTTAGAGGATTGAGAGAACATTCGCTCATTGCAAAGCTGGGAAACTGTCTGTTTTAAATGCCCAAAGTGGTATTTCTGGGGTTCCATATCTCACAGGAAGGAATATATATGGATTTAGAGAAGGTTAAGGAGGTACGTAATTGGTCCTTCACCGCGAATCATTAAAGATGTTCAGAGGTTCTTCAGGTTCTTCAGGTTCTTCAATTTCCGTAGGCATTTAATTCAAGACTTTACCGAGATTGTATGTCCCATTTCAAAGCTTACTCAAAAGAGGTTCCTTTTCACTTTGGCAAAGAACAAGAGACTAACTTTTGAAAACCCTTTTACAAATGTACCCATTCTCAGACATCTGGACTGTAATTTGCCCTTCATCATGGAAAACAACGTCAGTTACGGACTAGGAATTAACCATGGGAAAGCAGATGCTTTATCCGGACAAGGTGATGAACTTCAACCTATTAGCAGCTCTCCAGCTATTTTTGCCATTCACAACAATTCATCTGAAACAGACCAAGGACTTGTCTAACTTTTACAAAGTTTCAACAACTTTTACAAGTTTCAGAAAATGGGTGGAAGACAATGGTGTAGTTGATTTCTGCAGATTTTAAAGTTTGGAAAGATATGCCACCAGGTGAATTTCATCAGTTTTAGAATCTTTCTATAACAGAATTGCCGCTATAGTAAAGGAGGAACGATAGGCTTCCAGGTGGTTTCACAAGATTCCCAGAAAAAAAGGAACAAAATGATCTCTCATGGCACAATCAAAGAGTATTCATCCCTGACAGAGATCTCCAAAAATTGTTTTTAAAGAAAGGCCAGGATTCCCTTGTAGCAGTACATCCAGGGATAAGAAAAACTTGGAACTTGATTACCTGACACTGTTGGTGGCACTCTCGAAGAAAGGGCATAGACTGCTATGCTTGGTTTCAAATTTCTTTGATTTTTATCACAGATTACCCCACTAGAAGAGGGAACTGTGCTTCCAAAATATAATTGACTTTTTGAAAAGAGTGCCCATTTCATTCCCCTTGAAGAGATGCTTACTGTCCCTGCTTTAGCCATGATTTGTTCTGGGTTAAATAATATAGTTGCATGGAGTACCTTCTGCTATCATAATCAGCATGAGGTCCAAGTTTATTGGCAAACAACAAGCTATCATCTTCAGACTGATGGGCAAACTGAGAGTTTGAATCCGACCATGTAGGAATTTTTGAGGGGCTTCCTAATGAATCATGCTGAACAATGGACACATTGGATACCAATTGCTGATTTTTCATAAAACACACTGCATACATTGTTATAGTATTCTCCATTTTTTTTTTATTTCTCTGGGTTTCATCCTCACATTGGCCATTAAGGTTTTTCCCTTCTACAGTTCTATCAGTACATAACATACACTCCACGAGAGATAACCGAGGTACAAATGGCTGCTTTCCAACATGTAAGAATGACTAAATCACGATATAAAAACTTTGCTGACCAACTTCAAATCCCTTGTCCTTGCTACACAGTTGGGGAAAATGTCTGACTTTCATGGATTACTTATCCATTCCAGGGATACATTCTAAGTTTGGTCCCAGGTTTGTTGGTCTCTTTGTGATCCTTTAGCTAATTGGGACTGCAGAAGTCAGGTTAGCTCTTCCTGGTCGCTGGAACAGTCACCCAGTTTTCCATGGGACTCATGTCAAGAAAGCTCCTTCAGCTACTACTGCAATTCATCTCCCCAGTTTGGTTGACAGACTTCCTGAATAAGAAGTAGTGGCCATTTTGGACTCTTGATGGTGCAGAGGTTGCCCGCAATATTTGGTAGCTTGAAAGGGGTATGATGTGTCTGGTAATTCATGGGAACCAGCTTCATTTGTCCATGCCCTGCGACTGGTTTCAGATTTCAAAAGAAATTCTATCCAGACCTAAGACTCAGTGAGCGAGGATAATGGGGAAGGGTGGTACTGTCACGTCTCAAAGCATGTTGGGATCAAAAAAGACTGGGAACTTGGAAGTGAAAGCACATGGGAAAGTGTAAAATGCCCATTTGTACACGTTAAACTACATTTTTCAGACTCACATGCACAGCCCCAGCCAGTAAAGGACCTGCAAAATCAGGTACACTTCTGGGTCAATAGTAACAAACCAGGCATTTAAAGCCCGCCTGTATGGAGTTCCCTTGTCTGGCAATAGTGGTTGTTAAGGCTCGTCACTACACTCTACAATTCACACTCGGTTTACTCCGTCCCTTCACCTTTGTTTTTTTCTCCCCTGTTCAATTCCCTTCAGTCCTCAAACCTTACCTGCAGTTTGTGGTAACATGCTTTGTTACCCTCTTATCAGTTTATCTCCTTGTTCAGGCCTCCTCTCTCCAGATGCATCTTATCTTTGGCTCCTGAGAGGCATAGTAACACCATCCCCA
Organism: Calotriton arnoldi; assembly: GCA_963921515.1. NCBI lineage: Eukaryota > Metazoa > Chordata > Amphibia > Caudata > Salamandridae > Calotriton > Calotriton arnoldi. The sequence goes on along the minus strand of CAWUFW010013039.1, from coordinate 328,602 downwards.
CTGCTGCACCGGGTAAATCCCGAACCTTGTTATCTTTAAGTCTAATGTTTATTTTCTCATGTAAACCTTTTAGTACTCATGTTCTCTCATACATAAGTGGTGACTGTGATGTTCATTATTTGCCCTTGACACACTATGCTCCAGGAATCCACTCTGAGTTTTCCAAACACCAGCATGCAGGAGTGTGTGTGTCTTTGCCTCTCTTGCTGTCTCCCTCCTTACCCCTGTTCCCCTCAGACTTAGGGGCCGATTCCGATCTCGGCAGGTAGGGCTCCGAATCGGATTCGGCTTTACCGGATCCGTTTCGGAGCCCTGTTTCCCGACCGATTCGTGCACGCGTCCGGACGAGCGAGTACGATGCGAAATCGCCGACCGACTCGGTTCGGGCATCCCAACCCGCTCCGACCGACTCGTTCCCGGGTCGAACCGCACCGACCGACTCGGCTCGGACACGACTCCGCACCGCGCAATGGAGACGTTCCCCGACCGGGTAAGTACGATGCGCGCCATGAGCAGTCCGACCGACACGCGCCGTCCGGCTCGAAAGAGCAGTCGGAGCCGTACTTCGGGGGTCCGTGTCGGACCCCCCTGCAGCGCGTAGCCCACGCGAGTCGCACACAGGGGGGACCCGTGGGTCCCCCCTACCTGTGCGTGTACGGCACGAGTCGCTTTGCCGCGTACCCGCTGTAGGGGGCACCCTTGTTTGCCTCGCACCCATTGGAGGCAATGGGAGCCCGCGTACGCCTTGTACGACCCGGCTCCCATTGACTTCAATGGGAGTCCGACCGACTCCGAGTACGATAGCATACGGACGCATCGTACTCGTTCGGTCGGGCTGCACGGGTCCGATTCGGTCGGGAATATCTCCGGGTCCGGCTCGGTCGGAGAGATTTCCGGCCCGAATCGGAATCGGCCCCTTAGTCTTCCTTAACATCCTTGTCCCAGTGCAATGGGTTGAGTAGACCAATATGGGGAGATAGAGGGATTGGCATCAACATCTGCACTCTTAATTCACTGTGTTCATGACATGGCATCCTTTTTCAGTGAGTATAGTATAGTCGTCTGTGTCAGCTACAAACCTAAAAACTGATGATTTTTCTTCTAAATAGGAAATGTTGATTCTGCAGAGTTTCAATTAGACAGACTTTTCCATTTAAGTAAGTGTAGTAGGGCAGAGAGAAATGGAAATAAGTGGTAGGACAAGGGAGAAGGGTGTGGCCAGGCAAAAATATTGAATACATCCACGTCTTACTTTGTGAGTAATAACAAACCATTTACAGGCAATGTACCACGCACAATTCACATGGACATTTAGTCCTACAAAAAGTATGACTATGTGCAGGAGGCCGAATCACTCTTCTTTTTCTTGTTATTGTGAGGTAATACATTTCTCCACAGTGAAAAACCATATTGAGAAAAAAATGAAACACTTTGCACTAACCTTGCACATTTGGAATTTGCACAGCAAGAAAAGAATATTGAATGAGTATAGATGTACTGCTGGAAATCTACACTTGGTTTTACTTCAAGGTTCGGTACCTTTAAAAAATGTTTTTGAATATCAAAACGTGAATATCTAAGACAGGAGTAGAAATGAATCTTGTATCTCAGATATCCAAATTTGCGAATCAAGACCTTGTATTTAGTTTTCTGTTTTTCATAAAAATATGAGTATACATGCATGCATTTTACAATTTTCTAGCCTTCTGTTACACTGTAGGAAAATGTATTTCAACACATGCCTTAGCATTTTTCAATATTATACACTGGTGAAATAAAATCGATATACTAGGCTGATAATTTTCTTTTCAAATCTGTGCTTACATTTGTCTTGTGAGTATACATGAAATTATTTTTAAGATCTTTATTCTTCTTTGACACGTTGTTGTGCAAATGGCATTTATTTACAGCTGTTGGCTAATTTATCATGTAACACTTGCACTCTGTAATATTGATTTCATGCTGCTACTATTTTAATTTCCATCTCTAGGAACGTGGTAGATGTAATTTTAAATGAGCAGTGAACCTGATTCGGTACAACATGAATTATTTAAATGTAACTTTCCATGTGTATTTGTTGACTAAACCAATGCTCATCTCAGTTTCACCACAATTTTCCATGACTATATGTCAAGCCAAAATAGGTTTCTGTATCATTTCCATTATGCTATTAGATATTTCAATGTATCTGTTCCAAATGTATTACTAATTTTAATGTTCCATATTTTATTTCAATTGGATAATGTGTATAGATGTACATTTATTGATGTGAAAAATATTGTTTTTGATATTTCTGTTTACTTTTTGTATAGTACTTTTATATGTATTTTATATTTGTTAAAGTAAATGTCTTTCTCTGCAATATTTTGGGACTATTTTCAATTCCATATTATTGACAGTTATTGTTATTATGTCCTGGCACATATGATTTATAATTTTACTTTTTTACTTTTACTCCACCCTTGGTCAAAAACTGCCTGGGGATTTCCATGCCTTTGCCTCTTATCAATTGGATCACCTTAATTTGTCTTTGGTTGATAATAAATTTAAAATAAAGAAGGAAATATATAATTTCTAGTGAAACTCCTATGAATGAGAATATCCTTGTTCTTATCCATCCTGATATGTAGCTGATATTTTAGTGAGTTCTTGCAAGTTTTCTTTTAGTGGGTGCCTCCTGATGATGCCGCAAACCTCACAGCTAAGAATGGCTGGAGTGGAAGTGAGTGCCCACTCGACACATCTGTTTAGTTTGCGTCCAATTGCCTTAGAGGACTTAGAAACTCCCGCCCCCCCCACGTAGGAATAACTACGCCACTATACTACTAAAGCAAATTTTAAAAAAAAGATTCTTACCTTTCTCTCATTTGTATTATATTGAGTCACTGTTGATATGCATAAAGAAGCTGTTTCCCCAAGTCTGTGATGGGGGAAGAGTGTAGATGCAATACAATGAAACTCGCTCAGCTTTACAGTAGTGGAAACAAGCATGATAAAAATGAACTCTTAAAAAAGGCAAGGGAAATTGGCTTCATGGGTGGAGTTTCAATTATTTATTGTTACTCCAACATTTATATTGGATATTTTAATAAATATTCATTTTGGCATGTCCTTATTTGTACCGGGATCTTTCAACGCTAAAAAGGTTTCGACTAGGTTTTTACTTTCTACTTATTTTGAGTGTATTTATTCTGTTAGAAATAAATAGACTGAACTTTACAGTTTAGCTGGTATATGATACTAGGACAGATATAAACAATGCCTGGCCCATTTATAGCGCTATCCGAGCATGTTATAGGACCTCTGGAGAGGGCACCAGGGCGGATCATGGCTACACCTAGGCAAATGGTAGTATGAGGTGTTGGGGTGGTAGGCTGGGAAGTTGGTGTTTTTGATTCTTTTATAAACAGACAGTAGCAGTATATTTGTTTTTTGCATTTTTGTATTTACTTAATTTATTTTAAATACATAACAAATAAATCATACTTTGTAATTGAGTGGCAATAAGTAATGAATAAGAACGTTTGAAAAACTTTTTAAATTCTCTATAACAACCACGTTGGAGATAAGTGCAGGAACCATTTGTGCAGTAGTACTGTCAAGTACTGCAATGTCCAACAAAGGAAACTACAAGTGCAGCATGCACTACCATTGCAGGTTTGCAAGAATTCATACTTTATCTTTATAACATTTACAATCAATAAAGTGCCAAAGCATAGCTTGACATTTTGTCTAAATATCTGTTTATGTCTCCATTTTCATTCCCCTGAACTCATAACAGTGGCACTTTCTGCTTGGCCTTACAAATGTCTGCTTGCTTCAGCAATGACACATGAGAACTTGGTGGTTTTGGTGAACTGAAGATGGATGTCCTTCAGATTCACCTTACGCAAGCAGAGTGTAGGGACAAATGTAACTGGGCTTCAGTGTAGAAGATACCCTCCTCAAAACACGGTTTTGGGAAGATATTGATGCTTTATTCAAAAGTGGATAAGTAGCAGTTGGACATGTGTTGCGATCAGCTAACTGTTAATACCTTAGCTTTACTGTTTTTTGCCTGCTTTCTTAAGAGGCATTTGCATAGTCTACTGCAGAGTTACCAAATCCTCTTTGGTTATGCCAAAAGGCAGTACCAAGGGATTTATCCTGGGTTGGAAGCTATGCATGCAAAGGAAGGGAGTTATACTTTAAGATTGTGCAATTTTTCTGTGAACCATAAAGGACTGATCCAGTATGACCATGATCTGGAAGCATAGTAACTTACATATTAATGTTGAGCTTCATTGACTCATTCTTTCCAGTCATCAGTGTGGTGGTGGTAGTTGGTTGATTAACAGATCTCAATGCCTAATGAAGAACAGTAGGACTTCCAGAAGCGAGACATAGACAAGACCGATGGCAAGTCATTTTCGCACCTTGAAACCCATGTAACTAACCATATTCTGTTCAATAATTGTCCCATGCTTACAGCCAAAGGACACTATGTACACAAATGGAATTCGCTAATTTTGTGAAGAAGTCAAAAATCACCAGAATGGTTGCATAGCACTGTTCTTTTTGCATGTATAACATAAAATGCAAAGGGTGGTTCTGGTTGCAAACAATGGGATAAGACGTGCTGTAGTGTAGCTCCTATTTCCCTAATAGGCTCTGCGCATTGGAATAATATATCCTATAGGTTTAACATAGGACTAAGGTCGGTATGTCCCTATCGAGTATATTAAACTTAATTACTTGTGCCAGCTAGCTCAGAGGCCACTAGAAACTTCTTGACAACAAGAAGGGATTAGTTTCTGGCAGCCTCAAAACATGACCACTGTGTTTCCCTTACAGAATCAGGACGTGTCCCAGAGTCGTAGAAACAATAGATAACTATTTCACTCAGCTCAGTTGTGCATGATTCAGTTATTCTCAAAGTCACACAGAAATAACAGACGGGCGTTTCAATAAAAAGGTTTATTGAACAGTCTTGTTTCTGTTGTAAGTTAGATGTGCTGTTACGATCACAAGACAGTATGCGAGATAAATAATGTACAAGGTGAGCAGTAGAAATAAATAATACTGCGTTAGCATTATCTTTTCAGCATATATGCATTTACATAAAATGACACAGCCTAAAAATGCGAGTACTCATACGATGCGTTTCTATCCTAGTTCTACCCAGTGTGCCTAACCTTTCCTAGGTGTAGGGAAAAGTAGAAGTAGGTGCTGTATTCCTGACTAGAGTATACTAAGAGTAAGTTACGCCTAGTATGCCAAGAGTCTAGTATGCCAAGAGTCTAGTATGCCAAGAGTCCCTCTAGGTTCTAGTCTGCTCCATACCTGAAGAATGAGAGAGGTAGGAATCTCTATCCGGACTCGAACTCCAACACCCCGCAAGGGAAGTTAGATCACTGGAAGCTGGACTCTCTGCGTGCAGGAATGACAGCGTCTTCTCAGTGCGTCCGGCCGGGAATCGGGCTCCTCTGAAGTCGAGGTCTCCTCTGATTTACAGGGGTTTGGGAAGGTATATTTATACCTGAAAATGTTAGCATTGACGTAAGTTGGGTAGCGAAAGACGTCATGAATGAATCCCTTAAGGAATAGAGGTTCATGCATAATGTATGAGTCCTTGAAGAAATCAATAGTCCTGGGCAAGGGAAACTCCCGCAGCCTGAGGGTCTGTTTTTTCATGGACTCGTTGAGACGCTAGGGTGGACGGATGTCGGAATCCATGCCTGTATTTGGTATGCATGGTTTATGCCTAAATAAGGTCTGGGATTTTATGCCTATATAAGGGCAGGTTGGATTGTGCCTATATAAGGACATGATTCTAGAAAGCCCGTTTATGGACACCCAATAAAGTACACAACACCCACTCCTCTTTTGTGTATACAACAATACTAAAATGCTAAACATTTAAAATGCTAAACATTAAAATGGAGTACCGCATAGTAAAACATATCCTAAAAAAGCTTTTTTGTTTAAAAGATACATTAAAATGCAAATGTTTCTGTACATCATCAAGCAGTGTTTTTCATTTCCAGCATAAAGCATGAAATTAATGCAGTCGGAATGAAATACAAAAGCAATATTTACATATGACTAAAATGATCGATAAGTGTGTTCAAAATCAAAAGTCATTTCCTGTCATGAAACTTAAATGAACTGAGTTAGACACACAAGATGACTAAGTGTCCCTGGAAGTACTGCCAAGTCTGTATTATAAGGCTAGTTCTACTTTAAGCAGATTGGAGTGCCATTTTTGTTCGAAAAAATGGGACAAAAAGTTCAAATTTGGTAAAGTTCCAAGGGTTTGAAAAATGAAGGCCAAATGGTTGCTGTTGTACTGGAACAGAGTATGCCGAATCAGAGTCAGTTTACGGGTCTGGTGTAAACATGAGATCATCCATTTCAATAGACAAAACATCATCTATTGCCGCTGGTGTAAGTTGGAACACCTCGTGTAGAAGATTGATCGCACAAAGATGGGAAACATCGCTTTAAGCAATGTTCGCGTCCGTTGTTACCTGTGTGTCTGGAGTTGTTTCTCGTACCTCAGCAGCAGCAGGAGGCGACTGTGAGATCTCAATGAATGCTGACATCAGGATTGGAAGCCTCTGGGGACAACACAGAGCATGGGCCGTTATCGGGTCCAGCAAAGCATCGACATCCTTTGGCGCAGCTGATGGATATGTTAGACAGGCGTCCAACACGCATTCTTCACCGCATAGCAGGCAGCGTAGAACAGGTAAGATGCAATCATACCAGATTGGTCGGAATGACAGGAACCATGTGGTATTAAGGTCCCGTAGACGAGTCATGCCCAATAGCTGTACTATTCGCTCACAGCACTTTCTTTCAAGGAGAGCTTTCTCCATTTCGCTCGGAGTGATGTCGGCGAATCGGCTGGCCATAGCGTAATAGCAGACAGATGAATAAAATTCCGGCAACAAGTGCGAGAATTAATGGTATGCCACCAAACACCGAATGTGCAAAGTTCGGAATGATTCCAAGTATTGCCTGGAACGGTGCTAATAGACCGGTGCAAATGCTCTTAAATACATGTACAATTCCTGTTGTATCTGACATGTTAAAGATACGTGATATCATTTCTACGAAATGTATAGGGCAGTTTGTACGTATTAAAGTCTGTATCTCAGCCGAAGTCCTTGCAACTTGTAGATCATAGGTTTCTCTGGCCGAGGTCAAAGGCACTGTTTGCTGTAAAAGCATGGCTTTCATTCTGCTTAAAGTATCAAATCTTATAAAAGAGACGTTCAGCGAAGGCCATAAAGGCGACTCCCTGACTGTGTCTATTGGGGGAAACAATACTTGCATACAGCAAGTGACCCTGGAGTTGACCGTTACTAGATATGGGATGCCTGGCAACATTCCACAGCAGCTCTGATCATTCAACATGAGGTAACTCCCATTCGAAAGTTGTCCAAACGCTGGATTAATCACAGCAGCTGGTGAACCGTGCTGATGGCAAGACAAGTTTGCCACAGAACCATTACAAGCCCCGTGTAAAATAATGTCCTGGCAAATGAGTGAACCGGTCAGCGCATGTTTACAGTTGATACCGCTAAGATACACTTCACGATCCCCACTCCAACATCTATGTGTATATGGTAAATTCCAAGATATCTTAATGTATTCCTTACCCAACCTTTCATATTTGCCTGCTTGCATCTGTCTGAGGCAATACTGAAACTGAAAAGTTGTCACAGGTAATGTTATTTTGCCATGAATAACCCATTCTGTAGCTGGTTTTTCTGCCACTGTAAACGGTAGTTTTTCCATTTTTTCAATGCTTAGCACTGTATACCTCGCTCCTCTTTGTGCCAATTCGACCTGTTTATCAGTGAGATTGTATTCTGCAAACAGAGACGACGTGTTGATGAAACGCCAAGGCACATAGCCCGCTCGCAAAGATTGCAGCGTCCATGTCAATAACACAATAGAACGTAATTGAGACTGACCTTGTTGTAACATAGCCAAATCATGTTCTAGAATGTCGATAGCAGAGGATACAATGCCATCCAATGAATAAATCCTGGAGGACAAAGTTGTTAACCCATTGTCGACTACAGAGAGTGTTTTCTCTAAATTAATACGATCAAGTTCACGTATTCGTTCTGCAGCCTCCATCTGTGACACTTTCCATGCTTCGTTATAAGCAGCATAGATGCCGGCATATATGAAACGTTTTTGACGCGGTTTTCTTGGTCCAAGCAAGAATTCCCTAAGATCTGCGTCCTCTTTAAGTAAGGTTAAGTGTTGCTTCACATCCTGTAGTGTAGATTTATGCAGCCAATCGAGGCATAATTTACCTACACTGTATGTTGTTACTACCCCCGGATGTTGTCTTTGGACATATCTTGGGTCTGGCCTATGAATAGTTAAACCCTGAGTTTTGTTCAAGAACCTTTCCTGACAGTTGTTTGTGTCTGTGGGCCAGATCAACCATTTCTTCCAATTCGGATGAGTTCTGTTGAGTTGTAGTATATTGTCAACTGTCACCACTGCCTTTGTATTATTATCACTGGCAGGTGTTGGCACAGAAGGTGTTTTCATCTCTTTGATCTTGGCTAATCCAAGACAAGATGTCTGTTGGACGGTGTCATTCAAAAACATTGGGGCATATTAGCAAGACCCATGTTAAAATTATCGCCGTTTTAGCGGCAGGAAACTGCCGTTAAAACGGCGATAATGGGCTTGCTAATATGCGTTATGGAATTCCAATAGAAGCCCAGGTTAGATGTCCTGCACATCTAACCTGGGCTTCTATTGGAATTCTATAACGCATATTAGCAAGCCCATTATCGCCGTTTTAGCGGCAGTTTCCTGCCGCTAAAACGGCGATAATTTTAACGTGGGTCTTGCTAATATGCCCCATTATTTGTTCAGGGATAATACAGGCTCTAAATAAAGCTTCTATACCCTGTACTTGCCAATCTTTACTACCCCAGACAGTTTTTGTCTCAATAGTGTCTTTCCATAAGTCGAAACCCTGTGTAGACAGCTGGGAAATAAATGCTTCAGAGTAAATCTGTTTGGTATTTGTTAACATAATTTTCAGACCTGTCTTGTTTACATTTTTATAGTAAAACGTTTCCGGGTCAGATGTATTATAACCTGAAAAATATGGAAATTTACTAGCAAAAGTTTTCGAACTACCTTGTGGTGGTGTTGGACAATGTTCCCATTGATTAAACATAAACACATTTCTTGGATATGCAGTTTTGTGCAAATAATGATGACCATAGTGGTTATAACAATACAGTTCTTCATAATCGGATGAACCCTCTAAATATTCATTTTTAGAAAATGCAGCAGATTTTTCTAGATCAAACATTATATTTTGAACAGTTTCTAAGTCCCAATCATCTGAATAGGTACTGGACGTAATTAAATCACTTAGTGAAATTTTAAATAAATGTGGAATGTTCAATTGTTCACTTGGACCGAAGATTTCATAATCTGTTTTGTCCCACACTATACCATCCTGTATAGGAACAGCTGTGATGTTCACTGATGACAAGTCTCTTGCTTCACGATGGGAAGATTTATGTGGTTTCAAAAGTACATTCACGTCTTTTCCTTCACTGTTCACATGGATGTATCTGCCACTTATAAGCACGCTTACAGTTGTTACCAAAGCTAGCCAGAGCAGGAAAACAAAAAGTCCAGATGTAATCCAGAATTCAATCCATGGAGAAACCAGATAAGTCTTTTTCAGGAAGTGAATAAAGTCTTGTACTTGCTGCTTGAGTTTTGATGATGCTGGCGTCGTTTCAGGTTCGCTTGGATCTTCTGAGAACGTATCAAAGTCAATGAAATAGCCAGAAGCAGTTCTGTCAATTGTTGGAATTGCATCAGGATTTGTTGAAATCACAGGAACCAGTTCTTCACGAGTCACGTTGGTGTAGACAGGTGTATTTGGACGAACTGTTATTTGGTTGTCAAGAGGGATGAGTTCCATAGCTTGGTTGCTTAGTCCTTCATTTGTTACAGCTGAATTCTCGATCGTGATCAGTCTTTCAGTCTGAACCTCTTGAATAGTAGCGAGAGGAGTGCGTCTGCTACTAGGTCGGAGTCCACGAGGCCTACTGCTTAGTATTGGCCACATACTGTGGTTTGATCAGGTCGATTGACACAAATCTTTTCTCCTTTCTTCCAGCAAGGGGCGGCAGAAGTACTGTCCTTGTTCCTTGAACAGCTAGAACAGGTACCGGTTGTCTGTAAGAAGGTCCAAATTCCTTCTTGTCCGCTATTTTTTCTCTGACTAGATCCCCAACTTTTGGAATCCAGAAAGGCCTTACTGGGACCGCCGATTTTTCCCCAGTGATGGTTGGCTGTAGGCATATGTTGCTTTGTTTCGTTCTTAATTTGTTAAGATCCTGTAAAACAGCCAAATGATCTTTGATATCAAATATTTTCATGTCCACCACTGTGCCTACGTGTTCTAAGTCTGGAACCCACATTCTTGTCCCAAATAGGACCTCATATGGAGTGACCCCCCTAGAGAACTTCTTGGCAAATTGTTAAGTGAGCGCTGAACGCTAATGAGGTGTTTGACCCACCCGTCACCCGAGCCTAATACCTTAGCTGTTATAGACTGCTTTATGTCCCGGTTTTTCCTTTCCACAACAGAATTTCCCTCAGGATGGAATGGAGAGGAGTACTGCAATGCAACGCCCAGACTGGCCATGGCCTCCTTGTAAGCCCTAGAGCTAAACGCAGGGCCCTGGTCAGAATGTAGCGTGCCTATTGCGTATGTGCCGATAAAGACTCGCAAATCTTTTATAACAGTTCGAGCGTCAGCTGAGCGCTGAGGCCATAACCATAGGAACCTAGATTCAGTATTTGCGGGAACGCCTTTGTCCAGTAGGACGCTGGCGAGTAGATAGCCTAATGCTGTCTAACAGTGGTGTCTGTACTGGGCTGCCGCATTCACAGCACAGTGTCTGGTGGCTCTCTCGCTGTAATTTACAGTCTAAGCAGTTGTTGATGAATATGTGAATGTGTGTATTCATTCCAGGCCACCAGTACATCTCTTTTAATGTCAAAATTGTTTTTGAGATCCCTTGATGTGACAGACCCTCCCCCAAATGTGTTTCATAAATCAAGGCTGCTCTTCGTTCCATGTTTGGAATTACCCTATCCCCCACTCCAGGGATTCGAGCAAAAGGAACGTTATTCGCATCAATTACATAAGAGTACTTGAGTGGAAACTTTTTTGGTAACGCTGCACTGCTGCCTTTGCTTGATGCATTGACAGCTAACATTATCTCACCGTCTATTTTTGTTTTTGAACGAGTGATCGCAGCTACGGAAGCCGTCTGAACAGCCCCCTTTGCGGCTTCGTCAGCCAATGAATTCCCTGCAACGTGAACGCCATCACGCTGATGACTCAGTGTGTGAATCACGTGAGCCTTTGGTAGTTCGTTTTTCAACTGAACTACTTGTTCCCAAAGCAGTTTGTGCTTAATTGTGCCACCTTTCGCATCTTTAAAACCATTTTCAAGCCAGGTTCGTATATAATCATTATACGACTGAACACAGTAAAAGGAATCGCACACTATCAGTGTGAGGAATTCTCGATCCGTACTCTCAAGTGCCAGTTTGAATGCCTGTAGTTCAGCTCGCTGAGCTGTACAATCACCTAGTGATTGAGTTTTTGTGACCATAGGTCTGAAGATGCCATTTCGCATGCGACCTTTAACGATAGCACATGCTGCACTGTAAGCTTGCTTACTCCCTGTTGCGGGCTGTGCGGATCCGTCAGTGTAAATTACGAATTCATACTGATCGAGAGGCAGAATCTCAGTGGGCAGAGGACATTCTTGTTCATATTGGAGAAATGCCTGTGTCTTTAAATCTGGATCAAAAACATATTCAACATCAGTTGCAGCAAGAGAATTAACCCACTGTATCCATCTCGGATGTAAAGCTTTAGCATTTGGAATGCTCGCTTTTGTGACCGCTTCTAAAGCTGGTACTGGGGTAACGACAATTATGCGTTTCCCTTGGGCTAAGGCTCTTTCTTTTGCTACAGCTGTTTGAACTGCTGTCAGAATTTTTTCAGTTGAACTGAAGCGCATTTCCGCTTGTGTATACAAATGTGATTTGTATGCAATTGGTACTTTCTCACCCTCATTAAAGGTTAAGTAAGTGAATCCACATTGACCCGAAATTATTCGAATCACCAAATTTCTTTGACTTACGCGTGTTTGTAAGTGATTTGTTGCTAACATGTTAGCCTGGAGTGAACGCAAAATTTCTGTGTGTTCCTGTGTCCAATTTTTATTTGAAAAATCAGGTTTGATTAATGCGTAGAGAGGTTTAACCCTTTCTGCGTAGTTTAGAATGTATGTTCTTCCAAAATTTAGGAATCCCAGTATGGATTGTAAGTTTTTTAGCGTTTTTGGAGGTTGGAGCAGCGCACATTTCTCTAGAAAGTTAGCTGCCAAGCTCTTGCCTTCACTTGAAAGCTCATATCCCAGAAATAGGACATTGAGATGGGCAATTCGAGACTTTTTAAAGTTGAACTTGTAGCCCTCAGAGGCGAATCCCAGTATAATGGTGCTCACCCTGTTCAAGTGTCTTTCCAAGTCATCGTCTGTCAGATAGATGTCATCGACATAGGACAATGCCTCGTTGTCATAAATTTGTAGTAACTCCGTTACCCTCGCTGAGAATAAACCTGGGCTGTTTTTGAACCCTTGTGGGAGTCGACAAAAGTGACGCTGGGTCCCCATTATGGAGAATGCCGTTAAGTACCTACTTTCAGGTGCTATATTTTGACAAAAGAAACCGTTTGAGATGTCTAATGTTGTTTTGTATTTTTTACGCACAATGTTATTCATTAATGCTGTACTGTGTGCATTCTGCACTGCAAAAGTTTTAGAACAAGTGTTTAAATGTCTGTAGTCCAAAACTAGACGATATGTATTGTCTGGTTTGGAGACAGGAAACAAAGGATTGTTCATGGAGGAGGTGCATGGTTCAATCACCCCTTGGTATTCAAGTTGATCTAAGATCTCCCTGACCTGTTTTTTAGCTTCTTGCTTAATAGGATACTGCCGTTGTGCAGTTGGTTCATGTTTCAGATTTATTTTATGGTGAGGTGAGTCCTCATCCCATCCTACATGATTTTTATATAATGCTGGAGCCTGGGCCACTGCCCATTTTCTGGCATATGTATATTTTAAGTGAATTGGTATGTAATTGGAGAAGGCAGGCATAATCATGTCCTCGCCGTGTGGGCACTCCCTGACAAATTGTGGTGGCCAGTCTTTTTCTGCTAGAAGTATGTCATAACCCTTCGATAGTTTTTCCCAAAAAAGTGTTTTAACCTGTCTAGGTCTGTCTCCCTCCATCCGGAGTGTTATTTCATATAACCTTTGTGGAGTACTAACCCTGGTGTCTACAGTCTCTACTGTAATGTACTCATTCAAGTCCACTATCTCCAGAAGTTCCATCAGGTTCTGGCGAGCTATTGTGACTTCTGCTGCACTGTCCAGCATTGTCTGAGCCCATTCTCCGTTCCTGAGTTGAGTTCTCAGAATTCTCGGCATGTCTTACTATTAGACCTGCTACTTTCTTTTTGGAGAATTGAGGTTTAGTTTTAATTTTTGTTGCGTGCTTGTCGTCTTTCGATTTCACGCGTTCTTCTCTATGTTCTGTTCATCCTCTTCTTTCCGAAGTCTGTGATGAGACCTGAAAGGGACGAGAGGAACGTGTATCATTATCTTGATACCTATCAGGTTTTCTCAGATTATCCCTATTCCTGAGGTTGTACCTCCTTTCAGAGGGCTCCTTTTGAGGAGACCTACCTCGGGATTGAGATCTTTTCTCATTTGAATTTTGTTTATTAGACTCCCACTTCTTTTTAGAAGATGTAGGCGTTTGTTTAATTGAGTCCTTCTCAGGACTTTCAGATAGTTTTGGTTTAGCTGGTTTCCCACCCAAACTATCTCTGCCTAATTCTGCATAAGATTGTTCTATAATGCTGGGTAGCTCTGTTTGATGTTCTGTAACATCAAATTCCCTTAATTTTTGTCGGATCGCCACTGCTGCTGCCTCCCCTTTAATATTTGATAATATTATTGTTGAGACCTGGTCGAAATTTTTCAGTAATTTCATACCTAAATTTAAAGCAGGCTCTGCCCCGTATTCGTTTTGAAATTGTTTTAGGACATCAGGTATTACCGCAATTGACGGAATGCCGTGTGTTTTAGTGTAGATGGCAGCAAAGACTGAGCCCCAAGTGGTGCAGTCTTCCAGTTGTGGTGTGATCCCCATTGGTAAACTAATGGTTAGGATTCTGTGTTTCTCATGCGGGCTAGTATTTGGAAATACTGCTTCGATTTGAGTAATTTTTTGAGCTATCCAAAATGGAATTTGCTCCCGCTTAGTGGGCATTTTACCCATGACTGCGTATAGAGTCTGTGGTGTAATTTTTAATGTACTCCCCTGTGGAGGAGTATGATTTGGAATTGTTAATGGTGGTTGGACTGTGAAAGTCCGCATGACATATTGAACCAATTGTCTGTAGATTTTTATTAACTCTGTGAGTTGATTAAGTATTTCCTCGTCTGACATTATTTCGATGTCTGGATGAGGTGTGTAGCCGGCTAAAATCGGCCAAGTTGCTCCTGGTCTACCTAGTGGACCGAGCCTGGTTATATTTTTGTTATGTTTTAGGGCGCCTTTAAACCAGAGCTGATGCTCCTGGTATGTTAATGGAATCTCGATATCCTCGAAAGGAATGTATTCCTCTGGTGGTTCATCTTCTTTGTAGAAGTGAAACAAGTGTGTTACTGGATTGGATTCAGGAAGAATTACCCATGAATAGAATACCTCTGTCTGAAAGGATTCATGTGCCTCAATCACGAAAACTGCTCTACCTCCTCTCGGTGGTAGGCCATGTTTTATAAGTTTTAGAGTAATGGCTCTTCTTAAGTTTGGAGCGATGTCAATGACACCCTCCTCGGTTTCATTTAAACCTGTGTTGTTAAAAAGTGCTGCTTGGGCTGCATCAGCCGCAGCTCCACCGTTTCCGGCGGGATTGTCCCCGTTTAAGGACATTTTGTTTTAGGAAAAATGTAGAACAAATTTCAAGGAAACAAAGATAAGGTGCACAATATTGTGGAACACTGTATCCTTCAACGTTAAGCAAACCAAACAGCTAATATATAGGGGTCTTCCCTATGTAGCCGTGGCGGATACTATCCCTGCCCACTCCAGACGTCTTTTGGAGTATATGGGTAGGGGTCTCTGAGAGAGAAAAGAATATATGCACAGCTGAGTTACTCAGTATCTAACGTTGAATTACTGCCTTACCAAACGTTGGGCGCCATGTAGTGTAGCTCCTATTTCCCTAATAGGCTCTGCGCATTGGAATAATATATCCTATAGGTTTGACATAGGACTAAGGTCGGTATGTCCCTATCGAGTATATTAAACTTAATTACTTGTGCCAGCTAGCTCAGAGGCCACTAGAAACTTCTTGACAACAAGAAGGGATTAGTTTCTGGCAGCTGCAAAGACATGACCACTGTGTTTCCCTTACAGAATCAGGACGTGTCCCAGAGTCGTAGAAACAATAGATAACTATTTCACTCAGCTCAGTTGTGCATGATTCAGTTATTCTCAAAGTCACACAGAAATAACAGACGGGCGTTTCAATAAAAAGGTTTATTGAACAGTCTTGTTTCTGTTGTAAGTTAGATGTGCTGTTACGATCACAAGACAGTATGCGAGATAAATAATGTACAAGGTGAGCAGTAGAAATAAATAATACTGCGTTAGCATTATCTTTTCAGCATATATGCATTTACATAAAATGACACAGCCTAAAAATGCGAGTACTCATACGATGCGTTTCTATCCTAGTTCTACCCAGTGTGCCTAACCTTTCCTAGGTGTAGGGAAAAGTAGAAGTAGGTGCTGTATTCCTGACTAGAGTATACTAAGAGTAAGTTACGCCTAGTATGCCAAGAGTCTAGTATGCCAAGAGTCTAGTATGCCAAGAGTCCCTCTAGGTTCTAGTCTGCTCCATACCTGAAGAATGAGAGAGGTAGGAATCTCTATCCAGACTCGAACTCCAACACCCCGCAAGGGAAGTTAGATCACTGGAAGCTGGACTCTCTGCGTGCAGGAATGACAGCGTCTTCTCAGTGCGTCCGGCCGGGAATCGGGCTCCTCTGAAGTCGAGGTCTCCTCTGATTTACAGGGGTTTGGGAAGGTATATTTATACCTGAAAATGTTAGCATTGACGTAAGTTGGGTAGCGAAAGACGTCATGAATGAATCCCTTAAGGAATAGAGGTTCATGCATAATGTATGAGTCCTTGAAGAAATCAATAGTCCTGGGCAAGGGAAACTCCCGCAGCCTGAGGGTCTGTTTTTTCATGGACTCGTTGAGACGCTAGGGTGGACGGATGTCGGAATCCATGCCTGTATTTGGTATGCATGGTTTATGCCTAAATAAGGTCTGGGATTTTATGCCTATATAAGGGCAGGTTGGATTGTGCCTATATAAGGACATGATTCTAGAAAGCCCGTTTATGGACACCCAATAAAGTACACAACAGTGCCTTTTCTCAGCTCTGCTGCCGCCTTCCTTGCAATAAATAATAGTCTCCATTTACAATGGATCTTGGTATCCCTCTGGCCTTACCGTGGTCGATGATCCATAAATATCCAGTACAGAAAAATTTGAGATATCTTGGTTCCCAGGATGCCTGCCCTGCTTGACTATAGTGCCAAGGACTCAGCTGTGGAGCTGCTGCCATTGAGGGAGGAGCAACAACAAACAAGTAAGATGGCCTGAATGTGGGAACAAATATATATCGATCCAACACACAGAAAGAACAATAGTTGAACTCTTTCCTATTGGGAGGAAACATATTTATCATCAAGGAATTTGAAAACATTTTTTTTTAACATTCCTCCTTCACAGATTAAAGAAACACTAATAGCATTACAAAGACAACACATTGCATAGTACAATAGTTATTTTAAAATTCATTATTGTCTTAAATCCCTTTATACATACATTTCACCTTCAATATATGCATGACATTACTACGGACATGCAAGTGATCTATATCATTTCCATATCGCAAACGATAAATCCCTTCTTGTCTCTCAGTGTATGACTTTGTAGATTTGGTGGCATATAAATTGTTCCATCCCTTAATCTACCAGAAGGTAGTCCGTTTATTAACACGTGAATCTGTAAAGGAACAGTTTCTCAAATAATTTCTTTCCATTCCTTGCTCCTGCTGTTGTTTACATCTCATTTTGAATTGTCAGGATCCTCCACATGAAAGGTTGACGCGTGTCAGCCCAAATCATTCTTGGCCTCCTCAGGACCACGGAAGGACAAGAATGGTTTCTGTATAAACCACAATACACCTCATAAAATGAGACGGGTCTTTTGCTTTATACCATACACCGCTGCAAATTCACCCTAACAAAAGGCCTGCCATACTGTATTATAGTGCACGTCTGTGTATCTTTTCTCTCTTATCAGTGGGTCATTTTGTGATTGTCAAGTAAATAATTTTGTACATGTACACCTACAACCCTCCTGCATGCATGGAAACACCAAAAGTGCACCTCTACCAATATCTACAATCAATGTGAAGGAAGATCCTTCATGGGAGTGGAACTGCTGAAAGGGCATTCATCGAAACTACAAAGCAATTGCAAAGTTTCCAAGTCACCTACAAATGGTGAGTGATCTTAGTGTGGACCAACATGTGCAACTGCCCCAAATAATAGGAACTTACATAGCACGTCACACGCCAAGGAACTCCTGAAACAAGGTTCTTTGAAGATCTTCAAAGGAAATCTTTTACCTAAAATACATGTATACAGAAGTGAAACTCTGCTATATACCCCCAGACGTGCCACATCTCATTACGGCAGAATTTAAATGTATCTACTTATGCCCGAGGTATCCAATCGTGTAAGGAGGGCACTCTCCGGAAACCAGCAGCTCAAATTAAGCACAGGTTGGATTGGTATAAATTTGTTCCCACATTCAGGCCATCTTACTTTTTTGTTGCATCTTAGCCCAGGTCCCATAGGGTAACAAACCTCAGCGCCACTTGCTGCCACAAACTCGTTTTTCCTCTCAACCCTGTTTTCAGACAAGCCTTTGGACGCTCTACCCTTCACTACACCTAGTTACACAAACAGGTTCCAAACACCAAAAAGACTCTTGCAAAATGATTTATTGCACTGCAAACAGCAAGACTTGTTGTTACCAACAATGGGACCTGTTTTTATCAACAGAACGGACTCTTAGATCTGACCGGTCTCACATGTTTTAGACCCTGAAGCAAGGTCCAGCTGCAAGATAAGATTGTCTGTTTGACCTGGGTGGGAAGAGAATTACTGTTGGGCTTGTGTGACAACCTGCCCGGGGCGGGGACCCCAAGCTTTTGTAACCATGTTGATCAAACAAATGCATTGTGTCAAACCTGTATAAAAGGAAGAGCCAAGGGAGTTGTCAGCAGAACACTTCCCTCAGACATCCCGGTGTCTCAGTTGACGTGATCTCCTCATGAGAAATAAACCTCTTTCTTGTCTTCCAGTTTCCAGCGCCTTGCCTCATTATTTTGATAGCGAACCCAAAGTGAATTAGAGGTGGAACCCTGCACCGGGCAGCATTGAGGGTCTTAGAAGACTCGCTGCCTTTCACAAATTGGCGCCTAAGCGTAGGGGCCCATCAGCGACGCATGGGTCCGGTAGAGAGGTCCTAACGACGGAGTGAACAATTAAACGATTGGGGTATACCTGCCTGAGAAGACCCTTGTCTGGCTGCCGATCGACTGAACTTCACCAGTTCCGAACGGACCTCTCTCGAGTGACCTGCGGTCCTGACTGGGACCTTAGAGGAACGCCGCATTGATTGTTGGAGTGAGAGGACAACCAGGCGATGGAAGGGGAAGACTAAGAACTGTCCATACGGTCCGGGTAAGGTCGTGAAAAAAACGACTTACATTGATTGATTGATTGATTGAATGGTTTGATTGAAATACTAGTATTCCTTTTTTGATATCGAGTTATTTGCGACATTTCCCCGCTTGCAAACAACAAAGAATAGGAATATTCTCTCTCTTTGCAGGCAGCGAAGGACAGGTAGTGCAGACTTTTTGTCTAAATTGATTGATTGAGATATTCATTTTGACCGATAAATACGTCATGCCTGTTTTCTCTAGATTGTTTGATTGTAATTGTTTTGGACCAGACCGTTCGTTAGAGGTCAGTCAGCCGGCACCGCCGGAAGGCACCCCTAACAAGGACATGTACGTAAAGTATGGATTAGCCACCGTAGCTTATAGCAAACTATGGCATAAATACACTAGGAAGGACCGGGTAAATCAGTGGCCACTGACGGGATCTTTCGATCCCGCTAAAATAGAAACGTTAGAATTAGCTCTCCACAAAAAGAAAGCTAGACCAGCCATGTTTGACAGTTTTGGCTTATGGCGAAAAGAGGCAGCTCAAAGAAAGAAAAGGGACGAAGCCATACAAGATAAAGAAACGCAAAAATCAGCTTACCAAGCCTGTAAAAGATTAGAAGAAAAACTAAAAGAAAGGGAAATCGATAAAAAGGAACAGGAATCAAAAATATCAGATCAATGCCCTGTTAGAACGCCCTCGACTCTTTACCCCAAGTTACCAGCAAAACAAAGGGTAGATGATGATTTATTGTTAGGTCCCCCAATCATATACATGCCACCCCCTTACGCCCCTACTCATCCCGTAGTACAACGACAGGACCACCAAAGTATAGCCGGAGATGGCACGATCGCCTCAGTCTCCACCGCCTCTGCTCCCACCGAGTCACCCACACCAAATGCCTCATCAAAGGATACAGTAGTAGAGGTAGGATCAAAAGAAACAGGAGCGCCCAGGGTCCCGCGATTAAGTAAAAATGAGCGAGCAGGCATTGATAAAGTAGTTAAATCCCTCATAGATAGGAAGGAGACAGAAGAGTATGTAACTGACATATGCAACTCCTATGTTGAAAACCGCAAACGATACTTTATTGTATGTCTCTGTTACCACACTCTTACTGCATATGAAGAGAAGTACCAAGATGTAGGGCCCGAGCGACTAGTGGCTCTCTATAGGAAGGTAGACACCGGAGATGAAGGCGACAACGATGTTACAGAACTCTTTTCATCCACACTGGAGGTATTCCGTCACCTCGTGGAACAAGGACGGATAGATAAGGACAGGACATCTAAGATAGCAGGACCCCCGGTGGAAAAACCAGATAGCATGATGCCGATAAAAGAAGCTGCCCCTTATTGGGTACCTCCTAGAGGACAAGGGACTCATGACGATATGAACCATCAAGATGCTAGAGGAAGGGTGGTCTACAATTGGGTGTATCAACCATGGGACAGACAGGACATTTTGACGTTCCGTAAATCTTTACCGGATTTACGAAAGAACCCCACCGCCTTTTACACCGAGCTAGATACCGCTCCGGGATCAACAATAATGACACTTGCCGACATAGACTTGTTCTTCGGGTTATGTTTGCCAGCAGATGTGTGGAAACAGATTAGGAAAATAGACCATACCGAACTGCTTGGTCATACCTGGGAACAACTTAACACACTAGATAAACAGCGGAACCCTGGTCAAAAACCGGTTAAAGCAATATTGGACCTCCCTGACAAAATAGTGCAGAAAGTGAAAACGCTGATCCCAGAGAAAAAGATAGACTGGTCCATAGTAACCGCGTGCCGCCAGAAACCACAAGAGGATGTCTCAGAGTATTTCTCCAGATTTGAAACGGTGTTCTCCGATTACAGTGGACAAGACATGTCCACCGCAACCGGACACCACTTATTTGTGCAGAACTATGTCAAAGGACTACTGCCAGATGTATCCCAGAAATTACAAGCCAGCGAAAGTAGTTGGGCAGCATCTAAACCGGCGGCCATTCTCCAAATGGCCCAGTACTATGAGCATCAGAAAAACGAAAATGACAGGGCTACAGAAAGGAAAAAGAAGGACTTGAAGGAAAGGGTAATGGTAGCACAACTCCAGGGGGGCGAATACAGGAAGGGAGCAATATAGGGGAAGATACCAGCAGAATACCCCTAGAGTACAGCCACCTAGTAACAATTCATCGACATCATATGTAGGACGCCAAGACCTAGGACAGGATCAATGTGCATTTTGCAAAGAATATGGACACTGGAAAACCCAATGCCCGGCTTTGTTAGGAGCTGGTAGGGGCAGAGGGGCGAGGAAATAGCAAGTGGACAGAGAGGAAGAGGACGTGGGAGAGGGTACACGAGTGAAGCAAGCGAGGAAAGGCCAGGAAGAGTGAACACATTTGACCATCCCAAACAGAATCAGTACCAACAGACAGATTATGACAATACGTACGACTTTGCATAGGACAGCCAGGGGCAAGGGAGGGATCCAGTCGAGCTCTATGTTGATCAGCAAGGCCCTTATGTTACCACTGAGGTCCTGGGCACAAAGTCGCCATTTCTGGTAGACACAGGAGCAACACGTAGTGCACTATCCAAACGACTGATTCCAAGGGCACCCTTGTCAGGCTCACATGTGACCTCAATAGGATTTGACGGTACGCCCTCCACCAACCCTTTGTCCCGACCGATCTTAGCGACTGACACGACAGTTAACATATACACCGACAGCCAATATGCCTTCGGGGTGGTTCACCATTTTGGGATCTTATGGAAAGAAAGAGGGTTCCTGACTTCACACGGTACACCCATCCTGCATGGAGATTTAGTCTCCGCCTTGACGCAAGCAGTCCTCCTCCCCAAGAAGTTAGCAGTGATAAAATGCCAAGCACATAGGAAAGTGACTGATCTCATTGGACAGGGAAATGCACTAGCAGACGTTACTGCCCGAGCCACGGCAGGAGACAGAACTACGCAGATTACTTGCATAAATTGACAAACGAGCTAACAATTATCCACCAACAGGTGCAGCAAGCCTTGCCTGACGTATCCAGGGGCCCGGGACATGAAATAAAGCCAGGCGACCATGTTTGATCCGCAACTTCCAAAGAACGAAGAATCTGGAGCCTAGGTGGACGGGCCCCTGGCAAGTCCTGATCACCACCCGAACTGCCCTCCGAGTGAAAGGAAAACAAAACTGGCTGCATGCCCATAACTGCAAACGAGTCCCTCCAACCCTGGCAACCTGTGAAGGGGTGAAGGTGCAAGAGGAAGTACTCGCGAGAGACCGACCAGCTCTGAGTTGCTACCCACAAGAAGACACCCTTGAACTATCAGAATTTCCCGATCCCACGGTGCCATCCAGGAAAGGGTACAACCTAAGATCGACGAAAGGAGGGAGCTCCAACGACCAGGCCACTAACTGAGTCAAGGTCTCAAATCGGTAGCACAGTCAAACAACGCTACCAGGAAAGCGCCAGACAAAAGTCTGTGGTCCTAACAGTTGTTGAGCTCCTCGAAGATGATGGAAGAAACTGAACACCTGCAAAACCACAAGACACCAAGACTGCTAACCTGCACAGCACAAAGACAATTGCACTTGTAGCTGCATTTCTCACCTGTCTCCTGCTAATGGTCGCACTCTGGATCATTGAAGAGAATGCACCTGCATACAGAACATTGTCACCCACCATGCAACCAACCACCAAGAAAGAACACTACCTGGTATCACTACCGCCACATCTCCAAGAACGACGCAAAGAATTCTGGAATAATTCTTTCGTGCAGATGTTGCACCAGCACAATCTTGCCACCAATTCTACCAACTGTTGGGTCTGTGGGCTGTTACCACATGCCACTGAACATTCCATCCCTTTCATCCCTTCGCCCTTTTCTATTCACGGATCTTGCCTTGCCTGGATGATGCTCCTACAAGAAAGTTACAAAGACAATGCCACTTCCGACAGAACAATCGCCCAGTTCTTCAACGAGTTCTGGCGAAACAAAACAGGAAGGACAGCCGCCCCCTTCTGCCCTCACACCTTCAATGCGACATTCCAGATTGATGTCCCCGCCAAAGAACGAGTGGAAATGCAAGTGTTCAATAATCCTAACAGAGCCACATTTTCCTACCTAAAGAAAAGAACTGCTGCAACACTGACTGTGGCCCTATCTGTGGTGAACGTCTCTGGCCTTGTATGCATTGAAGGCCGTGGGACTGAGAATGTGGGTCACAGCACCTGTAGCATTGTGGGGACTTTGAACACTGCCAACCCCCAGCGCTTGTTGCATCACCCAATATGTACTTTGTTTGTGGAACCAAAGCCTACACCTGGCTCCCAGGAAACTGGGGGGCACGTGCTACATCGCCTTTGTTTTGCCACCAACCTACACAGCCCCTGCAGAGCATCATCGAGAAAAGCGTTCTAAAGACATTGATCAAGCAGACTCTGCCTCATCACAGTTCCTCGACGCAGCCTGATAATTCACCTTCTGTCTATGAAGCAATCGAACATCTCCATAGACTATCTTCAGAAATTCATCAAGGATCAGAGACTTGGACAATTGGAAGTTGGCTTTGGGGCATCTTGAAGGAGTGGGGTTGGAAAATATCAATGATTCTCTTGGTCCCAGTATTGACAATATGTGGTTGTTGTTTGGGTATACACTGTATACCACCTTTGTGTTATGTTTGCATAACTACCTTGCACCCTAAGACTATGGACACTCAGCTAACAAAAATGAGAGTAATGTATGATCAAGAGATACAGGACATTATGGAGATCGAAATAGACTGACAAGCTGGCTAGTTATGTTCAAAGGGGCCACTGTTAAAAGCAAAATGACAATTATGAACATTACCTGCGCCATCTTGTCTGGTGAAATTCTATGTGCACATAAGTTACAGTCATTTTAATCTATCACAGCCATTTTGTACTCTGTTGGTCACCTTTGTTTCACCCTGCCCTTACTAGCATCCCTCTGACCGACCTGGTACTGTGCTGGGGGCTATAAACTCTATTGCCACAACAAACCTCAGCGCCACTTGCTGCCACAAACTCGTTTTTCCTCTCATCCCTGTTTTCAGACAAGCCTTTGGACGCTCTACCCTTCACTACACCTAGTTACACAAACAGGTTCCAAACACCAAAAAGACTCTTGCAAAATGATTTATTGCACTGCAAACAGCAAGACTTGTTGTTACCAACAATGGGACCTGTTTTTATCAACAGAACGGACTCTTAGATCTGACCGGTCTCACATGTTTTAGACCCTGAAGCAAGGTCCAGCTGCAAGATAAGATTGTCTGTTTGACCTGGGTGGGAAGAGAATTACTGTTGGGCTTGTGTGACAACCTGCCCGGGCGGGGACCCCAAGCTTTTGTAACCATGTTGATCAAACAAATGCATTGTGTCAAACCTGTATAAAAGGAAGAGCCAAGGGAGTTGACAGCAGAATACTTCCCTCAGACATCCCGGTGTCTCAGTTGACGTGATCTCCTCATGAGAAATAAACCTCTTTCTTGTCTTCCAGTTTCCAGCGCCTTGCCTCATTATTTTGATAGCGAACCCAAAGTGAATTAGAGGTGGAACCCTGCACCGGGCAGCATTGAGGGTCTTAGAAGACTCGCTGCCTTTCACAAGTAGACCTGCCAAGAGGAGACACAAGTTCCCCTGCAGCAGTTCCACTCAGTGTGGGTGGGCTGCCCGTAGAAGATCACACTGAGGCCTCAAGCACTGCTTGGCATTGGTCTCAACGGGTGCAATGGGGTAGTGACACCCCCTCTTTTCCCAATGGACTGGTGGTGTTATCCTGTGTGGTGGATTCAAGGCCTGTTGTGCCCTTCCTCCATTCATTTACCCCTCACTCCTCAAAGGGGGGGGGATGGAATTGTCACCCTATGGGAGCACCACTTCCAGAATGGGAGGATCTGCTTGGCAAAATTAGGAGATCCATAATGGAATTCCTAGAAACATATCTAATTTACACCCAGAACAACAAAATCTGACCACTGATGACCAATGGTGGAGGAGCATCTCACTTTCTCACTGTGCTGGGGAGCTACAACTATAAAGATTATTCAAGTAAGGGCTTCAAGCTCAGATGGCTGGACGTACCTTGGTCCTTCACTGGGTAAATTATTGATCTAGTACAAAGTCCTAGACCTATCATGAGCTAAAATTAGTCAGCCAGAAGAGATGAGACCACAATTGCTTCTCTCAACGCATCAGACACAACTAAATGCTGTACAACCACAGAATTCAAAACCACAGTAGCATCCTCAGCTATGGTTGTCACACAGTTCCCACTGGGTAAACAATACATTATATTGAGCAGTATCAAAGAAACTAGTGAGGCATTAGTAAGGCAGATTGATATGGTAGTTGTGGACATGAGACGTCTAAGGGTAGATCAGGATAAGCTGTCTAAAAAGGTAACCGAGAACAAAAGCAAGTTGACACTGCTTTGGTCGGATAACTAGGGGCTACAAATACACGTAGCAGAACTAAAGGATAAGACCCAGTCTTGGAATACCAAGCAGACGCACATTGGACCTCTCTTGTAGGTACAATATAATACTGGTAGGCCTGCCCAAAAAAATCAGAGGGGCAGCAAATGGAACTGTTCCTGGAAGACTGGTTCAGCAAGGTGGTGCCCACGAAAGGTTTTTCCAACTTTTTCATTGTTGAACATACCCATAGCTCCTTGCCAACCCCGGTGGCCAGGGCACCTCTCAGAAAGCACTAACCTGGTTTTTTGGGGGAGTTTTATATAGTGCAAACTCGACCCGAAGGTATCAGAGTGCTTTACATGAGCACCAGTTGCATTACAGTTGGACACATTCATTTTGTTAAGCACGGGAGATTACGTAATTTGCCCAGAATCACAAGAGGTTTAGCATCCTGCCGAGACTCGAACCCGGTTCCCCAGCTTTGAGGTCGACCGCTCTAGCCATTAGGCCACATCCTCTCCCCTTGTACTCTGGCTCTAATGGGATGTACTCTTGCAACTCTCACCATCTCCAGCAAAGACCACATATAACAAAAATATGGTGGCTAGTAGCAAAAACAGGAAATGGGGAATGAGAGGAGAGAAATCAGAGACACTGGATACCACCACCCTGCCTTGTCACTTCTTATCACTGACATATAGAGGGTGAAGTGGGTATCTAAAGGCAATAGGAGATATATTATTACTCTGCCATGACAGACCTGCATCTACTTGTAACTGTGAAAGGATATACCCAGTTGTGGCCGCCACAATAAAGTGGTGGTGGGGTGGGTGGAGGGGGCACTGGGCAGCGCAGGAGGGGGAGCATGCACGGGGGGGTTTAATAATAAAAAATAAACACTTACCTGGAGCTGCCGCCCGCCTCCTGCATCTCGCCTCGTCCTTCCTGGTCTCAGCAAGCACTGGGGCCGCATCACAGACTCCGTGTGCAATCCCTGCGCTACTCTCATACTATGAGAGCATCGCGGGGATTGGCTTGAGCGGGCAGGAAAAATGCTTCGCTCAGACCAGGGAGTCTGTGGGTTCTCTCCAGCCCGGCTGTTCAATGCAGCCGGGCTGAAGAAACCTAAGTGTGCATGTGTGTTTTGGTCGTCCTGAGACAGCCGGCCAAACACATATGGGCACTTAGGGAGTGCACATAGCACTCCTCCTCCCCATGCCCCACCCCTCCCTGCACACGCTGGCTCAGAGCCCGCAAATGAAAAATAAAACGATGCTAGAACATCGTTTTATTTTTCATTTGCTGGCTCTGAGCCAAGCATTGGGGGCGACGCTCCTCTGCCATTGCGGAGGATCCACTGCTGGATATACCTTAGATATATTTACGTGTAACAACACTTTGTGTTCCTATATTAAAGTTGCTATTCCTGAAATGGAAGCATAACAGGAGGTAAAAACCTTTATATGTGTTCAGCAATGTCTCTCCTCTGTTGGTACAGAAACTACCTCAAGCTTTGTAACTACGCACTCTCGGATGAAGATAAGCTTTGTTTATACTCGTCTATTGTGCCTCTGGAAAAGTAATTAACAGGCATTATTTTGTATTTCTATTGATAGGAGTAGATATATCTTAAACCCTTATGCATACTCATATATACATATTATGTGTAAAATTATCTTGACATGATAATGCTTCCTGTTCCATCAGAGGATCAAAAACCCCAGGTTTAAATGCAACAATTCCTAAAGTTTTTTTACAATAATGAAAGTCAAAATGTTAAAAAAACAACTTGAATCTCAGACTACTTCTCCGTATTCAAACTTTCCTAGTAGGTCTAAGGAAATGAATTGTGGAACCCTGACAATTTAAGAACTTTGTTCTGTGTTTTTTTTTTTATTGCAGCAACCTTTAGTCATGATAAATGACCAGGTCTGTTGCCCCATTTGAGGTAAAACCGCCTCAATAACAGTGTATGTTCTGCGGTATTCCGGCCCAGGAAGACTCTGTTAGTGGATAACCATATTAGATCTCTTACTACTCACTTTGGCATTACCAGGGCTGGCAAAGACTCTGCGGCTGCTGGCCCACGGGGAAGTGGGTAGCCACAAGAACTGCTGGTGTTTTTTGCTCCTCACACTCCCTGGTGGCCAGCTCCATAACCAGAAAAGGATGCACTTTGTTTACAGGATCGCACCTGGGAAGTGTACTCTGATAGACTTCCTGGATAGCAAGTGCAGAAAGAATAAAAGGAGCACCGGAAGCCATCACAAACACAAGGAGATGATGAATGGAGTGCTGACATTTTTCAGACACTCAACCCCAGTCACACATCTGGGTTGAATCCATCATCTTTCTTTAGCTCACTTCGCCAACCCAGTTCTGACCCAGCCATATGCAAATCAGTCTTGACCCTGTTCCTCATGGGAACAGTCCAGCCCGAACTGCCAAGCCAGGTCTTCCCTGGACAAGAAAGAGGCATCCTGGGACCAGTTTCTGGGTAACACCCCACATCAGCCAGGCTAGCTTGAATCCAGTGGCAAAGTGAGCAAGGGACCCACGTCTGGGCTTACCCTGCCAACTTAGGGCGAACAAAGCAAACACAAGGAGATGATGGACTGAGCGCTAAAACTTTTCAGACACTCATCACCAGTCACATATCAGGGTTGAATCCATCATCTTTCTTTAGCTCACTTTGTCACCCCAGTTCAGACCCAACCATATGCAAATCAGTCTTGACCCTGTTCCTCATGGGAACAGTCCAGCCCGAACTGCCAAGCCTGGTCTTCCCTGGACCGTAAAGAAGGATCCTGGGACCCCTCATCAGCCAGGCTAGCTTGAATCCAATGGCAAAGTGAGCAAGGGACCCTTGCAGCCATGCCAGAAAGAGAAGGCTGCAGCTCCAGTTCAGAAACTGACCAGACTCGGAGACTCTCAAAAGGCACACAATTCGGTATGACCACTCAAATGAGACATTCACTAGCGTTGCTCCCGCACATTATGAACACCCATTGCCTAATTGATTGATGAAATACAAAAGAGTTCACAATCCTTAATGCTGAAATCCTAAAATAATGTTCTTGTCTATTTCCTTTTACACAAGTCTAGTGTTAGAGTATTCTTCTGACTCCAGTTTTTACTTTCGTTGACTTCCAAGATTAACAGATTGCAAGCATTCCAAACTTCTTAATAACAAGTCCCGACTGCAGCAACTATGATTCATGATTGCCAAGTAAGGATGGCATGAATGATGAGGAACGTATACTCCAAGTTTTTAAGATGGCTACCACCATTTGCAAGTCTTGTGAGAATCTGGTGGCTCCATTGGTTTGTCATGTCGTCTTTCTTGTTTAGCGTACTGCCTCCATATGAGATGTGAAGCTTCTTTCCAGGCAGTGCCTACACTCTGTTTACCCCATCATACTCTTCTGCTCCTAAAGAGGCATGTGTTCAGGGGATCTACAGCAGTGGAACCAGCGTGCAGAGGCACACACATTCCACACATCCTGACGCATTCATTGGGTGAAAACCTGTCACATTTATAAAATCTTTACACAAAGTATTTGATATGTGTTATGTGTATGTGGTCTTCTGTGTCAAAAAGGTGAATATGTAAATGTGTACCATATTACATTGGCACAAGCCGCTACATGTTACCTTTTTTCTTGATATAAACAATAAATATTAAAAAAAACTTAAACTCCACAGAAACATGGCGGAATAGTGAGGAGGAGTTGCATTGGCTTTAACAATTGCAAAAAAATGACAAGAATTAGTATTCAAGCAAGAAGCATAAGAACTGCATCATATGAGTAAATCAAAAGTGTCTCTGGTCCAATATTTTTGAACAGCCATGACATCCTTCCAATAGTGAAACATAATGGTAGAATGGCGGACAGTGACCATGCATTCAAATTACCCCTTAATTCGAAAGCTGTGGTAGCAGAAGTAGAGAGGAGGATAGTAGCTCCTCCCTCCTTATTCCAAGACAAGACCTAATTGTCTGGAATGCAAACCCCCGGGGAGAACGATAAGGTGGGCAAAGGAACATCTCCAGATTAATCTGGAAATGCAAAACACTTTATTTAAATGGACCAGCAACTCTAATAATTACAATGGGATTCACTTTGTCTTATCAAAAATAGTTTAGTTCAAATGGTTGGCTTTGATAAGTGAATTATGAAAGCTCAAAAGTGATGATGGCAATGCTTGATTTATTCTTAACCACTGAATTCCCTTGGATTGGATTCCATCACATCAAGTATTACTAGCTTGTCTGTGTCTCTATGTTACATCTCTTCTAAGAACCATGGCAGTGCCAAGAGCTGTTCCGAGAGCTTATCGGAGTTTACATGCGCCCACTAGAAAGACTGTTCCTCATGCTCTAAGACAGCATGTTACTGGACGCCGCACTCAGCACATATTGTTGGAGTGTTCCACGAGCTACGTTGAGCGCAAGGCATGAACTGCTGTGGCACGACCCCAGAGTTCCGTGCCGGGCAAAGGATGTCAAACTCGGGGTTCTTCTTCCTGTTCCAGATAGCTTGAGTTTCAGGAAAGGAGTGTGGGCAAACCTTATAATCTGCCTTTCCAAGATGGTGGTCTTTCCACAGAAAGCTAACTGAGGGTCCCAACCCAAGATGAAGTAGAGTATTTTCATGTGATGTCAGTACCTAATTGAATCATATGAAATAAGACAGTTTCAAGCGATGGATGTGTCACAACACACTTGTTCCCTTATTTGTCATTGCATTCTTCACCCTGTTGCTACTGTTTTTGTCCCTGATTGTTTTGTGTCTTGCAGTTGATACTTACATGGGTTCTACTTCTGGCTGCTATTGCTTGGTACTTTCCTGCTCCACGATGTCTGGGGTATTGTGGTGCCTTGCTAATAACTTCAGTATTAATCTTCCTCTTCAATCAAGAGCTATGTGATTGCCAAGGAGGTCTTTTATCCCTTTTTGTTTTTTCCTCCTATTTGGGACCCTCTCAAGGAGACAGTTGACTGCTTTCATATGTGCTGTTCAGTGCTGCATGGCACTGTTGCTAATAGTCGGAGTTTCCCTTTCCTGGAGCAGAAGAGGAGCAGCCATAAGCAAATCAGTCCTTGCTCCATTTCAAAAAGGAGCTTTCCAGACTTAAGCACTAGCCAGGGGCTTCCTAAATGGGAACACAAGCAATGGCAGGCAATTTTTGCCTTGTTGGAATGAGTGAAATGCCCTTGAGTCCCTTTGGCGCAGTAAGCTCTAGCCTCACATGTGGGCAATACTTCTCCAAATTAGTGATACTCATTTGTACAGGATACAAGTGATCAATGGAAATATGTGATTAAATCTTAACTTCTGGGAATTTTCCTTGGTGACATTCTGTTACATATTTTAGCTTGTGTTTGCGATTGCACAGGAGAACCTAAGACGCAGTCTAGTTGAAAATACTAGGCGGTGTCTCTCCTGAAAGGCAACACAAGTATGCTGACACATTGAGTCTTAGGACACTGAATTAGTGAAGAGAAACTTAAGCCCTTGTAGCACTGTGAGCTGGGACCCATATCTGAGCAAACTTCTCCAAATTAGGAACACTTGATTCAATTAAACAACACAATGTTCTTTCCAATTTAGGCTGTTTGCACAGGAAGTTACAAAACAGATCCATCTATTGTATCCTTGTTATTTTGTGAATAGGGGTCTGTGTGCTGTGGCAACTCAGGGCAATCAACAAGAGAATGCACTTCAGTTGACACTTGCAGGGTATTTTTATGGTATTCTTTGTAATCAATCCGCTCCCTCCATTTTTGCCTCTACGGGTTAGTACTGCTATAGTTCCTGTTTAGTCCAACAACAAAGTCGGACTGGATCAGAAAACAGGCCTGGGCACCAAACCAAGAGGTAGATTTTCAAACATTTAGAACTGGGTTAATGTCACAAAAGTGATGCTAACCAGCACAGCATGTTTTTGGGAATTTACTTTCCAGCTTAAAACTTGTTTGGTGCAGGAAAGTACCCTAAAAGTAGCAAAGCACTGCTTTGCTTTACTTAGGACCAAGGGGGCGTTACATGGGTGGTACATGGGCGTTCCCATGCAACTATTCATGCCTTATGACACAAAACCCTATCTACAAACAATTGTAGACAGCGTTTAGCACCAAAAGTTAACGCTCACTTCAAAGGAGGAGCTAACAGGAGAAATGTTTTTTTCTCCTTTCTTTTCCAACTTTGCATGCGTGCTGCACTGTGCAGCACACATACAAAGTGGGAAAAGCTTTTAAACTTGTCTTGGTATGGTATTTTGTTATGCTAGACTCACGCACACACCCAGCGCTATGGCGCTAAGGTGTGTGTGTGGTGCTCGGCAGCTGAAATCAGCACCGGTGCTAGGGAGAGGGCAGGAGAGAGCCATATCTCTGATGCTCTGCTGCTCCCTCCCTGTCACGCAACGCAGTGCAGCCTCTTTGGGTGCTGCACTGCGTTGCGGGTACTTTTTTAAAAATCTGCCCCTAAAAGTGACCCCCATCAGTGAATTAATGAGCTAAAAAAGAGACCCATGTTGCAAATTGGGGCAGTTTCCAACTTGTAAAGACACGCTGCATTGGTGTTTGCAAGATATGGATGATGGCATGGATTTAAGCTTGCTGCAGGCAATGTTTGTTTTAATATTAGGGAAATCAACAGTAAGAAACAGTCCAGCAGGACAAAAAAGCATCCCTTAAACAGGCGAAGACCCAACCCACACACTGACCTGCAGACCACACCCTTCAGGCTCTGCCTGATTGCCCTATAGGCCAGTCCGGCGCTGACTAACAGTGACTTTACAAGCAATATACTGGATTTGAAAACTTAATTTCTTTCAGTTGCTACTCCTTCGGAAGGAATTATCCAGCTGTCTTTTCAGCCCCCAACGAAATGACACAAAGAATGATTCATGGGAAGACATTTTTGGACCACAAGAAAACAACGTATCTTTTCAAGGTCTAGTGTCTGAAAGTCTATTATGCGCTGGTGAGAGGATGGGGAGTGAACTTGTTCCCAGAGTCTGCTGATATTCTATTGGGGGATGAAGAAGACGAAAGAAAATAATATTGCAACAGAGTTTGTGCGTTTATATTAGTGCGTGTTCCTATAGTAGGGCGGATTCCTTCCACGATATCCTCGCCGGCCAGAGCCTCATCTCTGAGTTTCTAGGTTTCTCTGCATGAGAGGTTATTTACCTAAATGCTATATGTCTTCTGATTTCGAGTATAAAGCAAAGGCTTTATGCTTGCGCATTGATCTCTCTCTCTTATCAAAACTCTTCATTGTGTTTCTGAACCTTTTTCTCTCTTCATCCAAATTTTATTTAGAATAGGGTGTTTCCGTTATGAAACAAGCTTATTGTATTGTTAGTATTTTGACTGTGATCTGGACGATCATTTTGTTCTTATTTACAATCAGATATCGATTGATGGATTGGCGGGGGTGATATCGATTGATGGATAGGCGGGGGTGATATCGATTGATGGATTGGCGGGGGTGATATCGATTGATGGATTGGCGGGGGTGATATCGATTGATGGATTGGCGGGGGTGATATCGATTGATGGATTGGCGGGGGTGCTATCGATTGATGGATTGGCGGGGGTGATCTGATGTCTACACTCGAAGACTGAGATATAGAAAACCCCGCTCCCCCAGAAGCAAAATGTGAATGCCACTCGAACAACCAATGGATGAAGAGGACTGACCAAAAGCTCCAGTATCTACATATACATGTGTTGTTATGTATACTTAAGTGTTTTTATGATGGCTGTTTTCGAAATCACGATAATGGTGAGACAGCTAAACCTATCTCTACGCCACACCCACAAATACTCTAAGGCGAGACTGCCTGTCACGGGGCGAAATAAAATAAACTAGGATGATTACTATTAACAAACAAAAAAACTCCTAACCACCATCGCGAGGTGTTTTTAGAAAGATGGGTTATTTTTGGGATAAATTGAGCCCTCGACTGGGAGCTCAAAAGTGGTCTGCTGTGACCGGATACATACCAGACCGTCAACATTTTCACAATGTACCCGAATGTGAACCATTTAAGTAGTCAGTGGAATTCTTTCGCTGCCGCCCCTTCACGGACTCCCGCTTTGGTACCCATTTTAGTCTAAAGCTGCACTGTGCTCTCTCTTCATTAGAACTGCTCCTGTTCATATATAATGTGTCCACTAGGTGTCAGGCTTTGATTCTTTGTGTCAATATGTTTTGTCTGTGATTAGACGTAAGCAACCCAGCAAATCCCTAGAGAGAGCGCAACCAGGGCAGTCGAAATATGTGGCATGTAATCGTGCAACAAACAGGCGTAAAATATTACAATTCCCTTTAGAATTTTAACAAGTATGTTACTTCAACTTTTCACTTTAGTACATTTGATCATATCACTGCTTTGAGTGACACTGGTAGTTTCAAATCGAAACATTCATGAGTCATGACTGCCCACCCATCGTCCTGCCTTCGAAGCCATTAGTGGATCAGGAGACGAGTCATTTTGTCATGTGTCTCCTATAGATGGCCTATATTATTATTATTATAGAATGGTATTAAACCACATAGAGAAGAGGTTTTATACAGCGCACATCCTGACCTAAATTACTTCGTGGTGCTCTTAAATGGGGTCATTCAGAGAAGGAGGAACAGTGAGGTAAAGGAAATGCCTAGGAACACACAGTTTAGTCTAGTGGGGAAGCCAGGCTTGAACCTAAGTCCCCTTGTTACACGTCGTGCAACACAGCCACTCCACCCTGTGCTTTCAATGGGCAGATACTGTCCGGTACTGACAACCTGCACTTCTTCAATTTGAAATGGAGAGTGTCGGCCATTCTCAGCACTGCCGCAGTACATTTAATGGGAAAGTGCAGGCACTTCTCAGAAGCAAACGCGTACTCTAAAGAGTGAGCACTGCCCATCTATATTTCCATTTGAAGCACTGACTCCACCAAGTAACACCAAAGCACAACCTAGGATCTAAACCAGTACACTGTTTTTGATAAATACACGCATTATCTGTTTAATTAAGTTGACACAAGAAGTCTTTCTGTTAAAAATTACAATGTTACGTTAATGGAAGGCAGGCGCCCTATTTTGTGATCATACAACCGTTTCCCTGAGTCAATAAAGAGACGGATTTCAGAAAAAACTCAACGCCTCACTCTGTAAAGGAAATTAGGAGTATTGGCTAAGCAAAGACCGTAGCTACAGGTCTTCCCGGAGACAAAAGTGAGAGCGTTCCATGGACTTTCTCACACACCTCACTCTCAAATGAGACTGAAGGGGGTGTAAAACGCCGGGGGGGGGGGGGGGGGTGCGGCTTTTTTCTTATTTGTTTATCCTCTGGGGCGGTGCTTATTTGGGTGGGTCATACTGAGAGGCTCTTCTGAACCACTCTCCCAAATCAAACATGCAGACGGTGCAGCGCCGGCCGCCCCCTCCCTTGCTGCAGGGGAAGTGGGTGTCAGTGCTTGGGGAATGTGTAGGTTTCCCACGCTTGTTCAGCAAACAAAGCTGTCTTTCATGCAGCCGGGGTTCTAACAAATTCACTCTTCCTGTCTGACCGCTGTACAGGGACCTTCCATTCCTAACAGTGTTTACATTAAAACAACTTATGGAGGTTTATTGATTCCCGCACCCCCCATTATGGAGCATGGCTTCCCGTATATTATATTATTGCCCCTGCAGCATGCTCTTATTTTATTTCCTACTTCCATTTGCCAGGCTGCAAACTGCAGTTGCCTGAAAGAGCTCTGGCCCCTCCTGTGCCTGGTATGGTAGCATGCACCATATTATACACAAACTGTCTGTAAATGTTTGTGCAATGGCCATGTGAAGCTAGCTGCAGCACACACTCACCGCAACGTGGGCACCAGGTGCGTAGTTTAATCAGTGAGCCTCGCCTGGGCCTGGTAGTTCTCCCAGGGAACTCAAGAATACAGTCAGTACACAACAGCCGCTGGAACTCCATGCCCTGGGATCACGTATTTTAAATGTATTTTCAAGCACGAAATCTTCTTCGTCCCTGCTGTGAGAAGCCCTGATGGTCGAGTGGTCAAATCGGTGCATGTATGCCGGGTTCCATGTTTCCAGTACTCGCCTTATACAAATCATTTTATCAAGTTACTGATGGCCCCATTAACTAAGCTCAAGTCACAAACAGAGGTGGGCGCGACAGCAAATTGATAGGTCAATCCGAGCCAGAGCCGAGCCAAGGGTCTGGATTAGCTCTAAGAGTCCGTGCACGAGCCAAGCCAGGAGAACGTTTGGCATGTATAACGTGCAACAAAGATAATGTAAAAATATGATACAGTTTCTTCAAAATTCAAAAAAGTGTATTTCATTAGCAAATGGAAGCACCTCAGCTTAGTACATCAGATTTTATTACTGTACAGATAGACATGTATGAAAAGTGATAGTTTTTAAACATGAACTTAGAAACAATTATGGCTCGGCCCCACAGTGACAATGCCATTTGAGAACAAGAGGCAAGCAGTATCCCTAAACTCTCTGGGTGATCCGGGTCATACCCGCTATGTGAGGTTGCATTATCGAGCTGTCATGAGAAAGTAAATAAAAGCAGGCAGCGATATTAAAGAAAAAAACTAGCGAGAGTCACTAACGCTGTAAGTAGAAGGGGCGTGATACATACGCTACGGAAAGAGAATGTATACTTACCGTCCCTACGCTAGAGTACCATGCTCACAAAATGTAACCCTAGTACAGCTTTTAGAAACGCGCCCTGTTTTCCTTTACAATAATAGGGGTATAGTAGAATTTGAACATGACATATGTCTCCCTATTTCTTCACAGACTGACGTATAGCAGGCACAGTGACGGACAGTGGGAGTTTGGCTTAGCACACATCAAAAACCAAAGGGGGTACAGGTATGCCCATGATGGGCCACTACCCGGTAAATATGTTTATGAAGCTCATGGGGTCCCACATTGACAAAGGTACACGTTTCGTTTGATGCCAATGGTTGATTTGATGTATTGTGTTGTCTCTGTTTCCTATAGATCTAAAAAACAGATAAAAATTGGTGCAGTGTGGAAAAGTGACCCTTGCCCTGATTAAGTTGCCGCAAGTCATTCGTGGCAATGAAACATGTTGGTTTTAAGTGAGCAGACCCACAGCACGGAATAAAGACATTTAGCCAGTGGGTGTCTAGCTCGGTTTTAGATTAGGGATAACGGGACCACAGCCTAGATACCGTTATTTCCTTACAGGGTTGACAGTGCTACATGCCCGGGTAAGTCACCTGGAGGATATGCATTATATGATACCACACTTAGCACTCTTTTCTTTCTTTCCTTATTTCACCACATTTTTTGGTTTTGGTTGGCAGTTGCTGATGATGAGAACCTGAGGATGCAGGCGAGAACCAGTCTGCAAACTCCCATGGTGTTACTCCCGTGAGGCACTGCCTTCCTTTCTCACTATTTTCTGTACTAATTTCTGCCCATGTTGGGTTACACACATTAGATGGTGGCATAGACCTTGGGAGACAGAGGCCACAGACACATTCATCATTCTCTTTTTTTAAAAATCTCTCTTTTTAAAAAAAAAATTAAAATAATTTGAGAAAATATCAGGTGATTTAGTTCCCCCAGACATAGACGGTAGAAATAGGACCGCTGTCCCGTCATATAAAGTAGCGACTTTAGACGTAAGGAGGGATCATTGAATAGTTTACTCACCTATAGAACAGGTCCTTTGTCGTATATGATTCCGTGAGTGGGGGGCGACCTGTTCTTTTTACCCCCTGGAGCTCCTGTATGTGAATGGTATTGACAACGGCAGCCTAGCCGTGAGAGCTTGCTTTAAATAGGGATATTTCCCGTGTTTTAAAAAAAAATTCACAACTCTTTTCCTGTTGGCATCAGCTTAACGTGGGTAACCCCCACCATCACATTATTTGACAACAGCCCAGACTAAAGTCAGCCGGTAGTAATAACAATATATAATCAGACAGTACGTCTTAGGATGGATAAGTTCTGTTTGGCTTTTACTGACGATCACATCGCCTCCATATTATCTGGTCCGTCATTGTTGCCCAATACCCCTTGAGTGGGGCATCATCAGCCCATGATGAATGGGAGAAATTGTCTAATACCAAAAAACGCCAAATCAGAATTGCGCTCCATGGAGCGCTTATGACAGAATATTTACGTGCAGGAGCAGCCCCAGCAAGTTTATTGATTCACATAGAGCCAAAAAATTTCCTGGAGGATAAGAGGTTCCGGGTGGATTGGAGCTATATAGCCAATAAGTGCACCCGGGACTGGCTTATCCTCATAATTAATACAGCCAAGCGGCTGAGTGAGGAGCTCCTTAAAGAGATATTGGACATTGAGGAAGCCATCAAGGCCGACACCACCATCAAAGACACTAAAGAACAGCTGGCTAGGATTCAAAGTGACTTAGGGGAATACCAAACGTATATGTTCAACCAAAAGATTAAAGGACTGAAAAGGAATCTAGATAGATTTAGTCACGAGTGGGCATTTCCATACGTGGAAGATCAATACTACCTACAGGCCCAAGAGCAGATATCACTACCACAAGGTCCTAGGGGTGGGCGACGTCAGGGCAGAAGGACCCCGAACAACAGGACTTTTGAGAATACAAGTAGCGAGGACGACGACTGCGGTGGCCAACCATCTACCTCTAACCAAAGGGTGAGATTCGACCCCCAAGAGAGAGCGAACGAAGACCTGGGAACACTGTTCAGGGCTTTTTTAGGACAACATCAGACAGACCAAAGAGGGGCCAGTCACAGGGGCAGGGGGAGAGGACGGGGACTCCAGAATCAGAATTAAACATGGCAAGCGTTCTCGCCCAGAATCACCCGCAGTCGGGGCAGAACACCCCTTTAGCTATCAGCAACAGTGATATTGTGGTTAATTTATCAAACCATCAATTGACTGAGGATGAACTCAGGGTCTTGAATAAAGGCCTTGGGTTCGTCCCGACCCCTAAACATGACAGCTTCAAATTCCGAGGGGAATTTTATGGTCTCATGAGAAAGATCAAGCTCAAAAAACTTTTTGAGGGCAAGGAGCAAGACACCCCCTCACTGTTCACGACTAACCTGCGACGTCCATCGCAATTTTGTCCCCCCAATAACCAAGTAGGCCCGGAGGTCCATGTTTTTGAGCAGAAGGTTCTACAGGACATCTCAATCCTGGAACAAAATGACAATAGTAGAGTTTACAGCAACACGAGTGTTCGAGACTGGCTAGCCGTAAAATCCATACAAAACAACTCCTCCATCACCATCAAATCGGCCGATAAAGGCGGGGCGGTGGTGGTGATGAACACCTCTGATTATGAGGCCGAGGTGGCTAGGTTATTGGGTGCCCACCAGAATTACAAACCACTTGCGAGGGACCCTACCAAAGAACTTCAGATGACCATCATGAAAATGATCACAGAGGCTAAGGAGAAAAAATGGCTTACTTATAAAGAGGCAGAATTTTTGACTAACAACAAACCCAGAGTGCCGGCATTCTATATCGTGCCTAAAATACACAAGGCTCAGAGACCGCCCCCGGGACGAACGATAGTCTCGGGCATCCAATCATTGTTGGAACCTCTGTCTCAGTTCTCGGACTTTTTCCTGAGGGAATGCGTTATTACGCAGCCCTCGTACATTCAAGACACTACTGACATTTTGAAAGTGCTGGATAATGTGGAGTATGACCCGAACTATCAGTTTTTGGTCACCATTGATATTGAATCGCTGTATACCAGCATCCCCCAGGAAGCAACACTGGTGGCAGCAGCACGCGCCCTGGGGGAATGCGAGTGGTTTTATGACATCCCACAAACATTCGTATTACAATGTGTTGAACTTGCTCTCACACAAAACTTTTTCGCATTCAAAGACCAGATGTACCTCCAGGTATCTGGGACTTCAATGGGGGCCACTTTCGCCCCCAGTCTGGCCTGCATCTATGTAGGCCAATTTGAATCCCACTACATCAATCATTCCACCAATCTCTTCCAGAGGAATAAAGTCCTCTGGAAGAGATACATTGATGATGTGTTGTGTATATGGTCTGGCACTGAAGAAGAGCTATACACATTTCTGCACTGGATTAACACTCTTGACGAGTGTTTGAAGTTTACCTGGACAGTTAACAGGAACACAGCGACTTACCTGGACCTTGATATTCAGGCTGAAAACAATAAACTAGTGACCAATGTACATCAAAAACCGACTGACAAAAACTCTCTCCTCCACTACAGGTCGTATCACCCAAGGGCCCTGCGTGATAATTTACCTGTAGGGATGTTCCTGCGATATCGCAGGAACTGCTCATCTACTAAGACCTATGTAGAGCAGGCAGAAGATCTATCCAGGAAACTGGAGGACCGAGCATACCCTAAAAAGGTCATCAAACAGGCCAGAAAGAGGGCTCTTAACACTACGAGACCGGCACTCCTTGAAAGGAATCAGAAAAACAGTGGCGATTGTATACCAGTGGTCACAACCTTTGGACCACTGTCAACGAAAATCAGACAGATTATCAGGAGGCATTGGCACTTGCTCAGTACGACTACCATGAAAATGCCACAACCAGGATTTGCCTTTAAACGGTCAGCCAATTTA
The DNA here is from genome assembly GCA_963921515.1 of Calotriton arnoldi. NCBI lineage: Eukaryota > Metazoa > Chordata > Amphibia > Caudata > Salamandridae > Calotriton > Calotriton arnoldi. The sequence continues at coordinate 288,555 of CAWUFW010013039.1, read as the reverse complement.
CGTGACCGCTTGGTACACACTCGCCCGACCCAGGAAGCCAAAGACTCGGGGGTGCCCTCAGGACATTTTCCCTGTGGGGGGTGTTCGGTATGTGAGCTTACTACAACTGTCAAAAACGTAATCTTGACCAATGGAAAGACCTGGTACCTTAACAGGTTCAATAATTGCAACAGAGCCAATGTGATTTATAGACTCACGTGCCCTTGTGGACTCCAGTATATTGGACTCACGACACGTAAAGTCAAAACCAGAATACAGGAACATCTGAGCACACTGAAAGCTGGCAAACTGACTACAAGACTGGTGCAACATTATCAAACGCAGAAGCACCACTTCAAGGATATCCAATGGGTGGTACTGGAAAAGGTTGTGGGTGACCATCACAATATAGAGACTAGACTAAGTACCAAAGAGGCGCGCTGGATTTACCAGGAGGGGGTGGATCAACACGGGTTAAATGACCTCATTGAATGGAACAGAGTAGAGGTCCACTAAATATATATAACCCTCCCTGGAGCCCCCAGAGGACAGAGAATACAATTTTAACATGTAGCCAACAGGGACAAGTGTTGCGGTGGTGTCGACCAATATCTACCCAGGAGTAGAAGTGATGAGCGGATAAAGTGGGACCATGCGATTGGTCACACATTTAATGCCTGTGGCAATCAGGAGCCCGGGATACCTTCCCCTTTAAGGGAGTAAGAAGGTAGGATATACATAGAAATGCCATACATGAGAGCTCCTTATTAGGTCACACTAGGATGCGCGAAACACTTTTACATTTTCCTTAATAATACATTTGACATCTGTTTTGTGACACCAAAGTACGTATATATTCTTTTTCTTCCCCCTCTTTTCCCCTGAGGGTAAATTTAACAAGGGAGCCAGTTTTGACATTCTAACATGGCGCCCGTACTAGCCTTCAACCACTGTAGAGGACCCTATGGGTAGGGGCGGGGAAGGCACGCGCCGACGCGGCACGTTCTGTTTTGAAATACAACGCCGCGAGTCGAGACCGTGAGGAGCTGAGCGAATGCCGGTCACTCGTAAGGTCACGGTAAGCAGGGACACCGTAGAAGGGAAGTGCTCAGTAGTACCTTTAAGCTCACTGGCCCCGGGGGGTTGATTTATGACGAGCAGGTTTTCGATACTGTAGCGGCAATTTAAATGCAATTATGCCGGGTACTTTAGAAGAGGCAAGCAGTATCCCTAAACTCTCTGGGTGTTCCGGGTCATACCCGCTATGTGAGGTTGCATTATCGAGCTGTCATGAGCAAGTAAATAAAAGCAGGCAGCGATATTAAAGAAAAAAACTAGCGAGAGCCACTAACAATGTAAGTAGAAGGGGCGTGATACATACGCTACGGAAAGGGAATGTATACTTACCGTCCCTACGCTAGAGTACCATGCTCACAAAATGTAACCCTAGTACAGCTTTTAGAAACGTGCCCTGTTTTCCTTTACAATAATAGGGGTATAGTAGAATTTGAACATGACATATGTCTCCCTATTTCTTCACAGACTGACGTATGGCAGGCACAGTGACGGACAGTGGGAGTTTGGCTTAGCACACATCAAAAACCAAAGGGGGTACAGGTATGCCCATGATGGGCCACTACCCGGTAAATATGTTTATGAAGCTCATGGGGTCCCACATTGACAAAGGAACACGTTTCGTTTGATGCCAATGGTTGATTTGATGTATTGTGTTGTCTCTGTTTCCTATAGGTCTAAAAAACAGATAAAAATTGGTGCAGTGTGGAAAAGTGACCCTTGCCCTGATGAAGTTGCCGCAAGTCATTCCTGCCAATGAAACATGTTGGTTTTAAGTGAGCAGACCCACAGCACAGAATAAAGACATTTAGCCAGTGGGTGTCTAGCTCGGTTTTAGATAAGGGATAACGGGACCACAGCCTAGATACCGTTATTTCCTTACAGGGTTGACAGTGCTACATGCCCGGATAAGTCACCTGGAGCATATGCATTATATGATACCACACTTAGCACTCTTTTCTTTCTTTCCTTATTTCACCACATTTTTTGGTTTTGGTTGGCAGTTGCTGATGATGAGAACCTGAGGATGCAGGTGAGAACCAGTCTGCAAACTCCCATGGTGTTACTCCCGTGAGGCACTGCCTTCCTTTCTCACTATTTTCTGTACTAATTTCTGCCCATGTTGGGTTACACACATTAGATGGTGGCATAGACCTTGGGAGACAGAGGCCACAGACACATTCATCATTCTCTTTTTTTTTAAATCTCTCTTTTTAAATTTTTTTTAAAAATAATTTGAGAAAATATCAGGTGATTTAGTTCCCCCAGACATAGACGGTAGAAATAGGACCGCTGTCCCGTCATATAAAGTAGCGACTTTAGACGTAAGGAGGGATCATTGAATAGTTTACTCACCTATAGAACAGGTCCTTTGTTGTATATGATTCCGTGAGTGGGGGGCGACCTGTTCTTTTTACCCCCTGGAGCTCCTGTATGTGAATGGTATTGACAACGGCAGCCTAGCCGTGAGAGCTTGCTTTAAATAGGGATATTTCCCGTGTTTTAAAAAAAATTCACAACTCTTTTCCTGTTGGCATCAGCTTAACGTGGGTAACCCCCACCATCACATTATTTGACAACAGCCCAGACTAAAGTCAGCCGGTAGTAATAACAATATATAATCAGACAGTACGTCTTAGGATGGATAAGTTCTGTTTGGCTTTTACTGACGATCACATCGCCTCCATATTATCTGGTCCGTCATTGTTGCCCAATACCCCCTTGAGTGGGGCATCATCAGCCCATGATGAATGGGAGAAATTGTCTAATACCAAAAAACGCCAAATCAGAATTGCGCTCCATGGAGCGCTTATGACAGAATATTTACGTGCAGGAGCAGCCCCAGCAAGTTTATTGATTCACATAGAGCCAAAAAGTTTCCTGGAGGATAAGAGGTTCCGGGTGGATTGGAGCTATATAGCCAATAAGTGCACCCGGGACTGGCTTATCCTCATAATTAATACAGCCAAGAGGCTGAGTGAGGAGCTCCTTAAAGAGATATTGGACATTGAGGAAGCCATCAAGGCCGACACCACCATCAAAGACACTAAAGAACAGCTGGCTAGGATTCAAAGTGACTTAGGGGAATACCAAACTTATATGTTCAACCAAAAGATTAAAGGACTGAAAAGGAATCTAGATAGATTTAGTCACGAGTGGGCATTTCCATACGTAGAAGATCAATACTACCTACAGGCCCAAGAGCAGATATCACTACCACAAGGTCCTAGGGGTGGGCGACGTCAGGGCAGAAGGACCCCGAACAACTGGACTTTTGAGAATACAAGTAGCGAGGACGACGACTGCGGTGGCCAACCATCTACCTCTAACCAAAGGGTGAGATTCGACCCCCAAGAGAGAGCGAACGAAGACCTGGGAGCACTGTTCAGGGCTTTTTTAGGACAACATCAGACAGACCAAAGAGGGGCCAGTCACAGGGGCAGGGGAGAGGACGGGGACGCCAGAATCAGAATTCAACATGGCAAGCGTTCTCGCCCAGAATCACCCGCAGTCGGGGCAGAACACCCCTTTAGCTATCAGCAACAGTGATATTGTGGTTAATTTATCAAACCATCAATTGACTGAGGATGAACTCAGGGTCTTGAATAAAGGCCTTGGGTTCGTCCCGACCCCTAAACATGACAGCTTCAAATTCCGAGGGAATTTTATGGTCTCATGAGAAAGATCAAGCTCAAAAACTTTTTTGAGGGCAAGGAGCAAGACACCCCCTCACTGTTCACGACTAACCTGCGACGTCCATCGCAATTTTGTCCCCCAATAACCAAGTAGGCCCGGAGGTCCATGTTTTTGAGCAGAAGGTTCTACAGGACATCTCCATCCTGGAACAAAATGCCAATAGTAGAGTTTACAGCAACATGAGCGTTCGAGACTGGCTAGCCGTAAAATCCATACAAAACAACTCCTCCATCACCATCAAACCGGCCGATAAAGGCGGGGCGGTGGTGGTGATGAACACCTCTGATTATGAGGCCGAGGTGGCTAGGTTATTGGGTGCCCACCAGAATTACAAACCACTTGCGAGGGACCCTACCAAAGAACTTCAGATGACCATCATGAAAATGATCACAGAGGCTAAGGAGAAAAAATGGCTTACTTATAAAGAGGCAGAATTTTTGACTAACAACAAACCCAGAGTGCCGGCATTCTATATCGTGCCTAAAATACACAAGGCTCAGAGACCGCCCCGGGACGAACGATAGTCTCGGGCATCCAATCATTGTTGGAACCTTTGTCTCAGTTCTCGGACTTTTTCCTGAGGGAATGCGTTATTACGCAGCCCTCGTACGTTCAAGACACTACTGACATTTTGAAAGTGCTGGATAATGTGGAGTATGACCCGAACTATCAGTTTTTGGTCACCATTGATATTGAATCGCTGTATACCAGCATCCCCCAGGAAGCAACACTGGTGGCAGCAGCACGCGCCCTGGGGAATGCGAGTGGTTTTATGACATCCCACAAACATTCGTATTACAATGTGTTGAACTTGCTCTCACACAAAACTTTTTCGCATTCAAAGACCAGATGTACCTCCAGGTATCTGGGACTTCAATGGGGGCCACTTTCGCCCCCAGTCTGGCCTGCATCTATGTAGGCCAATTTGAATCCCACTACATCAATCATTCCACCAATCTCTTCCAGAGGAATAAAGTCCTCTGGAAGAGATACATTGATGATGTGTTGTGTATATGGTCTGGCACTGAAGAAGAGCTATACACATTTCTGCACTGGATTAACACTCTTGACGAGTGTTTGAAGTTTACCTGGACAGTTAACAGGAACACAGCGACTTACCTGGACCTTGATATTCAGGCTGAAAACAATAAACTAGTGACCAATGTACATCAAAAACAAACTGACAAAAACTCTCTCCTCCACTACAGGTCGTATCACCCAAGGGCCCTGCGTGATAATTTACCTGTAGGGAAGTTCCTGCGATATCGCAGGAACTGCTCATCTACTAAGACCTATGTAGAGCAGGCAGAAGATCTATCCAGGAAACTGGAGGACCGAGCATACCCTAAAAAGGTCATCAAACAGGCCAGAAAGAGGGCTCTTAACACTCCGAGACCGGCACTCCTTGAAAGGAATCAGAAAAACAGTGGCGATTGTATACCAGTGGTCACAACCTTTGGACCACTGTCAACGAAAATCAGACAGATTATCAGGAGGCATTGGCACTTGCTCAGTACGACTACCATGAAAATGCCACAACCAAGATTTGCCTTTAAACGGTCAGCCAATTTACGTGACCGCTTGGTACACACTCGCCCGACCCAGGAAGCCAAAGACTCGGGGGTGCCCTCAGGACATTTTCCCTGTGGGGGGTGTTCGGTATGTGAGCTTACTACAACTGTCAAAAACGTAACCTTGACCAATGGAAAGACCTGGTACCTTAACAGGTTCAATAATTGCAACAGAGCCAATGTGATTTATAGACTCACGTGCCCTTGTGGACTCCAGTATATTGGACTCACGACACGTAAAGTCAAAACCAGAATACAGGAACATCTGAGCACACTGAAAGCTGGCAAACTGACTACAAGACTGGTGCAACATTATCAAACGCAGAAGCACCACTTCAAGGATATCCAATGGGTGGTACTGGAAAAGGTTGTGGGTGACCATCACAATATAGAGACTAGACTAAGTACCAAAGAGGCGCGCTGGATTTACCAGGAGGGGGTGGATCAACACGGGTTAAATGACCTCATTGAATGGAACAGAGTAGAGGTCCACTAAATATATATAACCCTCCCTGGAGCCCCCCAGAGGACAGAGAATACAATTTTAACATGTAGCCAACAGGGACAAGTGTTGCGGTGGTGTCGACCAATATCTACCCAGGAGTAGAAGTGATGAGCGGATAAAGTGGGACCATGCGATTGGTCACACATTTAATGCCTGTGGCAATCAGGGAGCCCGGGATATCATCCCCTTTAAGGGTGTAAGAAGGTAGGATATACATAGAAATGCCATACATGAGAGCTCCTTATTAGGTCACACTAGGATGCGCGAAACACTTTTTACATTTTCCTTAATAATACATTTGACATCTGTTTTGTGACACCAAAGTACGTATATATTCCCTTTCTTCCCCCTCTTTTCCCCTGAGGGTAAATTTAACAAGGGAGCCAGTTTTGACATTCTAACATGGCGCTCGTACTAGCCTTCAACCACTGTAGAGGACCCTATGGGTAGGGGCGGGGAAGGCACGCGCCGACGCGGCACGTTCTGTTTTGAAATACAACGCCGCGAGTCGAGACCGCGAGGAGCTGAGCGAATGCCGGTCACTCGTAAGGTCACGGTAAGCAGGGACACCGTAGGAGGGAAGTGCTCAGTAGTACCTTTAAGCCCACTGGCCCCGGGGGGTTGATTTATGACGAGCAGGTTTTCGATACCGTAGCGGCAATTTAAATGCAATTATGCCGGGTACTTTAGAAGAGGCAAGCAGTATCCCTAAACTCTCTGGGTGTTCCGGGTCATACCCGCTATGTGAGGTTGCATTATCGAGCTGTCATGAGCAAGTAAATAAAAGCAGGCAGCGATATTAAAGAAAAAAACTAGCGAGAGCCACTAACAATGTAAGTAGAAGGGCGTGATACATACGCTACGGAAAGGGAATGTATACTTACCGTCCCTACGCTAGAGTACCATGCTCACAAAATGTAACCCTAGTACAGCTTTTAGAAACGCGCCCTGTTTTCCTTTACAATAATAGGGGTATAGTAGAATTTGAACATGACATATGTCTCCCTATTTCTTCACAGACTGACGTATAGCAGGCACAGTGACGGACAGTGGGAGTTTGGCTTAGCACACATCAAAAACCAAAGGGGGTACAGGTATGCCCATGATGGGCCACTACCCGGTAAATATGTTTATGAAGCTCATCGGGTCCCACATTGACAAAGGAACACGTTTCGTTTGATGCCAATGGTTGATTTGATGTATTGTGTTGTCTCTGTTTCCTATAGGTCTAAAAAACAGATAAAAATTGGTGCAGTGTGGAAAAGTGACCCTTGCCCTGATGAAGTTGCCGCAAGTCATTCCTGCCAATGAAACATGTTGGTTTTAAGTGAGCAGACCCACAGCACGGAATAAAGACATTTAGCCAGTGGGTGTCTAGCTCGGTTTTAGATAAGGGATAACGGGACCACAGCCTAGATACCGTTATTTCCTTACAGGGTTGACAGTGCTACATGCCCGGATAAGTCACCTGGAGCATATGCATTATATGATACCACACTTAGCACTCTTTTCTTTCTTTCCTTATTTCACCACATTTTTTGGTTTTGGTTGGCAGTTGCTGATGATGAGAACCTGAGGATGCAGGCGAGAACCAGTCTGCAAACTCCCATGGTGTTACTCCCGTGAGGCACTGCCTTCCTTTCTCACTTTTTTCTGTACTAATTTCTGCCCATGTTGGGTTACACACATTAGATGGTGGCATAGACCTTGGGAGACAGAGGCCACAGACACATTCATCATTCTCTTTTTTTTTAAATCTCTCTTTTTAAAAAAATTTTAAAAATAATTTGAGAAAATATCAGGTGATTTAGTTCCCCCAGACATAGACGGTAGAAATAGGACCGCTGTCCCGTCATATAAAGTAGCGACTTTAGACGTAAGGAGGGATCATTGAATAGTTTACTCACCTATAGAACAGGTCCTTTGTTGTATATGATTCCGTGAGTGGGGGGCGACCTGTGCTTTTTACCCCCCGGAGCTCCTGTATGTGAATGGTATTGACAACGGCAGCCTAGCCGTGAGAGCTTGCTTTAAATAGGGATATTTCCCGTGTTTTAAAAAAAAAATCACAACTCTTTTCCTGTTGGCATCAGCTTAACGTGGGTAACCCCCACCATCACATTATTTGACAACAGCCCAGACTAAAGTCAGCCGGTAGTAATAACAATATATAATCAGACAGTACGTCTTAGGATGGATAAGTTCTGTTTGGCTTTTACTGACGATCACATCGCCTCCATATTATCTGGTCCGTCATTGTTGCCCAATACCCCCTTGAGTGGGGCATCATCCAGCCCATGATGAATGGGAGAAATTGTCTAATACCAAAAAACGCCAAATCAGAATTGCGCTCCATGGAGCGCTTATGACAGAATATTTACGTGCAGGAGCAGCCCCAGCAAGTTTATTGATTCACATAGAGCCAAAAATTTTCCTGGAGGATAAGAGGTTCCGGGTGGATTGGAGCTATATAGCCAATAAGTGCACCCGGGACTGGCTTATCCTCATAATTAATACAGCCAAGAGGCTGAGTGAGGAGCTCCTTAAAGAGATATTGGACATTGAGGAAGCCATCAAGGCCGACACCACCATCAAAGACACTAAAGAACAGCTGGCTAGGATTCAAAGTGACTTAGGGGAATACCAAACTTATATGTTCAACCAAAAGATTAAAGGACTGAAAAGGAATCTAGATAGATTTAGTCACGAGTGGGCATTTCCATACGTAGAAGATCAATACTACCTACAGGCCCAAGAGCAGATATCACTACCACAAGGTCCTAGGGGTGGGCGACGTCAGGGCAGAAGGACCCCGAACAACTGGACTTTTGAGAATACAAGTAGCGAGGACGACGACTGCGGTGGCCAACCATCTACCTCTAACCAAAGGGTGAGATTCGACCCCCAAGAGAGAGCGAACGAAGACCTGGGAGCACTGTTCAGGGCTTTTTTAGGACAACATCAGACAGACCAAAGAGGGGCCAGTCACAGGGGCAGGGGGAGAGGACGGGGACGCCAGAATCAGAATTCAACATGGCAAGCGTTCTCGCCCAGAATCACCCGCAGTCGGGGCAGAACACCCCTTTAGCTATCAGCAACAGTGATATTGTGGTTAATTTATCAAACCATCAATTGACTGAGGATGAACTCAGGGTCTTGAATAAAGGCCTTGGGTTCGTCCCGACCCCTAAACATGACAGCTTCAAATTCCGAGGGGAATTTTATGGTCTCATGAGAAAGATCAAGCTCAAAAACTTTTTTGAGGGCAAGGAGCAAGACACCCCCTCACTGTTCACGACTAACCTGCGACGTCCATCGCAATTTTGTCCCCCCAATAACCAAGTAGGCCCGGAGGTCCATGTTTTTGAGCAGAAGGTTCTACAGGACATCTCCATCCTGGAACAAAATGCCAATAGTAGAGTTTACAGCAACATGAGCGTTCGAGACTGGCTAGCCGTAAAATCCATACAAAACAACTCCTCCATCACCATCAAACCGGCCGATAAAGGCGGGGCGGTGGTGGTGATGAACACCTCTGATTATGAGGCCGAGGTGGCTAGGTTATTGGGTGCCCACCAGAATTACAAACCACTTGCGAGGGACCCTACCAAAGAACTTCAGATGACCATCATGAAAATGATCACAGAGGCTAAGGAGAAAAAATGGCTTACTTATAAAGAGGCAGAATTTTTGACTAACAACAAACCCAGAGTGCCGGCATTCTATATCGTGCCTAAAATACACAAAGCTCAGAGACCGCCCCGGGACGAACGATAGTCTCGGGCATCCAATCATTGTTGGAACCTCTGTCTCAGTTCTCGGACTTTTTCCTGAGGGAATGCGTTATTACGCAGCCCTCGTACGTTCAAGACACTACTGACATTTTGAAAGGGCTGGATAATGTGGAGTATGACCCGAACTATCAGTTTTTGGTCACCATTGATATTGAATCGCTGTATACCAGCATCCCCCAGGAAGCAACACTGGTGGCAGCAGCACGCGCCCTGGGGGAATACGAGTGGTTTTATGACATCCCACAAACATTCGTATTACAATGTGTTGAACTTGCTCTCACACAAAACTTTTTCGCATTCAAACACCAGATGTACCTCCAGGTATCTGGGACTTCAATGGGGGCCACTTTCGCCCCCAGTCTGGCCTGCATCTATGTAGGCCAATTTGAATCCCATTACATCAATCATTCCACCAATCTCTTCCAGAGGAATAAAGTCCTCTGGAAGAGATACATTGATGATGTGTTGTGTATATGGTCTGGCACTGAAGAAGAGCTATACACATTTCTGCACTGGATTAACACTCTTGACGAGTGTTTGAAGTTTACCTGGACAGTTAACAGGAACACAGCGACTTACCTGGACCTTGATATTCAGGCTGAAAACAATAAACTAGTTACCAATGTACATCAAAAACCAACTGACAAAAACTCTCTCCTCCACTACAGGTCGTATCACCCAAGGGCCTTGCGTGATAATTTACCTGTAGGGAAGTTCCTGCGATATCGCAGGAACTGCTCATCTACTAAGACCTATGTAGAGCAGGCAGAAGATCTATCCAGGAAACTGGAGGACCGAGCATACCCTAAAAAGGTCATCAAACAGGCCAGAAAGAGGGCTCTTAACACTCCGAGACCGGCACTCCTTGAAAGGAATCAGAAAAACAGTGGCGATTGTATACCAGTGGTCACAACCTTTGGACCACTGTCAACGAAAATCAGACAGATTATCAGGAGGCATTGGCACTTGCTCAGTACGACTACCATGAAAATGCCACAACCAAGATTTGCCTTTAAACGGTCAGCCAATTTACGTGACCGCTTGGTACACACTCGCCCGACCCAGGAAGCCAAAGACTCGGGGGTGCCCTCAGGACATTTTCCCTGTGGGGGGTGTTCGGTATGTGAGCTTACTACAACTGTCAAAAACGTAACCTTGACCAATGGAAAGACCTGGTACCTTAACAGGTTCAATAATTGCAACAGAGCCAATGTGATTTATAGACTCACGTGCCCTTGTGGACTCCAGTATATTGGACTCACGACACGTAAAGTCAAAACCAGAATACAGGAACATCTGAGCACACTGAAAGCTGGCAAACTGACTACAAGACTGGTGCAACATTATCAAACGCAGATGCACCACTTCAAGGATATCCAATGGGTGGTACTGGAAAAGGTTGTGGGTGACCATCACAATATAGAGACTAGACTAAGTACCAAAGAGCGCGCTGGATTTACCAGGAGGGGTGGATCAACACGGGTTAAATGACCTCATTGAATGGAACAGAGTAGAGGTCCACTAAATATATATAACCCTCCCTGGAGCCCCCCAGAGGACAGAGAATACAATTTTAACATGTAGCCAACAGGGACAAGTGTTGCGGTGGTGTCGACCAATATCTACCCAGGAGTAGAAGTGATGAGCGGATAAAGTGGGACCATGCGATTGGTCACACATTTAATGCCTGTGGCAATCAGGGAGCCCGGGATACCGTCCCCTTTAAGGCTGTAAGAAGGTAGGATATACATAGAAATGCCATACATGAGAGCTCCTTATTAGGTCACACTAGGATGCGCGAAACACTTTTTACATTTTCCTTAATAATACATTTGACATCTGTTTTGTGACACCAAAGTACCTATATATTCTTTTTCTTTCCCCTTCTTTTCCCCTGAGGGTAAATTTAACAAGGGAGCCAGTTTTGACATTCTAACATGGCGCCCGTACTAGCCTTCAACCACTGTAGAGGACCCTATGGGTAGGGGCGGGGAATGCACGTGCCGACGCGGCACGTTCTGTTTTGAAATACAACGCCGCGAGTCGAGACCGCGAGGAGCTGAGCGAATGCCGGTCACTCGTAAGGTCACGGTAAGCAGGGACACCGTAGGAGGGAAGTGCTAAGTAGTACCTTTAAGCCCACTGGCCCCGGGGGGTTGATTTATGACGAGCAGGTTTTCGATACCGTAGCGGCAATTTAAATGCAATTATGCCGGGTACTTTAGAAGAGGCAAGCAGTATCCCTAAACTCTCTGGGTGTTCCGGGTCATACCCGCTATGTGAGGTTGCATTATTGAGCTGTCATGAGCAAGTAAATAAAAGCAGGCAGCGATATTAAAGAAAATAACTAGCGAGAGCCACTAACAATGTAAGTAGAAGGGGCGTGATACATACGCTACGGAAAGGGAATGTATACTTACCGTCCCTACGCTAGAGTACCATGCTCACAAAATGTAACCCTAGTACAGCTTTTAGAAACGCGCCCTGTTTTCCTTTACAATAATAGGGGTATAGTAGAATTTGAACATGACATATGTCTCCCTATTTCTTCACAGACTGACGTATAGCAGGCACAGTGACGGACAGTGGGAGTGTGGCTTAGCACACATCAAAAACCAAAGGGGGTACAGGTATGCCCATGATGGGCCACTACCCGGTAAATATGTTTATGAAGCTCATGGGGTCCCACATTGACAAAGGTACACGTTTCGTTTGATGCCAATGGTTGATTTGATGTATTGTGTTGTCTCTGTTTCCTATAGGTCTAAAAAACAGATAAAAATTGGTGCAGTGTGGAAAAGTGACCCTTGCCCTGATGAAGTTGCCGCAAGTCATTCCTGCCAATGAAACATGTTGGTTTTAAGTGAGCAGACCCACAGCACGGAATAAAGACATTTAGCCAGTGGGTGTCTAGCTCGGTTTTAGATAAGGGATAACGGGACCACAGCCTAGATACCGTTATTTCCTTACAGGGTTGACAGTGCCACATGCCCGGATAAGTCACCTGGAGCATATGCATTATATGATACCACACTTAGCACTCTTTTCTTTCTTTCCTTATTTCACCACATTTTTTGGTTTTGGTTGGCAGTTGCTGATGATGAGAACCTGAGGATGCAGGCGAGAACCAGTCTGCAAACTCCCATGGTGTTACTCCCGTGAGGCACTGCCTTCCTTTCTCACTATTTTCTGTACTAATTTCTGCCCATGTTGGGTTACACACATTAGATGGTGGCATAGACCTTGGGAGACAGAGGCCACAGACACATTCATCATTCTCTTTTTTTAAAAATCTCTCTTTTTAAAACATTTTTTTAAATAATTTGAGAAAATATTAGGTGATTTAGTTCCCCCAGACATAGACGGTAGAAAAAGGACCGCTGTCCTGTCATATAAAGTAGCGACTTTAGACGTAAGAAGGGATCATTGAATAGTTTACTCACCTATAGAACAGGTCCTTTGTTGTATATGATTCCGTGAGTGGGGGGCGACCTGTTCTTTTTACCCCCTGGAGCTCCTGTATGTGAATGGTTTTAAATGTAAGCAAAAATCTGGGTTTAGTGGGGTTCCTATAGCTTTTGGCCCTGGTATCACTGCACCTGCTGCAGCATTCCAATCAAGTCCCTTTTAACTGCAAGGTAACTGCAATTGTGACTGCCTGTTTAGTAGTCAAATATAGCAATATTATGGGCCTTATTTCGACCCGCTGAATTTTGATGCCACTGCAAACTCCTTTTTCTGTATGGGAGCATGTGCTGCAGTCGGAAACCAGCCTCAGCGCAAGCTCCCATACAGAAAAGGGAGATTGTATTCATCCCTGCACCACGTGGCAGACACCTCACGGTGTCTGCCACACAGTGCAGGGGTGAACAGGGGGTGCCCCCTTGGCCCCCAACCAGAGGCCACAGGCTGAAGGGGGCCCTGCTAAGGGCCCCCAAAGTTGCTTTCTGGCAGGGTTTCCATGTCGAAAAGCCCGGCATGGAAACCCTGCCAGACACCAACATCGCAATCCGGACGGCGTAAAACGCCGTCCATAGGGATTACGTGTCAGTTGTAACTGGCAGACAGGCTCCTTGAGTCCGTCAGAAGCTAGCCTGAATGTCTGGCCGGTTTCAAAACCAACAGCCTCCATTGTAATGAGGCTGTCGTTTTTCAAACCGCGATGAGGCCCTATGTGTTCAGAGGAGTTCTGACAACCTTTGGCCTGGTGCTACTGCACCTGCTGCACCATTCAAATCATGACCCTGTTGTCTGCAAGGTAACTGCACTTGCGACTGCCTGTTTAGTAGTGAAAAAGAGCATAGCCCTTGTATATTAACTTTTATTTTTAACGTGCAATGTTTATTACAACATTTAGAGTTTGATCATAATGACCAAATAGATTAAGTTGAAACAATCAATCCAATAATGCCTACAAAGTGCAAAGAAAGGCACCGAGGCATGAATAGGAAATGCCAAAAACGTTCTAAGTCTAAAGTATCTGCTTCACACTACTAAGTAATAAAAAGCAAGCATTCCATCTGCTTTACACAACTAAGTCATAAAAAGCAAGCATTCCAACATACTTTTAGAAGCTGTCTGCCTTTCCCGTGGGAAGAGATCGTATCTTGATAGAGAATGGGGCTTAAACAGTACGAATAGCTTTAGTACAAGTATCGTAAATGCGTGCAGCCAGGGGAAGTTAACAAAAATAAAAGTTCCACACAAAAGTGAATGAACACAGTAATTCTGCTTTAGGAACTGATAAGAACCCCCTTTTAAGATATATTAAATATAAGAGATTTTACAAGCACAGCGCAAGCGCTGTGCAGGCGAAGCCTAAAAAGAGCCTAGCAGACCATAAAACAGGCCCCCAAACAACCAAAACACCAGCCCTCATACTGACCTGTCAGATAAGCCCATCAGGCACTGCCTGATTACCCTATAAACCTGTCTGACCCTGCCTCTAACAGAGATTATTACAGAGCAAATTAGTAGACATTACACTTATAGAATGAACCACATCACTACTGCTTTTCAAAGGATTATTTGTCACTTCCCACACCCTTTGCCATTGTTGATATACATATCGTGGGCTTCACAAGTGATTATGCTGTGCTTGTGGCTGAAGGTGGTCAGCACCACCACTCATTTTTGGGGACCGGGACTTATGTTTTATCATCCGACTTTGACCTGGCATTCGGCAGCACCAGCATTTATTTATTTATTTATTTTACAATGTACGCATTGAGTTTCGAAACATTGTGTTAAAACTTTCTGCTTTCCATTTACTTGAGCTAGCCTTAGGAGAAGACATAATATTCTATTTCAAAGTTTTTTTGGGGGGGGAGAGGTGTATGTGGATTAGATGAGATGATTTGTCCACTATATAAAGATTCCTATATACACTATATAATCACTCCTGCTGCATAACTAATTTCTTCAGAGCCTGTGATGACGATCTTGCTGATAACAGACCCAAGTTTCATAATTTTGTTTAGCCGCGAAGAAGGAGCCTAATGCTCTCCATCTCCGACTGACCCTATGGCCCTCAGGGGTACCCAGAGGAGAGCTACCCTGTGAAACATCACTCCAGGGAATCCCCTCAGACTCCCACAAAACTAATAAACAGCTACTTTGGCTTTGCGGGAAAGTGACATCACACATGTTTGATTAGGACAACAGGGTAAGTGTAATGAAATGTAGTACAGTGTTGTATTATTCACCCCACAAGGGAAATATCCAGGTTCATATGGAATACAGTTATAACAAACAACAAATGTAGATCATTGAGCAGAACAGTCTTGACATCATTTCTCCAGCCCACAGCTCTTTGCTTACCAGGGAAGGGATTACGAGAGGAGGATAAAGGACATTGAATGATATTGGAAAGAGCCGATCAAAAACACATTTAATGTGTTGATTCATCCAGTGGTCACAAACTTTTCAAATTTTACAAAAACACTTACCCTATATTTTGTTTAAAAAAACAACCATTCCTGAACGGTTAATGCCCGCCTTGAGGTGTATTTGGCTGAAAGGGAGGAGGAGATGCCTTGCACTGTGAAGCTAAATGCAAGGCAGACAGTGACAGAAGCAGCAAGCTTCTCTCCAGACTGCCTGCTTTCTGAAAGAAACAGACGCTCGGCCATCTGGTCAAGATGGTCATCCTGCCCCGCCTGTTATAGCAGCTGCAAAATTATCCATTCCTGATCCCATCTTCTTTCTTCAGGAAGCTGGACTCTTTATTGTGGGACTTTTTGTGGAGATATCACATCCCGCTTATTGCCCTCATCAAATGCTATAAACAATCCTACGATGGTGGTTTTGCAACCCCGGACATACTCTCGTACTATAGGGCTGCCAACCTCATTGTTATAAACTAATGGTAGTTCAGCAATGTACCTGACCCCGCATAAGCCACCGAAGAATGGGCAATGCATGAGACACCCTCCTGCATTTGCTGTATGGGGGATCCATCCGAACAATCTTCCGTCAGCTACGACAGTAACTCTTCAGATTTGTAGGGACACACATAGGGCCCTCGGTGGGTGGGATGTTTGCCGAAAGAAACCCCACTGTAGCACGGAACCCAGTTGCCACAGGTCACAGCACTGGAGCATGGCACAAGTCGTGGGACAACATGGATATTTCAAGGCTGGGGCACCTCGTGTCGTGAGTTGCACTGAAACCCTTTTCGAACTGCAGGCAGACTATGACTTACATCATTCACAATTCATCTGGTGTGAAAAGTTGGCCTGGTATATGCTGTTCACTAATTAAAGTGGACTCCTTGCACCAGAACAATTCGACTCTTATGGTAGATAGGTTTAAGACAACCTTTATAGAAAGCTATCCTAGTGGTAGCTGTGGAGAGCAGCCTTCAGGCTAAGTCTTGAAGGAATGTAAAGCAGCTTGTTTTACCACACAATCTCTTGAATCACCAAATGAAAAGACACCACACAGGTATATATATCAAATATATATGTATTTATTAATAAACACTCTCTACTAATCTCTTTATGAGATTAGAGGATAGGAACATATGTACAAGTCAAATATTATCAGGATAAGTTTAGCACAATTGAATATTACAATCTTAGTTTGCTAGACCTAGGTCTAGGGCATCTAGAATCGAGGGACCCCCAAGAACCACCCCAGGTAGTTGTAGGAGACCCACAGGGGACGGACGCGGTGACCTGGCACCGATGCGAATCCTGTACGAGTCTATGCGCTCAGACGCGATTGAGATATCAATGTTCAAGGTCCCTTGCGTGTTCGAGGCGAACACACCGATCGGACTCAGTACGAGTCGAAGGATACGGTCTACAGATAGGATTTGCAAGGGAGTCGGACGCGGTGTGTCTAACACAGACGCGAACCAGGTACGAGTCAGTGCGAGAATCGCACGGGGAAAGTAAGAGTTTTAGGATACTTCTGGTGGACCTACAAGCAAGTCACTTACAGGGTAAGTAGTTCGAGGGCCCACACCCACAGGAGCACCGTAGTGCTGGAGTTACCTCACCCAGGGAAGCCGGGTGCACAGGTGTCCTTTGGTGTCGGGTCGCGGCGTCGTTTTCAATGGCGAACAAAGAAGACTTGCTGCTTGTGATGGTGTGAAGAAGTGTCCGGTGGAATCCAAGCCTGGATTCGGTGGAAGGATGACCTGAAAGCAGAGGGGACAGTGTTCAAAGTCACTTGGCAGTGACTCGGGGCAAGGAAGATGAATGCCCACCGTCGTCGCAGGGTTCAGGTCGTTCACGGTTGCCTTGACTCTTCAGCCACGAGGTCCAGGAGGCGTCGTCGACAACCAGGAGCTGGATTCGGCGTGTCCCACGATGTCTGCGGCTTACTGCGGTGTCAGCGACTCGATCGGAGCCAACAAGCCTTAGTAACAGCAAGTCTCGGGGAAAGTGTGAAGAGGCAATGGCGCAGACCAGCAAGGTCTGTGGAACTCACCCAGCGAGGGTAAGTCAGGGCAGGCCTGGAGCAACCAGGGGAGCCCTTTGGTTTCTTTGGAAAGTCTTCTGGGGACCCACAAGCCGGCTGGCAAGGGATCGCAAAGACGCCTTGGGAGGATTCTCTCACAGGGGCCCACGGTCACTCGGGACGTGGTAGGCCGCTGATCTTAGGAGGGATTCCTGCTGGAGGCTGGGACCACACGTGGTCCAAAGCACAAGTTCGTGAAACGTTGTGAGAGGTTGCACTTGACAATAGTGCACGGTACCCAGGGGTCGCGGTTCCTTGTTACTCTTAGGGTCCACTGGCCTCAGCTTCGCTGGGGACTCACGATTGCCTTTGAGAAGTCAGGAAATCCACTTCTTGGGCTGCAGGGACTTCGGACTCCGGCGGGAGCGGCGTAGTTTGTGACCGTCGTTTGTAGTTTTTGGTGCCTGCCAAGCAGGGGAGTCACTCCTTGACTCCAAGGGAGATTCTTCAGTCTTCCAAAGGTAGTGGAACGTCGAAGGTCCGGGATTCTTCTTGTAGAGCGTCGTCCAGGGAAATCTAGGGTGCAATGCACAGGTTCCCCCTCTTATACTAAAAGGAGGGGAGGGACTAGCTCTATGACCCTACCTATGGGAGGGTCAGGGGAGTGGGTGGCTACACCCACTTCCCTTTGTCCAGTTTCGCGCCAGAGCAGGGACAGGTAGCCCCTGAGCCGGTTTGAACTGGCATATGCACAGAGGAGCCTTCTGCTCCCCCAGTGCAGGACTTCAAAGCACTCTAAGAGTGCACCCACCCAGCCCCAATACACTAAACCCTGTCTGGGAGGTGGTCACACCCCTTGGGACAGGATATCTATTGTTGGGCTCCCTCCACTGCGAGTGTTGGTCATCAGCAGGAGGGCAGCCCAGTGTCTGTGACTGGTGGCATCCATTTTGTGATGCCAGGGCTCTGTCGGATTCTACCGCGTTTCCACAGTAGGTACATGTCTATCCCTCTAGAAGGGTGGAATGCTACCCCCGCCGCCAGGACTGGCGGGGGGGTAGTATTCCAAGGTGTTTGACACCAAACACGACATGTTTCGATGCAGCCATTCCAAAGTTAGCATTTTACCGCAAGGATATAATGCACTTAAAAGTATATGGTTTAACCGCATCCACAAACAGCACCAGAGAATGGACTCTGAGAGCTGCAGAGGGGCCCTGCTCAGGCAGAGGCACCCCCTCACATAGAAGCCAAGCACCCTGCCCTCAGGATTGATAGGGCCTGCCTTAGGGGTGACTGATAGGGTTATATGTGTGTGCAGGAGAGATATAGGGAACCTATATCTCAGTGAGGAGTGCTAGCACTTCCTCACTCAGGCTGCAGTAGCAGGCCTGTGGTGTCAGATTTAGTCTGCTTCCCAGGGGTGGCATAATACATGCTGCAGCCCCTGGTAGGCCTGTGAAGTACCTATGCCCTTGGTACCTAAGGTACCATATACTAGGGACTCATAAGGTACCACAGTATCCAATCACTAGTGCACCTAGAGTGCACTCCAAATCGTTTAAAGAGAAAGCAGATAGGCTGGGGACCTGAATAGCAGGTTCCCAGCCAAACTAAGTCAAAAACCAACAAAACACCAGGAAAAAAGTGGGGGCAACCATGTAGTCAGATTCCACCTTCCTACATAACCCCCCCAAACGAAAGGAGATGAGGCTAACCTTGTCCAGGTGAGCCTGTATTTACTGAGTGGCCATATAAGGAAGTACCTGCACTAGCATGGTTACCCCCTGTCTTATGGTCCACTAAGTTATCCCTCACCCTAAGGGTATGAGAGGGTCTCCACCATGGGGAATTACTACCTGTGGGGTGTTTTGGTAAAGGACAAGGCTGATGAGGTGTCTGAGCAGGGAAGTGAGACCCTAGGGAAGTTGGTCTCAGTTTCCTCAGATCACTGGTCACCATGTATGCCTGTCTTTCCATGACTGAGCTGCACTTTGCTCTAAGGGTCAACCTTTGGCTGCCTACAGCTGGGGGTTGGGTCCCTTTGGGTGGAACACTGGAGGGACATGGCAGGTTTGGAACCTTTTGGTTCCAGGTTTGCCCTTGCCTAACAGAGTCCTTCTGGGGAAGGTCCCTACACAAAGGTATGGGGGATCCCTCAGTGTGTGGAGGAATTTTCACCTGGCTAGGGCTACTAGACTGGGTGCCCCTAATCTGCTGATGGGGGGTTCCTCTGGACAGGGGGCCCTGTGGGGTCCACTGACCTCCCTGACCTCTGCAGCCCTGGGCTGACTGAGGCAGGGTAGAGAGGGGCAGGTTACCTGCTCCAGACTGGGTACCACCTTGGAAGGGTCCTCTGCCATCAGGGGTGGGGCCAGGCCAGGCCTGACTACCTCTGGGGCAGTTCCTTCACTAGGGGTAGGATCAGTTCCCTGAGGAGGCTGACCCTTACCTGCTGTCTGGGGGAAGGAGACTTTTCTTCAACCCCTGTGCTCTCTTTTGGGGGAGAGTGGGCCATTCTTCCAGGCTCCATCTCTCCAGCATTTCCCTGGGCTGTGGCTGTGGCCATCACAGCCCCACTAGCTTTTTCAGGGACGCCTAGCATCTTCAGATGGGTTTGGTGTTCAACTTCAGCCCAGGCTGAAATTTCCAGATCATTGCCCATCAGGCAATCTACAGGCAAGTTGGGGGACACTGCCACTCTTTTTGGGCCTGTGACCCCCTCCCAGCTGAGATTGACTATGGCCATGGGGTGATCTGTCCTGACACCATCAATGTTGGTCACCTGGTACTTAAACTCAGGTAAAAGCTGGTGAGTGGGGACTAGTTTCCCTGCCACCATGGTGACACTAGCCCCTGTGTCCCTGAATGCCACAGCCTTCTGACCATTAATCATTGGCTCCAGTCTGTACCTGCCCAATGCAATGGGACCCATGGTAAAGGTGGCAAATCCTATACCACCATCAGAGTCTGAGGAGTCTGTTGAGGGGGACCTGTCTAAACTAGGGCCCACCTCTGTTCCTCTTGCAAAAGCACCTAACTTTTTGGGTGCACTACTCCCAACTGGAGGATTACTACTGGTAGTACCAGGAGGGGTGGTAGTAGTTGCTGGAGGAACAGTTTCTTTATTGCCAATCCTGGGACAACTGGGATCAGTTTTCCAGTGCCCAGGCTTTTTACAGACATGGCAATATGGTTTCTTTTCAGGAGAGGAAGGAGTTTGGGACCCACCCCCAGAAGAGGACTTTTGGGGCCCTGTAGTGGACTTATCCTTAGATTTATCCCCACCTTTCTCTTGGGACTTGGTAGAATCTTTCTTCTGGTCACCACCCTGATTCTTAGGCCTTACCCTGGTTCTGACCCATTTGTCTGCCTTCTTTCCCAATTCTTGGGGAGAGGTCAGATCAGAGTCCACCAGGTACTGGTGTAAAAGCTGGTTTTGACAATTATTAAGGATCTGCTCCCTCATGATCAAATTGTACAATCCTTTGAGATCAGTAACCCTACTGCCAATCAGCCAACCCTCCAGAGCCTTGGTTGCACAATCTACAAAGTCAGTCCAGTCCTGAGTCTGTGCCTTCTGGGTGTCTCTGAACTTCAACCTGTACTGCTCAGTGGTTAAGCCAAACCCATCTATCAGTGCACTCTTCAGGACTTCATAGTTATCAGCATCCTCTTCTCTAACAGTGAGGAGCTTGTCTCTACCTTTATCTGAAAAGGAGAGCCACAAGATTGCTGCCCACTGCCTTTGGGGGACCTGTTGGACTCTACAGGCCCTCTCCATAGCAGTTATCCACTTGTGGATATCATCCCCACTCTGGTAGGGAGGAACAACCTTGCTCAGGTTCCTATGGTCTGGAATATATTCTCTGCCTCTAGGGACACTGTTGCTGCCACCAAGGGGTTCTAACCCCTCTCTTCTAGAAGCTCTCTGGATCTCCAGGGCTTCTCTATCCAGTGCCAACTGCTTGGTTCTGAGGGCAACTCTTGCTTCCTCATACTGCAGCAGTTTGCACATTCTTTCAGAGGAGGTCTCTCTTATGGGAAAGTATGAGTTCCTCTGGTGGACAGATTCTCTGCCAGAGTGATAAGAGTGCTCAGATTCCCTGGAAGGGGACCTATGCCTCTCATCCACTCTGTCAGTTCTCTTAGGGAGAATTCCTCTGTCCTTTTCAGGCCCCTTGAGGCCTGGCCCTTCAATCACAGAGTACTGGTCATTCGGATTTTCATCGTCTGACCCAGATACTGTAATTGACCCACCCACTGATTCAGACCCATTAGCTCCTAGAGCCAATCTAAGATCATCTGCTGTCAGCAGATCTATCAGGTGCAGGGTTGAGGGACTCTGTCCTAGTCTCAGGTGTCTTTCAACACACATGGCTCTCAAGTCAGAGAAAGCCATGTCCTTGTACTGAGGCTGAGTGGATCCACTGGTTCCACCCTTTAAGGACATTCTAGTGTTGTGCAGTGTTGTACTACCTACACTAGTTTGTGGCCTACTGATACTAGCTTGAGCTGTAGAAAGGGTGTGCTATCCCTTGGCACACAGCTCTAAGTTCAGTAGAACTTATCGATACTAAGCTTGACTTTATATGTACCTTAAGTACCTATAGTGGTTTTCAGTTAGTAATTCAAAATAGAGATTTTCTGGTAAAACAATAGCAAGCTGGAATCCCACACGCTGCCCACCAATGTGAGAAGTTGGCCTGGTATATGCTGTTCACTAATTAAAGTGGACACCTTGCACCAGAACAATTCGACTCTTATGGTAGATAGGTTTAAGACAACCTTTATAGAAAGCTATCCTAGTGGTAGCTGTGGAGAGCAGCCTTCAGGCTAAGTCTTGAAGGAATGTAAAGCAGCTTGTTTTACCACACAATCTCTTGAATCACCAAATGAAAAGACACCACACAGGTATATATATCAAATATATATGTATTTATTAATAAACACTCTCTACTAATCTCTTTATGAGATTAGAGGATAAGGAACATATGTACAAGTCAAATATTATCAGGATAAGTTTAGCACAATTGAATATTACAATCTTAGTTTGCTAGACCTAGGTCTAGGGCATCTAGAATCGAGGGACCCCCAAGAACCACCCCAGGTAGTTGTAGGAGACCCACAGGGGACGGACGCGGTGACCTGGCACCGATGCGAATCCTGTACGAGTCTATGCGCTCAGACGCGATTGAGATATCAATGTTCAAGGTCCCTTACGTGTTCGAGGCGAACACACCGATCGGACTCAGTACGAGTCGAAGGATTCGGTCTACTGATAGGATTTGCAAGGGAGTCGGACGCGGTGTGTCTAACACAGACGCGAACCAGGTACGAGTCAGTGCGAGAATCGCACGGGGAAAGTAAGAGTTTTAGGATACTTCTGGTGGACCTACAAGCAAGTCAGTTACAGGGTAAGTAGTTCGAGGGCCCACACCCACAGGAGCACCGGAGTGCTGGAGTTACCTCACCCAGGGAAGCCGGGTGCACAGGTGTCCTTTGGTGTCGGGTCGCGGCGTCGTTTTCAATGGCGAACAAAGAAGACTTGCTGCTTGTGATGGTGTGAAGAAGTGTCCGGTGGAATCCAAGCCTGGATTCGGTGGAAGGATGACCTGAAAGCAGAGGGGACAGTGTTCAAAGTCACTTGGCAGTGACTCGGGGCAAGGAAGATGAATGCCCACCGTCGTCGCAGGGTTCAGGTCGTTCACGGTTGCCTTGACTCTTCAGCCACGAGGTCCAGGAGGCATCGACGATGACCAGGAGCTGGATTCAGCGTGTCCCACAATGTCTGCGGCTTACTGCCGTGTGGGTGACTCGATCGGAGCCAACAAGCCTTAGTAACAGCAAGTCTCGGGGAAAGTATGAAGAGGCAATGGCGCAGACCAGCAAGGTCTGTGGAACTCACCCAGTCAGGGTAAGTCAGGGCAGGCCTGGAGCAACCAGGGGAGCCCTTTGGTTTCTTTGGAAAGTCTTCTGGGGACCCACAAGCCGGCTGGCAAGGGATCGCGAAGACGCCTCGGGAGGATTCTCTCACAGGGGCCCACGGTCACTCGGGACGTGGTAGGCCGCTGATCTTAGGAGGGATTCCTGCTGGAGGCTGGGACCACACGTGGTCCAAAGCACAAGTTCGTGGAACGTTGTGAGGGGTTGCACTTGACAATAGTGCACAGTACCCAGGGGTCGCGGTTCCTCGTTACTCTTGGGGTCCACTGGCCTCAGCTTCGCTGGGGACTCACGATGGCCTTTGAGAAGTCAGGAAATCCACTTCTTGGGCTGCAGGGACTTCGGACTCCGGCGGGAGCGGCGTAGTTTGCGACCGTCGTTTGTAGTTTTTGGTGCCTGCCAAGCAGGGGAGTCACTCCTTGACTCCAAGGAGATTCTTCAGTCTTCCAAAGGTAGTGGAACGTCGAAGGTCCGGGATTCTTCTTGTAGAGCGTCGTCCAGGGAAATCTAGGGTGCAATGCACAGGTTCCCCCTCTTATACTAAAAGGAGGGGAGGGACTAGCTCTATGACCCTACCTATGGGAGGGTCAGGGGAGTGGGTGGCTACACCCACTTCCCTTTGTCCAGTTTCGCGCCAGAGCAGGGACAGGTAGCCCCTGAGCCGGTTTGAACTGGCATATGCACAGAGGAGCCTTCTGCTCCCCCAGTGCAGGACTTCAAAGCACTCTAAGAGTGCACCCACCCAGCCCCAATACACTAAACCCTGTCTGGGAGGTGGTCACACCCCCTTGGGACAGGATATCTATTGTTGGGCTCCCTCCACTGCGAGTGTTGGTCATCAGCAGGAGGGCAGCCCAGTGTCTGTGACTGGTGGCATCCATTTTGTGATGCCAGGGCTCTGTCGGATTCTACCGCGTTTCCACAGTAGGTACATGTCTATCCCTCTAGAAGGGTGGAATGCTACCCCCGCCGCCAGGACTGGCGGGGGGTAGTATTCCAAGGTGTTTGACACCAAACACGACATGTTTCGATGCAGCCATTCCAAAGTTAGCATTTTACCGCGAGGATATAATGCACTTAAAAGTATATGGTTTAACCGCATCCACAAACAGCACCAGAGAATGGACTCTGAGAGCTGCAGAGGGGCCCTGCTCAGGCAGAGGCACCCCCTCACATAGAAGCCAAGCACCCTGCCCTCAGGATTGATAGGGCCTGCCTTAGGGGTGACTGATAGGGTTATATGTGTGTGCTAGGAGAGATATAGGGAACCTATATCTCAGTGAGGAGTGCTAGCACTTCCTCACTCAGGCTGCAGTAGCAGGCCTGTGGTGTCAGATTTAGGCTGCTTCCCAGGGGTGGCATAATACATGCTGCAGCCCCTGGTAGGCCTGTGAAGTACCTATGCCCTTGGTACCTAAGGTACCATATACTAGGGACTCATAAGGTACCACAGTATCCAATCACTAGTGCACCTAGAGTGCACTCCCAATCGTTTAAAGAGAAATCAGATAGGCTGGGGACCTGAATAGCAGGTTCCCAGCCAAACTAAGTCAAAAACCAACAAAACACCAGGAAAAAAGTGGGGGCAACCATGTAGTCAGATTCCACCTTCCTACATCTGGTAACTGCAGCTCTGGCACGCTCACACCCAATATGCCAAGGGACTCACAGACCTGCCAGATCATATTCCTTTGGAGGCCAAAATACTCCTGGGTGTCCTGACTACCCACAAAATTTCACAGGTATGCCGTTCATTGGTGGTCAACATTCCTGACTCCTTTGATCGATTGAGGAGGGTGTAGGAGTGAGACCTGGGACCCCTCACTGACGATGACTGGATGTATGCTTGTGCATCTCCCCGTGAATCGTCTATTGCTTCACAGTTCCATCTTATATAGTGGAAATACCTACACAGGGTTTACTACACTCAGGAGAGGTTGTGGAAGATGAGGGACATGGCATCACCAGCCTGCCTGTGTTGTTTGATGCAGGAAGGAGACTTACTCCACACAATCTGGAGATGTGAAAGGGTGACCCCTTTCTGGGTGGGGGTACTGTTGTGCCTGGACCAAGTGTTGGGGTGGGAGTTGCCCCAGGACCCCAAGCTGGTCACCCTCCATACCACAGAGGATATAGAATAAAACAAGTATTGCAGTATGTTATTATGGTTGGGTCTAGTGGGAGAGAAAAGGGACATTGCCAGGGCCTGGAAGAACTGCGACCCCCATCCTTGGAGCGGTGAAAGGCTCGGCTGGACCTGGGCATGAGCTTGGAAATTCCCATCTACCAAGCCAGGGGTTGCCCTCCTAAACATCATAAAATATGGGCTACATGGTGTCAATATCAAGGTATTGTCCCCCAGAGAGTCGAAAATCCTTGCCTGTCCATGGACGCTGAGATGCAGACTTATGCAGATAAGGTTTGAGCTGGGGTTGTGGAGGCATGGGAGCCGAGAGTTGACGGGGGCATTGTCAGGTGCTGGTTGGATCTGGGAGTAGGTGGATTTTATGTTCCTTCCCAATATGTTACATGGTTGCATAGTTGGCTCAGCCGATAGGGCAGCTGCTGTTCTGTATTCTCAGTTGTGTATGTCTGGTGAATCTAATATGCATAAAATCAATAAAAAGATGTTATATTAAAAAAACGTTTCTCTGATTTGAAACATCAGTTAGAGCTCATTAACCCCACTCAAACAGAGCCTTCATTGCAAGAACTTGAAACACGCACAACATGCCTTGCATGACCAACCCTGTGCCCTGAGAAAGTATGTTTTGATATTGTGGAAATAAAACAATATTGCATTTTAAATCAGTTTCCATTTAAAATTACTATACGATTATTTTTTTTACGAAATGGTGTTAAATCCATGCATCTCAAAGCCATTAAATCGGTGTATTTGTTTCAAATCAAGCATTAGTGTTTGTAAATAAAACACACAGCCCGACAACAAGAGAACCTTGGTGTACAGCGCAGTTCACGGTGACCACCAGGCGAAAACCAAAGCCCCTACATGTGCCCGGCATGGAAACCCTGCCAGACACCAACATCGCAATCCGGACGGCGTAAAACGCCGTCCATAGGGATTACGTGTCAGTTGTAACTGGCAGACGGGCTCCTTGAGCCCGTCAGAAGCTAGCCTGAATGTCTGGCCGGTTTCAAAACAGACAGCCTCCATTGTAATGAGGCTGTCGTTTTTCAAACCGCGATGAGGCCCTATGTGTTCAAAGGAGTTCTGACAACCTTTGGCCTGGTGCTACTGCACCTGCTGCACCATTCAAATCATGACCCTGGTGTCTGCAAGGTAACTGCACTTGCGGCTGCCTGTTTAGTAGTGAAATAGAGCATAGCCCTTGTATATTAACTTTTATTTTTAACGTGCAATGTTTATTACAACATTTAGAGTTTGATCATAATGACCAAATAGATTAAGTTGAAACAATCAATCCAATAATGCCTACAAAGTGCAAAGAAAGGCACTAAGGCATGAATAGGAAATGCCAAAAACGTTCTAAGGCTAAAGTATCTGCTTCACACTACTAAGTAATAAAAAGCAAGCATTCCATCTGCTTTACACAACTAAGTCATAAAAAGCAAGCATTCCAGCATACTGTTAGAAGCTGTCTGCCTTTCCCGTGGGAAGAGATCGTATCTTGATAGAGAATGGGGCTTAAACAGTATGAACAGCTTTAGTACAAGTATCATAAATGCGTGCAGCCAGGGGAAGTTAACAAAAAAAAAGTTCCACACAAAAGTGAATGAACACAGTAATTCTGCTTTAGGAACTGATAAGAACCCCCTTTTAAGATATATTAAATATAAGAGATTTCACAAGCACAGTGCAAGCGCTGTGCAGGCGAAGCCTAAAAACAGCCTAGCAGACCATAAAACAGGCCCACAAACAACCAAAACACCAGCCCTCATACTGACCTGTCAGATAAGCCCATCAGGCACTGCCTGATTACCCTATAAACCTGTCTGACCCTGCCTCTAACAGAGATTATTACAGAGCAAATTAGTAGACATTACACTTATAGAATGAACCACATCACTACTGCTTTTCAAAGGATTATTTGTCACTTCCCACACCCTTTGCCATTGTTGATATACATATCGTGGGCTTCACAAGTGATTATGCTGTGCTAGTGGCTGAAGGTGGTCAGCACCACCACTCATTTTTGGGGACCGGGACTTATGTTTTATCATCCGACTTTGACCTGGCATTCGGCAGCACCAGCATTTATTTATTTATTTATTTTACAATGTACGCATTGAGTTTCGTAACATTGTGTCAAAACTTTCTGCTTTCCATTTACTTGAGCTAGCCTTAGGAGAAGACATAATATTCTATTTCAAAGTTTTTTTTGGGGGGGGGAGAGGTGTATGTGGATTAGATGAGATGATTTGTCCACTATATAAAGATTCCTATATACACTATATAATCACTCCTGCTGCAAAACTAATTTCTTCAGAGCCTGTGATGACGATCTTGCTGATAACAGACCCAAGTTTCATAATTTTGTTTAGCCGCGAAGAAGGAGCCTAATGCTCTCCATCTCCGACTGACCCTATGGCCCTCAGGGGTACCCAGAGGAGAGCTACCCTGTGAAACATCGCTCCAGGGAATCCCCTCAGACTCCCACAAAACTAATAAACAGCTACTTTGGCTTTGCGGGAAAGTGACATCACACATGTTTGATTAGGACAACAGGGTAAGTGTAATGAAATGTAGTACAGTGTTGTATTATTCACCCCACAAGGGAAATATCCAGGTTCATATGGAATACAGTTATAACAAACAACAAATGTAGATCATTGAGCAGAACAGTCTTGACATCATTTCTCCAGCCCACAGCTCTTTGCTTACCAGGGAAGGGATTACGAGAGGAGGATAAAGGACATTGAATGATATTGGAAAGAGCCGATCAAAAACACATTTAATGTGTTGATTCATCCAGTGGTCACAAACTTTTCAAATTTTACAAAAACACTTACCCTATATTTTGTTTAAGAAAAACAACCATTCCTGAACGGTTAATGCCCGCCTTGAGGTGCAATTGGCTGAAAGGGAAGGAGGAGATGCCTTGCACTGTGAAGCTAAATGCAAGGCAGACAGTGACAGAAGCAACAAGCTTCTCTCCAGGCTGCCTGCTTTCTGAAAGAAACAGACGCTCGGCCATCTGGTCAAGATGGTCATCCTGCCCCGCCTGTTATATCAGCTGCAAAATTATCCATTCCTGATCCCATCTTCTTTCTTCAAGAAGCTGGACTCTTTATTGTGGGACTTTTTGTGGAGATATCACATCCCGCTGATTGCCCTCACCAAATGCTATAAACAATCCTACGATGGTGGTTTTGCAACCCCGGACATACTCTCGTACTATAGGGCTGCCAACTTCATTGTTGTAAACTAATGGTAGTTCAGCAATGTACCTGACCCCGCAAATGCCACCGAAGAATGGGCAATGCATGAGACACCCTCCTGCATTTGCTATATGGGGGATCCATCCAAACAATCTTCCGTCAGCTACGACAGTAACTCTTCAGATCTGGAGGGACACACATAGGGCCCTCGGTGGGTGGGATGTTTGCCGAAAGAAACCCCACTGTAGCACGGAACCCAGTTGCCACAGGTCACAGCACTGGAGCACAGCACAAGTCGTGGGACAACATGGATATTTCAAGGCTGGGGGACCTCGTGTCGTGAGTTGCACTGAAACCCTTTTCGAACTGCAGGCAGACTATGACTTACATCGTTCACAATTCATCTGGTAACTGCAGCTCTGGCACGCTCACATCCAATATCCCAAGGGACTCACAGACCTGCCAGATTATGTTCCTTTGGAGGCCAAAATACTCCTGGGTGTCCTGACTACCCACAAAATTTCACAGGTATGCCGTTCATTGGTGGTCAACATTCCTGACTCCTTTGATCGATTGAGGAGGGTGTAGGGGTGAGACCTGGGACCCCTCACTGACGATGACTGGATGTATGCTTGTGCATCTCCCCGTGAAGCGTCTATTGCTTCACAGTTCCATCTTATATAGTGGAAATACCTACCCAGGGTCTACTACACTCAGGAGAGGTTGTGGAAGATGAGGGACTTGGCATCACCAGCCTGCCTGTGTTGTTTGATGCAGGAAGGAGACTTACTGCACACAATCTGGAGATGTGAAAGGGTGACCCCTTTCTGGGAGGGGGTATTGTTGTGCCTGGACCAAGTGTTAGGGTGGGAGTTTCCCCAGGACCCCAAGCTGGTCATCCTCCATACCACAGAGGATATAGAATCAAACAAGTATTGCAGTATGTTATTATGGTTGGGTCTAGTGGGAGAGAAAAGGGACATTGCCAGGGCCTGGAAGAACTGGGACCCCCATCCTTGGAGCGGTGAAAGGCTCGGCTGGACCTGGGCATGAGCTTGGAAATTCCCATCTACCAAGCCAGGGGTTGCCCTCCTAAACATCATAAAATATGGGCTACATGGTGTCAATATCGAGGTATTGTCCCCCAGAGAGTCGAAAATCCTCGCCTGTCCATGGACGCTGAGATGCAGACTTATGCAGATAAGGTTTGAGCTGGGGTTGTGGAGGCATGGGAGCCGAGAGTTGACGGGGGCATTGTCAGGTGCTGGTTG
Organism: Calotriton arnoldi; assembly: GCA_963921515.1. Lineage (NCBI taxonomy): Eukaryota > Metazoa > Chordata > Amphibia > Caudata > Salamandridae > Calotriton > Calotriton arnoldi. Next base: position 258,449 of record CAWUFW010013039.1, on the reverse strand, counting down.
GATCTGGGAGTAGGTGGATTTTATGTTCCTTCCCAATATGTTACCTGGTTGCATAGTTGGCTCAGCCGATAGGGCAGCTGCTGTTCTGTATTCTCAGTTTGTATGTCTGGTGAATCTAATATGCATAAAATCAATAAAAAGATGTTATATTAAAAAAAACGTTTCTCTGATTTGAAACATCAGTTAGAGCTCATTAACCCCACTCAAACAGAGCCTTCATTGCAAGAGCTTGAAACACGCACAACATGCCTTGCATGACCAACCCTGTGCCCTGAGAAAGTATGTTTTGATATTGTGGAAATAAAACAATTTTGCATTTTAAATCAGTTTCCATTTAAAATTACTATACGATTATTTTTTTACGAAATGGTGTTCAATCCATGCATCTCAAAGCCATTCAATCGGTGTATTTGTTTCAAATCAAGCATTAGTGTTTGTAAATAAAACACACAGCCCGACAACAGGAGAACCTTGGTACAGCGCAGTTCACAGAGACCACCAGGCGAAAACCAAAGCCCCTACATGTGCATGTGTTTGGTGAAAAATACAAGAGCTCTAGAAACAGCTAATACTGCATTTAGCCAGACCTAAAAACCGAGCCTCTGAATTGGTTCTGCTTCAGAGAGTGAGAATTATGAGGCTGTTTCATGTGAAGTAGACCCTTGTGCTATCTTGTCTATCAGCCCCTCCCACCCAGCACTTGTGTAATACAGCACTCCAGTCTCTCTGACCTTGGCAGTCTTTCAAGAGCCATCTTTTCACACAGATGGATTGCTGCTCCAGTGCGGGCCGCACAAACAGGCTTTGTTCAGTAACAGGCATGCATGTCTTCTCTTTTCACCTTTCCTCTTCAACAAACATTTCCTTTGTGCCGAGCCAGGGAAAGCAGTCCCTCCAGTGAAAGATGGCTTTTCCAATGCCCATTTTGCAGTTGTTTGCTAGTAAGCGGCGATTGGCTTGTGGGCTTGCAGCGCCCTCCAAAAGCTGATTTTATAGTCTGATGAATACATTAGCATATGATATGCAGATGTAACCACGTGCCTGCATTTACAAAATGATAACTATGCCCTTATCCTTTGATCCGCAAAAGATGCTCTGAACAAGAAGACCCATATTTATGGGCATCAGAGTAGAAACAAGAAGTGCATTCCTGCTGGTAAATCCTGGCTTCTGGGAATTCGGGCTTTTGTCTAACCCTTTATTCGAATATAGAAATTCTGTACAGTAAAAACTTTTATGAACCCGACATAATAAGAAACAACTGCAATGTGTATGGTGTTCGATGGTGGCGCCCGGCTGTACGTTTAAAACAGAGGTGGGCAGATCCGAAAAAAATAGAGAACTTTGAGCCAGGCTGCTGCAAAAATGGTTGACAAACCAATGGCAGTGGCTTTGAGAGTCTGCCAACCCCTTAGTGCTTGTAGAGTGACCTTTGACGGCTGGCGTAACGAAGAAGTGACTTGTCTGGCACCACTATCTTAATTTCTGGGATCAGTCCTGTAAAGGTATACAAGTGAAACGATGCTTGAGTTACAATAAGTGACTTGGGGGATATTTACAATAAAATGTCAGAGCGCAGTGTTACTCCAAAATTAGTAATGCCGCGCTCCGACATTTTTTTAAAGCAGGGATGCGCCGTATTTATAAAAATTTGGTGCACCCCAATGTTTCCCCTAGCGCTAAAAAAGCTGCCTAGCGCCAGTGCAGGCACCCTTGCGCCATGTTGCAAGGGTGCCTGCGCTGCAGGGGTGATTGTTTATGTGCAGGAAGGCGATTTGCTGTTTCTATGTGTGTTGCGCAGCACACATAGAAAGAGCAAAATAAGAGGAGAAATTAACAATGTCTCCTCGTATCACCAGTCTAAGACCATGTATTCCCTGGTCTTCGTTTTTGGCGCTGCCCCATCCTTGTAAATATGGGGCAGCGTCAAAAAGCAATGGGTGTTGCGACGGAACGCCCACTGCAACACCCATTGCATGCCCCCTTCACGCTAAGTGAAGCGTAGGTGGCGTTAAGCGGCTTAACGCCGCTTTGTAAATAAGGAGAGGGGGATATTGTCACCAGAGCGTCACTAAAAGTGACGTTCTGGTGGCTATAGCCCCTTGTAATTATGCCCTTTATTTTGTTGAGGTTGATTATGCAACTCTGTATCTGTTTTTATGCGATCCAGCAAATCGCACCTCTACAGGGGTGTTGAAAAGGCACTGCAAACGAGGTGAGGCAAACACTGTGCACACTTGGGCTCACCTAGAATGCCACACACATCCTCTAACGATTTAAGAGTCAGTTGAGTGTCATGCCCTTTGAAGATGAGCCATAAACGGTCATCGCATCATCCTTATGCAATGCCTTTTCCTCTCAAAATGTCTGTCACCATCTGAAAAAAGTCATCCATTTCTGGAGGTATTCGAAGACAAATCCGGGCAGAGGGAGATCTTCACCACAATGTAGGACATATTCTCGGGCAGAGCCTGACCTTTCCATTAATCTCTCTTTTTGTTTGAAGGAGTGCACCCTGGTCTAGTTACAGGGGCCTGATTCACAAAGGTAAACTTACATGGTTGTGTCAGTTTTCTCTTTTTTGGTATTCACAAAACTACATTTTAATAGTAAGCTTACGACGGCGAATGCCGCACATAAAATTATATTTTATAAACAAGCAAGGCTTGGGTCCCTAACTGTCTGGACTGGACTGCTACAATAGTAGGAAACAAACAGAGTGTCCAGACAGACTGCTATTACCAATCTAATGAACAATTAAGACCTTAGGCCAAACGTTCTAAAGTCTATGTGATTTATTTCACTTGACTTATACCTTTTTAAAGACAAGATTCTACTATTTAGTCATGTCATGAAATGGGCAACAGAACATTTAAGTGCACATTGAATAATCATTGAAAGAAAACTTGAACACATTACAAAACAATCCATTTGTGAAAGAACATAATACAAAAAAATTGAAACATGAAGTGAACAGACATAAAAATTAACAACAAGTGCAAATTGACCAGTCCTTGTTTTAAGAAAAGCACTAGGCGGACACTATCATGTTTTTGCTACAAGGCCTTTGCCTCTTGTCCTGCCTGCGACACGAGAAATAGGGTTACACAATATCAACGGTTGTTGTCTAAGCGGGGAACACCTATTTTCATTAATTCCCTCAAGACACGCCCTGTAGTAGGTTAACCCATTCCCTGGAGCCTAGTGCTTTTCTCCATATTGTTTGCCGGCTACTCACCCTACAGAAAAGGCTTTCCCTCAAATACAAGTGTGCAAACCTAAAGTGAAGCCTAGGAGGCAGGTACAAAAGATTGGGAAAACGCAGAAAAAGAAAAATGATGACATTTTGGAACGCAAGGTAAAAATTACCCCCTTCCTGAGGTTCTTTTTCAAGGTTTTTCCCCCCCATAGTGACCCTACAAGAACAAGAGCAAGTTGAGGTAGGGAAGCTTGTAAATAATTAAGATACAATAAGAATGGAGGCGGGGGTGTACACCTCAGTACAGAGGGGCTTAATCAGGAAAAGGCCCTAAAAGTTACCAATATATCAGACGCTGAGTCCCAGGCGGTCGACACTCCACAGATAAGGATGAGGGGAAATGCCCACCAGATATAACATCTAAGAACTTGGGAGAAGGAAAAACCAACGTAAATACCTCGGTTAGGTCCTTAGAAGCAATGCTCTCTTCACTCACTATGGATATTAAGAAGGGGTTTGCAGTAAAAAAAGATGGACACTCTATCAGAAAGGACGCAAACACTTGAAACTACAGTGGAGGAATTGAAAAAAGATTTAGATAATAGTAAAATGGAGCTTCAGGTGCTGCGTGGGGACGAGCAGGGGCTGCAGGAGAAATTGGAACAGCTGGAAAATAACTCCAGAAGGAACAACTTGAGGGTCTTGAACATTCCTGAGGGGAAGGAGGGGGATAATTTGAAAACTTATGTGGTGTCATTGATAAAGGCATCGGTTCAGATTGAAGAGAGTGAGGCTGACATCGCGAAAGACATTCAGAGAGTACACAGAGATCCCTTTAGGAAAAATCCAAATAGAGTTAAGCCAAGGAAAATCCTCATTAACTTTCAGACATACGCCCTAAAGGAAAAAAATCCTCCTATGCGCATTAAAATCGAAAACTCTAAGGGGGGTAGACTTTCCATTTGAAATTAGATTGAACGGGAAAACGTTTGGATGAATTAAAAAAAGTAGGGGCAACTGCGCAGCTTAAATTCCCTGCATCCCTGAGAGTAATGCATAACAATAAAATGCACATTATAAGAAGTCCATGGGAGGAAGACGATTTATTAGAAGCTATTAAGAAGGGAGGAGCGGGAGGAGTGGGAAACTGAATGATATGTATATGTATATAAAAAGAAGGTATAGCTTAGGATGATTTTTCTCTACAAGGGGGGGACATATAGGGACATGTATGGACATAGATAGACAGGCAATTGTCCTTGGTGTTGGGTGCTTGCAGTGCGGGTAAAGAAATTTGGGCTAACATCAGGCCCAGCAAGAATTATGGGTGGGTTCTCCAGGGAAGGGAGGAGGGAGGGAGAAGGGGGAGCATGTGGGGAAAAATGATAAAAAATTTCCTCAAAAACCTCAGAAAGACATAAAATATTTAGAAGAGTAGGGGCATGTCTATTCAGATTCTAACCTGGAATGTTAATGGGCAACGCACGAAGGGGAGGATGGACAAGATATTACAATATCTTAGAGACTCTCCTGTGCAGATTCTGATTTGACAAGAGACACACTTGGTAAAGAAGGAATGTGTTGACTTATTTAGAAAACAAAGATGGGTACAACAGATAATATGTACAGATCAGAGTGCAAACATAAGAGGGGTTGCAATAGTGGTGAAAAAACAAGCAAAAATATGGACATCAGATATGAGAGCGGACAAAGGGGGTAGGTGGATTATAGCAAACAAAAATAAGGGATAGGCTACTAACATTAGTAGGATATTATGGTCCAAATCATGATGACTGTGAGCCACTTAAAAACATGTTTTCAATCTTATTAGAGTTCTCAGGCCCGGTAATTGCGGCAGGAGACTTTAACGTGGTAATGGACCTAAAGTTAGATAAGTGAAGTAAAAGTAGAGCTGTACCTATGCCCAAATCACAAGCCTTTTTGAAAGATATGATGAACCAACATGCTCTGTGTGATCTTTGGAGAGAGAGAGTTGGAAATCTGCAGGGCACCTCATTCCACAATAAGAAATAAGGGCACAGATCAAGGATTGACTATTTTCTAGTAGATTGGAGTCTTAGTGAGGATATCCTTGATATTGGGTATGAGGCGGCCCATCTATCAGATCAGACAGTAATAATGGTAATTTAAGATACTAGTAAGTTCATAGAAAAAAAGTGGACATTAGATCGTACAATACTGGCAGAGGTGGAAATAATGGAAACTTTAAAGGTAGAAGTTAGTGATTTCATTAAGATTAATAGTGGTTCTGCTCCCACTGGTATGGTTTGGGACACGCTAAAGGCATCTATTAGAGGTAAGATCAAGAGTGCAGCCTGTTACAGAAATAAATGTTACAGGAATGAAGTCTCACGGTTAGAGAATGAAATGGAAAAAATAGAAACTGAAAAAAACAAAACAAATAGATGATGCTAGGATTTTGTTAGAAGAAAATTTACTACTATTGAAGAACCAGGTGGAGGAAATCCTCCAAACTCGGATAAAAAAAAGATGGGATGCTAGTAAGTTAGCACCCTTAGAGTATGGGGAGGGCGCAGGGAAGCATTTAGCTTGGAAAATCAAGGTGGATCAGAATAGGAACCAGATTAAGGAGATCAAGGAGGAGCAGTCTGGTGATAATCTGTGGAGTGAGACAGAGATAGAAGAGGCATTTAAGGAATATTTCCGGGTGTTATACACTGAGGAGGAGATAACTTCAAAACAGGAGATTGAGGGATGGTTAGCAGACTCTACCCAACCCTTAGATGCTAGTCAGCAAAAAATCTTAAATCAGGATATTACACAGGAAGAAGTTAGTATGGCCATTCAGTCAAGCAAGGGGGGTAAAGCTGCTGGGCCGGATTATATACCAGTGGAGTTATATAACATTTTAGGGGAGGTGTTAAACCCATTTATGACAGGAATGATAGGAGAGATAATAGATCAAGGGGTGCAACTACCTAATTCTTGGAATGAAACTATAATCACCCTCATTTTGAAACCAGGAAAGGATCCTGCCAGGTGCGAATAATATAGACCGATATCTGTACTGAATTCGGGTTATAAAATCTTTACAAAAATCTTGGCAGGAAGACTAAGTAAGATAGCCGGAGATGTGATACATAAAGATCAGAAGGGGTTCGTAAAAGGAAGGTATCTACATGAGTTAACATATGGGTTAATAGGAGCTATTGATTTGGCAACAACTTTTGCAACCCCTTTAGCAATAACAACATTAGATGCTTCTAAAGCCTTTGATAGGGTGAGGTGGTCTTACTTGTTTTCCGTTCTGAAACGGTATGAGCTTGGAGGTAAATTCTGTAGAGCAATCCAACTAATATATCAAAACCCCTCAGCAAGAGTTCTAGTGAATGGGAACCTATCTTCATCTTTTAAAATACTCAGAGGTACAAGACAGGGCTGTTCCCTTTCCCCCCTTTTGTTTAATTTTTATATAGAGCCCTTTGCACATAAACTCAGAATGACAACCGACATCCCTCCCTTCTCTCAGGGGGAATGGGGGAGAAAGGTAGCATTATATGCGGATGATCTTATGGTTTTCTCTTCGGATCTTGAGGTAGCTCTGCCGGCTATTATACGGTTGGCTTTAGAATTTGGCAAGGTGTCGGGTTACCTAGTAAGCGAAGACAAAACAGAGGGTATGGTATGGAATCAGAGAAAGGAGAATCGATTGATCAAGAAGGAAATGCGATATCTGGGGTTAAAAATTGTTCAAGATATAAATGAAATCCCAGGAATAAATCTGAGTAAAATATTTAGAGAGATTGCGAAATTAATGAAGGGATGGACACATCTTCCCCTAACAGTTCTGGGAGGGTTAATCTGGTTAAGATGGCGATATTACCAAAATTAACTTTCCTATTTGACACTATATCCCTGCACTTTGAGAAATCTTCTATAGATAAAATCCAACAGGCATTGAATGCCTTTATTTGGGCATATAAAGGGATCAGGATCTCCTGGAAAAAGCTGAGGAGAAAAAGAGAGAAAGGAGGATTAACCCTACCAGATATACAATATTGTGCCTGGGCCTTGCAAATAACAAACTCTAGAATGCTTGCGAAAACACCAGACGGAACAGAAATGGGAACTATGTTCCTGGCAATGCTAAAAGAAAGTAAGGCGGATGTAAAAGGCTTCCTTTTTAAATTTGGAGACCCAAAGAACTTTAAAAAAAAAAAAAATAAAGGTACTGCAAGCAATGGCAAAAATATGATACTACATCAGCCGACGTTCAAAATTAGATTACTATTCTCAGTGTGCCCCTATTTGGGAATCACCAGGGACCCCGGAGTGTCTTGAGGCCAAACTAGCATTACCTATAAGAAATGCAGGTGTAAGGGCCTGGGGTGATTTGACACGAGACGGTACTCTTATACCATGGCGTGAACTAAATGCGATGATGGATTGTAATTTTTCAAAGTTTAAATACATACAATTGAAAAGTTGGGAACAAAGCAGAAAACTGCCGTTGGGTGTGGGAAATGATTTGAAAGATCAACTGATCATAAAACCACCTGGAAACAAGGGAGTCTCATCTGGTACTGGGAAATACACGACACTTTGGATGGAGATTTCACTTTGGCAGAAGAGTTGAGGGGGAAGCTACTTGCCGAGGGAGCAGTTACAAAATATATGGCAAGTATCGATGCGTACATTATATCCCATTGTCAAGCCGGCTTTTTAGGTCGAGCCTCGAGTAGCGCGCAAGCGCTGCTTAGAGGCGAAGACTTATTGTAAGCGAGTTTGAAAAGCAGTCCAAGAAACGCTCGTGCGTCGTGGCTGGCCTTTTGGGATGGGTACGCGCGGCAAACATGTGTTTCCAATTATCGTGCCCAGACGCGGGCGCGATAAGTGGAAACACATGTCTGCCGCGCGTACTCATCCAAAGGCCAGCCACGACGCACGAGCGTTTTGGGACTGCTTTGCAGGCTGCCGCGCTCGCTCGCCCCCGCTCCCTGTCCCCCGATGCGCCCCGTAGTTTCCGGCTTCGCTCCCCTTCTACAGAAACAAAGAACACCTCACTTGTTTACTTAAATCCGGGGCAGATCAATCAGCTATACTAAAGGCGGAACAGCCTCATCTCCTAAATAAAAATCGGAGACAGTACCCTAGTTTTTCCAGCTGACGACACTAAACCAATTGCGGCTACAATTCCCAGCATTGCTGATAAATGCTGAAAAAAATCACACCAGGTTACAAGAAACCCTCGCGGCGTCAACCGACAATATGACTCTACATAGATAGCCACCAATTCGATGTAAATAGAACATAGCGGTACTTCGTCTATAATAGGTTCATAAACTACATGGTACATGATGACACCCCAGCCTGCTCAGCCCTTATCCCCACAAAGCACGCAAAGGCACCATTGTCAACCATCAACCCTGCAGCGCAAAGGACACAAGGCCATCCTACTTTCTTTTATTTTCAGCCCCTCTGCACACTTAGGCAATAAACCGAGCCCTCCAACACCATTGATGACAAACCTCCCTGTTCATTGTCTCAAATGTGAACTTTACCTCGCACCTTCCGGCGACAGACATCCCACATATTAATGCTCTAATTTGATTTCGAATCAACGTTAACATAAAACGAGCAGCTCCAGAATAAGAAAGCCCACGCATCCCCAAACAAACCTTGCATGCCCGGAAGAAGCCCCTTGATAGTAAACCGGAAGAGATAGTCCCGCTACTCCGGAACGCGTGGTACAGCCGCAAGTGAGCCGGCTGGCGCTGCTGGCTGGTTGATTCTCTCCACGAGTCGTTGTTGCCTAATGCCTAGCATACACGCAGGGCAAATGACCCTGGAGACGCAACCTCTAGCACGCGACAGGGAGACTCGCTTTTTTGCATCCTAAAGAAAGTCAAGATCAGCGCAGCTGGGTCCGCATGCGTCCTGTCTCACTGCCTTTGAGTTAGGTTCTCCTTGTCATGCAGCGGAGGGGAACATACATGCCAACATTTTGGTAAACGAAAGTGGGAGATCTAAAAAAATAATCGGGAGAATCTATTTCTCCTATTAACTTCTTTTACGGCCTGCATCGTGTCTATTGGCATGCATGGAACCTGCAAGTGGGCTGCTGCAGAATCGGATATCAGAAATTCAAATAACAGTTTTTTAGGTCTCGGCCTGCACCAGCGCAAGAGTTTTAGTAAGCGGGTTTTGGAAGTGCAAACACTGGCTTTCGGCTGGCGACCAGCTTGAGTTCACGATGGCGTGCACGCGCAGCTGGCATCTGGGTTTCCTATCTCTTCCTCATTTCCTCGTCATGGCTCATTAACTCTCTGGACTCTGATGTTTCAATCGCAGCAGCAGCTCACATTACCAACTGAGGGCCCTGGACTACAGTCACATGAAAAACAACAGCGATTAACATTGAAATGCAAGCTTTTTTTGTCTAGTTAGAAATATTGCTTCGGTGGGTTGATTTCACCTTATATCGCTATTTGTTTTATATTGGGAGTCACAGCCTAATTACCAGTATTTTTGTCTCTCACTGTTATTTTTTTTTATATTTATTCGCGCAAAGCACAAAGCTATATTTAAGGTTACTTTTTCCGCGTCACTTCTTCACTCTATTTAAACTCCACCCCCCACTCTTATTGTCTCTCTCCTTCTCTCTCTCTCCCTCTCTAATTCTCTCTCTACTTAATTAACTCTCCCCTCTCTATCTTTTTTAGCCTTTCATTCTCTCTCACCCCTTTATCTGTTTCTCTTTCAAACTCCTTCATTCACTCTCTCTCCCTTCTTTCTCTCTCTCTATCCCGCTCCACTCTTTATTCTATGTACACCCTTTCTCTCTCTTTCTCTCTCACCACCCTCTCTAATTGGGCATTATATCTTCACTCTATCTCTCACTCGGCAACACCACAGCATCACTCAGCGCAACCACAGCATCAATCAGAGCCAGCACAGCATCAATCAGAGCCAGCACAGCATCACTCAGCACCAACACAACATCTCTCAACGCCATCACAGCATCACTCAGTGCAACCACAGCATCACTCAGCACAACCACAGCATCACTCAGCACAACCACAGCATCACTCAGCACAACCACAGCATTACTCAGCACAACCACAGCATCACTTAGCGCCACAACAGCATCACTCAGCGCCACCACAACATCACTCCGCGCCACCACAGCATCACTCAGCACCACCATAGCTTTACTCAGCGACACCACATCATCACTCAGGGCCAACACTGCATCGCTCAGCACCACCACAGCATCGCTCAGCGCCACCACAGCATCGCTCAGCGCCACCACAGCATCGCTCAGCGCCACCACAGCATCGCTCAGCGCCACCACAGCATCGCTCAGCGCCCCCACAGCATCGCTCAGCACCGCCACTGCATCGCTCAGCACCGCCACTGCATCGCTCAGCACCGCCACTGCATCGCTCAGCGCCACCACAGCTTCACTCAGCGCCGCCACAGCATCACTCAGCACCGCAACAGCATCACTCAGCGCCAAGACAATATCACTCAGCGCCGCCACAGCATCACTCAGCGCCAAGACAATATCACTCAGCACCACCACAGCATCACTCAGCGCCAAGACAATATCACTCAGCACCACCACAGCATCACTCAGCACCACAGCAGTATCACTCAGCAACACCTGAGTATCATTCAGCATCACCTCAGCATCGTCTCCGCAACAGTCACCACCACCACCACTACCACCTCAGCATCACTCAGCACCACCTCAGCCTGCTCTCGGAATCTGGCATCTGTTGATTCTCCCCTAGCGTCTGGCCGCTGCTAGTGTTATAATACAGGTACTAGTTCCCAACCTTCACCCTCCGATTGTTTATGCCCCCTCAAAAAAAAGCTTTAACAAACAACCATTGCCAGCATTGCAAGAACAAAAGAAAACTGAGGACATTTTTTATTGTAAATACTTTTTTAATATGGTCGTTCAGTTTTACATAATGCTTTCTTGGTCATATATAAAGTAACAAAAATGCTTCTGACACTTTTTTATTATAACTTTTCAGCATGCCGCACAGCAGCCACACTTCTCTACAGCACAGCTTGAAGACATTGGCAAAGTCAATAGCTCTGGCTAAACACTTATAAGGCCCTAAAGGCGAGACCTATTGGCTATGCCAATGCTTGTTTAAAGAAGAAACCACCTTTTCTCACTCCACAGGGCATATATAACACCTGAAAAGCTATCAAAGATGGGGAAAGGAAGACCCACCATATGCCCAAAATGCGGCCTGGAAAAAGTAACGGATGTCCATATGTTCTATCAATGCCCAGAAATCAGGAAGTTTTGGGACGAAGTGGAAATAACAATATCAGGTATTTTGGGTCTCCAAATCAAGGTAAGCCTATCACTGATCATGTTTGGTGTAATGGAAAGTCTCACAGGCATCCCTAGAGATCTGCTGTTCTATGCAATTGTATTGGCTAGAAGAGAAATCTGTCGTAAATGGGTGGGAGGTACCCCACCTCAGCATTCGGAGTGGTTGGAGTCTCTCTTCTATATGTCTAGGATGGACTTATTAGGGAAAGACTAAGAGGAAAAGATTCTGGAAACCCCTTCACGTTTGGGGTGCTGGGGCGTGTAGGGCATGTGGGGTGTCGCGAGGAGTAAGGGGTAATGAGAATATATGAAATATGGAATATAGATCTGTCCAATGATTACACCTGAAAAACTCTCTAGCCCGGCTGCGGTGCCCCCATCTGTACTTAAAGTAGCTGCTGGTGTGAAACAGACACCCTGAGAGAGAGATATCAGCAGAGAAGGATATGTTTATTATCGGACGCCCTTAGGTGGTTGGCTTTATTTTCGAAAAAGGGCTGAAGTGATGGACATTAGACCCTAAGGTGAATGATAGAAAAAATAAAAATAAATAAAGGTATAAATCCTACAGCAATTTTTCGATGAGTTCTAGTGGTGATTTCTAGGCTGCACTGAGGATGTGCACAGCTTATCCATGAAGTATTGAGACTGAATTCTAACAGCAGAAGAACAGTCTTCTCTTGTAGGAGCAATATTGGAGCACAGAGTAGCTGCTGATTAGAAGACCATGCATCCATTATCTTGATTCATCATTATCTCCCAGGTCTGTGGCATCCCGAAGAATCTTTTTCAGGTCTAATTTTACAGGCATCATTTATTCTTTGAGTTCCTGAAAGAATCTCCAAATAAAGCACTTTGTCACATTCCCTTCATCAAAAGAGGCGGAAGGTGGTAGCCATCCAAGGTATGATCTAGTGGTTCCCATCTGAGCTGGGCCAGGATCCTGTTTTTTTGTAGTCTCTAGTTGAAAGAGGTCTTCAATTGTTGAGTCTTTTTCCCTCTTTCTCTGGTCATGAATACCCAAAGCATGTGTGTCCTTTGTTGAATGTGTAGCAGCTAGAGCACAAGCTGGAGTAGAGGAGTCTGGGGCATCTGATGTTACAGTAGGTAACAAAACAGTATCCTGTTCATTGTCCCTTACAAGTAGCCTGGCCAGCTGTGTGCCAAGCAGAAGGTGCAAATCTGAGGTAATCCTCTCTGTGCCACATGCACACTGAGAACACACCTGTGGGACCTCTGCTACTCAGACATCTTCACTGTGAGCAATCAGACTCCCTCAGCAGATCCAGTGCTATGCTCATGAAAAGGAACCAACATGAATCCCTGGTCACACAAAGGGTTTTACTAGGCCAATACTGTGCACCGAGGGAGAATGTCCCGTCTCAGACTTGTAAATGGGAAAGGTCTGTCCAATGTAGAATGGATCTTCCTTCACAAATGCTGCTACCACATTTTGCTTTCTCTGGAAACGTCACTCGTTTGAAGAGCGAGCCCTGGCCAAGGGTGTGCTATTTGTGCTACCATAACAGCAGGCCAGTTGGAGCATACCGAGATGGACGTCACTATTGCCTCTTCTTTTATTGTCATGGCCGTAGGAGGGGTGAGGTCAATGATTAGTCTGCAGTTTGTGTTGTAGGAGTAGACTAAAGAAGTGGCAAAAGTGCCCATGCACCATGGGGCTAGAAATGCAGCTGCAATGTTAGACTGATCTTTCACTGAGGGACATTTCTTGGTGTAGTTTACTGTTAGAGGAAATAGCACTTGTGGATTCTGGATGTGGAGTGGTCTGGACCTGCTCCTGTGATGACAATGCTCTCCTGTAGTAGGGCCACATTTGGGATGCTGAAGTTCAGGGTTGAGCAGGGCAGTAGGCCAGCTCCTGGGGTAGTTTACTGTAGGTGGGACTGGCAGTGCTAGGCTCCTGGTCTCAGCAGGGTCTTGCTTCCATAGTGACGATGTACTGCTACTCTAGGGATGAGAGGAGATGTGAGTTGGACGCTGAGACGCTGAGTGGGAGGAGGAAGGAGAAGGCGAGAGGGCGAGTTGCTGAGTGGCGGGTGGCCGGAGAAGATTGGCAAACATAGTTCATGCACCAGGCACGCACGTACACCCCGTCCTGATCTCACTCACAGTGGGGATAAGGGGTTGCGGATTGACTGACCAGAGCCAACAGAAGAATAAATGACCTAACTTCATTAGAACCCCCCCAAAAAAATCCCTGATCTGAGTGGACACTAAGGCGAATATCAAGGGAACTTTAGGGCCTGGTCCATAAAGTTTGCTCCAGAGCAGAGTAGGAGACTGGTGAAGCAGATCAGGAATCCACAGAGAAGGGTGAGCCAAACCTGCCCTGTCAACACAGCTCAGAGTCACGGTACCATCACTAACAACAACAGCCACAACAACTATGAGATCCAGGAGAGTAAGAAACTCACCACTGCACGAGAGCAAAAGGAAGAAACCCATCGCCAACAGCTCGACACCACTTGTAAACATCTGTGAGACTGGGGCCCTCTCAACGGTTAACCAAAAATTACCACCAAGTCCCAACTCTTTAAAGACGCAGGTGCTGCTATCTATTCGACCATTACATCTGTTGTGGGGTTGCCTGTCCCTTTCACATCAACTATCCTCATATAGGAGAAAGGTCTAAAAGTAAACCAGACCCCTCCCTGTGACTCAGAAAAAATGCTGGTCCTCTCACTCTATCTTTCCATCAATGTGCCTAACAACAATCCAGATCAATAACTGAGAATTCCAGACGGCACAGACGAAGCATTAAGGGGGAACTCCCAAAGTCCCGCTAGTACAAACAAAAAAGAGGAAGCCAAGCTGGAGCAAAAACAGCCCAAACATCCCAGCTATGTCTAGAGGGGAAGAAACCAGGACCAAGCAGACACACAAACATTCAGCAACCTGAAAAACTTAACCCAGAAACCCTCACAATCTGTGACCCTTCCGCTATGCTGCACTGAGGGGGTTGGTGTGATCAAGCAAGGCTTGGGTCCGTAACTCCCTGGACTGGACCACCCATATATTGGAATAACAAATAAGGTATCCAGGGAGGGTATTCGATTAGAATCCGATAGACCTTAGACCATTAATTCTAAAGTTTATAAGCTTTATTCAGCTTAATATACTTTTTTCAAAAAGACATTCAAAAGTCAATTAAACATGTCTTTTAAAAGGAATGACACATTAGTACATGACACAATGACATTACATTTAAATACATAATTTGAAAGTGAAAAATACATACAACACATAAATGATAACAAACAAACATCAATAACTCATGTGTACAAGTCTGAAATTTAACCAGTCCTAAAGTTGAAATGATACACTAGGCGGACACTAACTCATTTTTGAATACATTTCTAATGTCCTGCCTGTGAGAGAATGGGGATACAGATGTCACTACCAGGTGTTGTCAACACTAGGAGGGAATGTTATTTAACCAATTCCCTCGTGGCACACCCTATCGCCGGTCCCCCATGCTCAAATGCCAACGCGTTTCGAATCCCTTATGATTCCGGGATTCTCTTCAGGGCTCGGACTCGGTCTGGGCTCTATAAAATTAAAAAACAAACAGTGCTGACGGCGTCTGCCGAGTAAAAGGTAACATTGTATCTAATGTCAGCGTTTTAGCGCCGCACACAACAACGCACGCATGATTCTAATCGCACATAGAGCCCTGACAATTGTCTCACTTGTTGACCTTATAAATCGGACACGCACCAGACCGTTCCACAGAGTTCTAACACACTTGATGATTTTAAGGTAGGGATACCTGCACTTCTGTCTTACGCTCATTGTGATTAGTGTCTTTCGTTCCAATACACCGTAGATCTAATGCCTCAATGTCTAACTCTTTGTAGCGTCACTAACGAAAAAGAATAGAAGTACAGACACCGGACAGCAGCTTCCTTTGATTAAATTCCACATCTCAACTAAGGTATAGAACATCTATTTGACCCTTAAGTACTGGGGGAACACTGTGGGGTAGGTCTCACAGCACTGTTTGTTTTTTAATTTTATAGAGCCCAAGACCGAGTCCGAGCCCTGAAGAGAATCCCGGAATCATAAGGGATTTGAAACGCGTTGGCATTTGAGCATGGGGGACCGGCGATAGGGTGTCCCACGAGGGAATTGGTTAAATAACATTCCCTCCTAGTGTTGACAACACCTGGTAGTGACATCTGTATCCCCATTCTCTCACAGGCAGGACATTAGAAATGTATTAAACAAGCATTGGCATAGCCAATAGGTCTCGCTTTTGGGACCTTATAAGTATTTAGTTATGCAGCACAATATCCTTGGTGCAACAACATCTACTGTTGCATGGCTAAACACTTATAAGGTCCCAAAGGCGAGACCTATTGGCTATGCCAATGCTTGTTGTTGCTTATTGCTGTATTTGAATATTAAACGGGTACTGATGAGGTGCAAACAATGCCCAGAAATGCATTAAGCATTGCATTTCAGAACATAGTGTGTACATGGCTTATCAATGTTCACTCAGGAACCACCACCTTCAACAGTGTCCGCTGAACTCCTCAGCTACGCTTGAGTATGCAACCACCACCAACAGCGTCCCTTTACCCCTTCTCGCAGTACTGCTACACCGTACCTTAAGAGTCCCACCTCCCCCAGCGCACACCCCAGGACGTACCTGCATAGAAGCGGATGAGGCAGGCGATGTCGGGCTCCAGCCCCTCGTCCTGCAGCCGGCTCTGCTGGCGGAAGCCCAGGCGCTGCAGGTAGCCTTCGGAAGGCGTGCCCGGCTCCCGCCGCAGTCGCCGCCGCCTCCGCAGCAAGGAAGAGCCACCGTCGGGCTGCAGCAACAGCAGCGGTTGGTGCGGGCTGCCCGGCTCGCCCTCGGTACCTCCTGCCTCGCGCTCCATAGATGCCCCGCACAGCTCCGCCCCCTCCCTGCCGCGCGACGGTCTCATGAATATTTAATCAAGAGAATAAAAAAATAAATAAATAACAAGACACCAACTCTACGGTGCTTTTACATATTCATACGTCGCGTCATAAAGGGGCGGGGTGGTGCCTTTTCAGAACAAGCATTTGAAGGCACGAGCGGGGAGGAGGGGGGGCGACGTGAATGGTGCGCGCGCGCGCGCCACAGCGAGACATCTGTTTTGCATTATCGGGCACGATAATTGCAAACAGATGTCTGCCGCGCGCGTAACCGCAGGGAAAAGGCCATGACGCACGAGCGTCTGGTCAGCTTTTCAAACCCCCTAACATAAAGTCTTGCCAGAGCAGCGCTTGCGCGCTACTCGAGGCTCGACCTAAAAATGAGTTAGTGTCCGCCTAGTGTATCATTCCAACTTTAGGACTGGTTAAATTTCAGGCTTGTACATATGAGTTATTGATGTTTGTTTGTTATCATTTATGTGTTGTATGTATTTTTCACTTTCAAATTATGTATTTAAATTTAATGTTATTGTGTCGTGTACTAATGTGTCATTCCTTTTAAAAGACATGTTTAATTGACTTTTGAATGTCTTTTTGAAAAAAGTAAATTAAGCTGAATAAAGATTGTAAACTTTAGAATTAATGGTCTAAGGTCTATCGGATTCTAATCGAATACCCTCCCTCGCACTGAGGGGATTAGCATCAGAAGCGGCTCCCTGAGCCCGACCCATGATATTACTCATCAGGAGGGCGAGGCGAGTTCACAAGGGCAAAAAAGCAAAGAAAGGAATGACATCAGCCAAAATCGCCTGACTCAGGCAACGACTGCCATGGAAGTGAAAACAGAATTCTCTGATTTAACGCAAGAAGAGTGGGGCGAGATGCTGGCTTCATACACAACAGAGAAGGACCATGAAAATGCAACAGAGGAAACATTACCAATACCCAGGGCTCAGTCCTCCAGGAAAGCGGCAGAGCACGTCAATCAGTCAAACAACGGTGTCTTGCCTTCCATGCTGAAAACCATCCAATCAATGATTGATGCTTTGGTATATCATTCTGCCAAAATAGACATACAAATCAAAGTATTGAACACCATAGCTGTTCATGTGGCCAGTATTGATGGCAAAATCGCACAGACTTAAACAAGATTATTGAAAGAGCTCAAGATGAGACAATAGAACTTGCCCCAAGGTGTGCGTGGCTCCCCAGTTCTGGAGAAGCTGAGCACTCTACCAGGTTTTCAGGGGGAGCTCATTGAGAACCTAAAAATGGCCAGTAAGCCTAAAGTAAATTTGGAACCACCTCTACAGCAGATATATAAGTGCATAGAGCAGAAGTTCCGGCATCTGAACAAACAAAATCTACAGCCGAGGGGTTTGCACAGCCCCCCTCAGATCCAATTCATCTAGTACCTCAACTATGCCCAGCCCCCCCACAAAGTGACAAGGCAATGATATATGGGGCAGAGGACAGAAACAGAAACATTTCAGAGGCTACCAGCAATAGGGATGAACCGTGCAAAGTCAACCACTTTCCAAAGAAGGAGTTCCTCTTACTATCGCAACAGGAGGCAAAACAAAATCCAAACGAAGCCAAAAACAAAAATCAAGAAACAAAAATTTCCCAAATACGAACTGGCTATGGAATTATGCCATCTTTGACAAAACAGGCGCAAGATCAGGAGGAGAAAATAGAGACCCCCTGCCATTGAATGAGGAAACACTAGAACAAGCCATCAACGATAACCAAAATCCAATTCATCAGATTCAGACATTGAGGCCCAAAGGGTCACCTCCAGGAACCCTGGCCTGCACCGAGACCAGGTCTCTGAGACTAACACATCAAACAATCCAGCAGCCGGCCAGCTCGAAATTGTCATACGCCAACCTGATCAAAAAGGTGAACTGCTCAGGAAGCCTAGTACCCCTAGCCAGGGCCCAGGGATTTCCTCCCCACTGACCCTCGACCCTCAAAGCAACAAATTCAGAAAGCACTCTCTCTTTAAAAAGGATGCTTCTAAACTGTATGGCAGGGCATGGGCTCTCTCAAATGCCTCATGATCACGGGGCTTCAAATAGCCCACAGCATGAAAAAAGAATCGTCGAGGACCCGGAGAGTCGGGCAGGCAACACAGAACCTCTTAGTCCACATCATCCACAGGTTCCCACTCCCAAAAAGAACACCCCTAAATAAAACTACACAAAGGCTACTGGCCCCCCATAGGCACCAGGCCCACGGAGCTTCAACCAATTCGATGATGGGTGACAGGAGTACATCAGTGAACCACCAAAAAGGGTCATCAAGCGTAAGCCTGTTCCATCCCATATACCTCTCAATTGGAAATGAAGATATCTTAAACAGAGTAAACATCATTAGACTGTTAAATCAGATTCCCACACTTGCAGGAGTCACCTCCGCTAAAATTGAGTCAGTCCAATTCATCAGTCCGGCACCTGGGCACTATTGCGATTCAACCAAGGTCACCTGGTGATCATCCGATACAGCCCATAAAGTCCAAAATGAGAGCAAGCAATTTATGGACTGGGGAATAGTAATGGAAACCTTTCACGAACCAGGGTATACGCACCATCTGAGGAGGTCCAAAGATGCTCAGATGGAGAACAAAAGACTCTCACTAATGCCCTTCTCAGTTCTTAGGAATGCTAAAGGTGCATCGCTATCAAAAGCGAACAAAGCCAAAGGTCCGGACCCAATTATATACTCACTGACTCAATGCAAAGAGAAGACTTCAATGAATGAATGGGGGTGGATCGCAACGCTTATCAACCGACAGCCTCCCTCAAATGAATCGACATCAAAGCAGGAACATCTGACCCAACAACATCCAATTTCAGACTCTGCTCATGGAACATACATGGCCTGATGGACAAGCTCGAAAAACAGGAACTATTAAGGTACCCCCATACCTTCCCAGTTATTGGCTTGCAGGAAGCATGGGCCCTAAGCCAATCTCAATCTCAGGTTTCGCCTATTATGCGGTTCCGGCCACCAAAGAAGCAAATTTTGGCAGAAGCAGAGGAGGCCTGGCAATATACCCGTTGACAGCTATTAAAGTTAAGATCAAGGAGCTAACAACAGACTCTGACAATCTCCAAATATCGCATCTGACAATGGAAATTGGTGAGAAGGAATTGGCAGTGATGCTAATAAACATGTATGCACCATCTACGTGTAAAGATCACGATGGAGACATAAAAAAACTGATAGAAAACATCTTTACAGTAGGGGTGTCTCACCCAAGCTCGTTACTAATAGTAACAGGAGATTTCAACATGAAATTCTATGTTGACAGACATGTTAAGTTTTGTGGAAGCCCGGGTGGTGTGGCTAACCAACAACTGAGATGGCCGTACTCCAAGACAGCTCCATAGCTGTCGGCGACTTATGCCTTCTAAATCTGTCACAATCCGAGCACTACTGCCATAAACTGCCTCATCGGAAGAGCAGCGTGCCCAGGAACTAATTGGCTGTAGCGGATGACCTGGGAGACCCGACAGCCTGCTGCCTGTGGCGTGGACCCAAGGGCCAAGCGGTGGTGAGGGGCAGACCGCCCAGGCTACGCTGCACGGTGGCGGCCACAAAGGCTGTACGAGGGAGGCTCCCCTTTACTGGTACGCCTCCCCGCTTTACTGGACAACAGCGGGGACCCCTGGCCCGGCTCCGGACCGGCAGTCCCTACCGCCTGACAAGCGGAGTTGACCGGCAGTGGCGGTGAGAGAGGCACCCGCAGAGGGGCCCGGAGTGAAGAGGCCTTGGCCCATGGCCCCTGGCCACACAAGTGAAATGTGTGGTGCGGGGGGGCGGAGCGGGGCCAGGAACGGCGTTCATAAGCCCCAGAACATGGAGATAGCATGCTATCGACTGCGTCAGGCTCACGGTGGTGCCTGCGACCCTGCATCAGTCTGCGTGGAGGTGGACAGAGCCAGATCTAGATGGCGGAGGAGTGCGGGTGCTGCCTCCGCCAACTGTGCTTGTTGGGATACATACATCGACTGCAAGAGGGAGTGCCTGAGGCTGCCCGGCACCGGGAAGAGACATAAGTTTAGGGGGGTTTGTGGGAGCTCCAAGAGGCTGGCAGGGTCAAGTAGCAATTTTTTTTACGGTGCTGGGCTGACCAGGTTGACAAGGAGTGGGCTTGGGACACGAGTGTGGCCTGCTGGGCCTGTGGCCGGGGACGAGTGCTGGGGCTAGTCCGAAGGGGGCTTCCTGCCACAAGACAGCCTAGTAAATATTTCTGCGGGACACGCACGGCATGCAAGGGACACTGCAGCGGCGGAGGGGAACATGGTGCGCAGTTGTGGGCCTAAGCCCACTCAGTTGAACAATATCAACAAATACACCGCGGTGATGCCCCCAGTGGCACCACTGATGATACCCATGTGGACCAGTCAAATGTTTCCACGGGGAACCCTCCTTGAGAGAAATAATGGCTGCAATTCAAGCACTCCGAAGCACAATTGAGCCTCAACTAGATGCTGTCACCACAGACATCTGCCTGCTGATAGCGGACTTTGGCAAAATCTCAGACACGGTGAAAACAGCAGAAGCTAAAATTGGAGGTCTCCAATCCACAACCAAAAGGCTTACCAAGCAAACAACCATCATGGCAGCGAAGCTAAAGGATCAGGAAGGGCAGTCTAGGAGAAACAATATATGCGGGTGGTGGGGGTCCCGGAAGGGACCAGGATGTAGTCCTCCAAGTGGCTCAAGTACATGGGGACAGTCACATTGACAATGCAGTCATACAGCTTTTTTCAGATTTCACTATGCAGGTACAGAGGTAGCGACGTAGTTTTGAAGGAGTCAAACGAGCACTGAGAGACAAAGAAATCAAATATATGATGCTCTACCCAGCAAAGCTGCTCGTCATTTCGGATGGAAAGACTTGGAACTTTGATTCTCCGGAGAAGGCCTGGAGCTGACTCGAGGGCTGGCACGTGGTGAGACGGAAAGGGGCAAAGATGGGGCACCAGGACACCGGGGGAGAGACGGTTTGCCGGGCCTCTCCGGAGCGGCAACGTATGCAGTCTGGCCAGTCGGACACGTGAGCATTAACCCGGAGAAGAGAGCACCTATCTATCCCAAGACTATGGGGGTCCAGTATGGGGTTGCAGGGTGCCCAGATTTTGAACATGGGGGTCAAAGGTCAAGCCAAAGAGAGGAAAATGAAGAAATAGGGCCTGGCTGAACTTGGGGTGTTATCCTTTCGGCACAATGAGAGTGAACATTGCATGGCACTGTCAGAGATGGAATCGTTTTCTTTGAAGGACACTAGGTCATCTAAGCATGAGGTGGCGGTGTGGCCCACCCACGCATACATTAATTCACACTGGGGCGACAGGCACTCTGCGAGTTGGGGTAGTGGGCAGTTCAGAGGTCATGATGCAGCGCTGCAGTGAGGGAGGAGTTGGGGGGTTTACTGGTATAGGAGTTTTCATGTTACAATGATTGGATTTCTAATCAAATTTATTGGCTCATTGGCAGAGGATGTACAGGTCTTGGGGCACATCGATCTACACTCAGGGGGAATGACAGGGAGGGTTGGGTAGAGCAGGGACTAGGAGCCCGGTTAATACGACCTCTTCATCCATGGGTAGTAGTGAACATGCTGGGCTGAATTTATGGTCCCGGAATGTCAATGGTCTGGGGAACAAGACAAAACGAACGCTAGTGCTTCAATATTTACGCAAACACTCCCCGGACCTCATATTACTCCAGGAAACGCAACTCAGGGGTAAGCAGTATAGGGCTCTAAACAGATTTGGGTATAAATTGGTCACTCATGCGAGGTACACAACTGACTCCAGAGGGGTGGGGATCCTACTTAAACAGTCGGTGCCACTGGTGGTCCAACGGACGTGGCATGATCCTGGTGGCTGCTTCATCGTCATATCAGGGGTGTGGGAGGGGCTCACTCTCAATATATGCTCTATGTACTTGCCACCGCGACACCACACAGTTAAGTTCCCAGAAGTGAGTGCTCTGCTTCTTGAGTTACCAGAGAGGATTTTGGTTCTGGGAGGGGACGTGAATGCAGTACTTGACCCTGTTCTGGATAGACAGACCGATGCACGATCATTGCCTGATCAAGGCGCATAGAAGTCTTTCCTAGAGGCGCTGGGTATGGCGCCTCCGGCATCCACACTTGAGACAGTACACATTCTTTTCATCAGCCCACTTTAGTTTTTCTCGGCTGGACTATCTCTGCACCCACATAGGTAGAGCCAGCAATTTCAGAATGGCCCAACACTATTCGAGAGGCATTTCACATCACTCACTGGTTGGTGTAACATTAGAGGGTCCCACCAAAGACTACTCACTTCCCATGAAGATTGACTCATGGTATCTTAAAGATGTGAAAATTAGAGAGCGGCTCAGGGAGGGGGAGGAACACTACTTTGCTGAAAATATTGGGTCGGTGGAGTCGGCGTGTGTGCTGTGGGAGGACTTCAAGACGGTTCTCCGGGGCCAGGCTCAGGCACTCATCGGGGGGGTGAAAAAGGAACGCAGGCAGGCTAGTTTGGCTCTAGAGTGGGTGATTGCTCAACTGAAGACTCAGGTGGTGACTGCCGGAGGCACGGCGCTGAAACATCAGTTGAGTCTGTGGCAACATGATTTAAAAGTCCTGGCGGAATGGGTGGCCCAGAAACATGCACTGGCATCGCAGCGCCGGTTGTACAATATTGGGGATAAGGCAGGCAGGCTCTTAGCTTAGCTTGAAAAGCGAGACAAAGAGTGCTCTTGGGTGCTAGAAGTCAGGGACAAGTCGGGCAGGACTCGGACCACCAGTTCTGACATTGCTGATGCCTTCGCAGAGTACTATGAGGAACTATATACATCCTCTAGCTCTCGGTCCTTAATGGACTGCACGGAACTCTTGCAGGACTTACCCCTGCCCAGACTTGCTAATGAACATAGAGACTCACTAGAGGCCGAACTCACAGTAGAAGAGCTAACGACGGCGATTAGAGAACTTCAATCTGGGAAGGCACCCGGACCCAATGGCATACCGGTGGAATTGTTTAAGGGGATGGCCACCAAGCTGGCGCTGCGTATGCTGGCCATGTTTAATGGGGCT
The DNA here is from genome assembly GCA_963921515.1 of Calotriton arnoldi. NCBI lineage: Eukaryota > Metazoa > Chordata > Amphibia > Caudata > Salamandridae > Calotriton > Calotriton arnoldi. The sequence continues at coordinate 234,881 of CAWUFW010013039.1, read as the reverse complement.
CTGGAGGAGGAGAGGCTCTCACAAGATCCGAGGACAGCCTTGATAATAGTCATACATAAAAAGGGCAACGTTGTGTGTCGTACAGGCCTATCTCCCTCCTTAACGTGGAAGTTAAGATGCTGGCCAAGATATTGGCGTCCAGGCTGCGCTCAATATTAACTAAGCTTATACACCCAGATCAGTCCCATTTTATGCCCCACAGGAGTACTCTGCAGAATCTGCGCCGTCTATTCGGGGTGTTGCATGTGACCGGTAGCCAGAGCGTCGATGCATCAGTGCAATGCTCACTTTGCCACTAGATTCAAGCTAGCCGGGCTGATGAGGGGTGTTACCCCGAAATCAGTCCCAGGATGCTTGTTTCCGGTTCAGGGAGGACCTGGCTTGGCAGTTCGGGCTGGACTGTTCCCATGAGGCACAGGGTCAAGACTGATTTGCATATAGCTGGGTCTGAACTGAGGTGGCAAAGTGAGCTAAAGAACGATGATGGATTCAACCCAGATCTGTGACTGGGGGTGAGTATCTGACAAGCTTCCGCGCTCCATCCATCATCTCCTTCTGTTTGTTTTTCGCCCTAAGTCGGCAGGGTATGCCCAGACGTGGGTCCCTTGCTCACTTTGCCACTGGATTCAAGCTAGCCTGGCTGATGAGGGGTGTTACCCCAAAACCGGTCCCAGGATGCTTGTTTCCGGTTCAGGGAGGACCTGGCTTGGCAGTTCGGGCTGGACTGTTCCCTTGAGGCACAGGGTCAAGACTGATTTGCAAATAGCTGGGTCTGAACTGAGGTGGCAAAGTGAGCTAAAGAACGATGATGGATTCAACCCAGATCTGTGACTGGGGGTGAGTGCCTGAAAAGTTTCAGCGCTCTGTCCATCATCTTGTTGTGTTTGCGAATGTCATTAGATGCCAGGATGGCTTTCGACAGCATTGAATGGAATTACTTGTTCACTACTCTATCAAGGCTCAGCTTTGGGCCGAAATTTTGTGGCTGGGTCTGACTCCTTTATCATCAACCTCTAGCGAGGGTAATGGTTAACTGTGCGGTTTCCCGGTTGTTTCTCCTACAGAAGGGCACTAGGCAGGGGTGTCCCCTGTCTCCCATGATTTTCGCTCTATCCCTTGAGCCTCTTGCAGTCTGGATCCGACAGGACCCATTGTTGAGGGGAGAGAGCAGAGATGATGATTGGGAGGAACGTATATCTCTATACGCGGACAATATAGTGCTGTATTTGACCAATCGGACCTCCTCCAAAGGTAAGGTACTACACATGTTTGAGCTCTTCGGTAGCTATTCCAGATACAACAGAGTCCTTGATCTTCCCACTTACGGGGAGTGAGGTGAGAACCCCCAGGGCATATCAGGTATCAGAATGCGTGGGCAGCTTCAAATATCTTGGGATCCATATTACTAGAGACCCCCGGGAATTCTTCGACAAAAATCTTATGCCGCAACTGAACCGACTGAAACAAGATGTCAAGCATTGGGGTGCACTACCACTCTCCTTGATGGGTAGGGCGCATTGTACAAAATGATGGCATTACCGTGGTTAATATATGTGCTCCAGAACACGCCATACCCAGTCCCCAGGGATTTTTTCCATCAGATTGAGATTGAGGTTCGCAAGTTGCTGTGGCGCGGCGGAGCGCCCCGCATAGCACTTACTATGCTACAGCGTGAGGCCTATGAGAGCGGCTTGGCAAACCCAGACATAACCAAATATTAATGGGCGCCCTAATTGCTGATAATAAACTAATGGGTCTTTGTTGATGGACAGGAACCAGCATACAGAATAGACAGACATGCAATGGGGCGAGGGAGCTATGATGCACTCCTTTACCAAAAGAAGAGAGAAAAGGGGCAGCCGCACCATATACAAGTAGTGATTAGGGCATGGAGGGAGGCCACAGGATTCCTGGAGTGGAGGGGGCATCTAACGAATATGACCCCCTTGTGGTATAATGATTCACTCTCTGACATGGGAGAACTAGAGGTGAGAACTATTGGGGATAGAACACCTGGGGGATGTCTGGCGCGATCAGGCCTACTTCTCATTTGACCTTCTGAGCCAGGAATTTGAGTTGCGCAAAACGGAAAGATAGAATTATCTCCGGCTTGGGCATGCCATTTACGAGAGGGAGAGCAACTATCGGAGGCTTCTCCCCTAGAGGATTGCCTACTTACTGAGCACATCCCCGTCGATTTATCGTAAATTGGTTAATAACTCGCCGGGCCTGTTGGTGGCATTGAGGGAGGCTTGGGCAGGGGGCCTGGAGGATGAGGACTGGCAGGTGGCCATACAGAGCTCGGGAGAAGTGGCAATTTGGGCTAGGTTTCGCCTGGTTCAGCTCCGGGTCCTCGATCGCTCCAATTATCCCACGACCAGGTTTGCCAAAATCGGGCAGGCATCCACATCTTTGTGTTTGAGGGGATGTGGAGGAGGGGGCACCTTTTTCCATATTCTCTGGGAGTCCCCAGAGATACAAATGTACTGGATCAAGGTCACATGGGCAATGGCTGGGGTGCTGGCTTTGGAGATCTCCATCGATGCAAAGTGTCTTTTATTGATGGTCTCCGGGGAAGAGGCGTACCCTAAATATCAAAGAATTTGCCTGCCACTTGCGGCTGGGGTGGCCAAATGGAATATAGCGCTGGCCTAGGGTTCTATGAATCCCCCTAGACTCCAGGACTGGGAGGCAGGCCTAGACTGGTGTAGGAGAGCAGAAAAAACAGTCTATCAAAGCAGGGGCTGTCCGAAAAAGTGGGAAAACATTTGAGAAGCATGGCAGACATACAGGGTGTTGTGATAAGACATCTTAGGTGTAGGTCAGACCTGCGTAGGGGCGAGAGGTAGGCGGGTGGAGGGGTTTGATACTACAGATGGGCCGTAAAAGCGCCTTTGCAGATCCGATGGTTAACTGCTTGTAGTTCAGCTTTCTGTCATTCAAATGTCATGTATGCGCTAGATGATTGGATATGCCATGATGTAAGTCCTTCTGTGATGAGCAAGTTTGCAATAAAAAGATTTTTTTTTTTAAAGAAATTGCTGGGTCAGCCCATAAGAAATAAAATTATGGAGGCCCAGGAATGCCAATGAGAAATCCTTAAACAGGCACAAATAGATCTTGGGAGTAGGAACTTAAAGGGCCTAAACTTGCTCTGCAAACTAGAGCACCTAGATCTATGGGTCCTAAATGGCTGTTTCAAAGGGGATATTCCTCCAGCCCTCTCGTTTCACTCTTCCAACTGAAACTCTCTAATAGACTACACACTGGTATCCCTCCCCTGCTACACTCAGTCTTCTCCTTTAAAATGGGTTTAAGACCGGAAAGTGATCACCTCTCCCAAGAGCTCAAGCTTGCCTTTGACCTGATCGAAAACACACACACACAGTAGAACCTAAAGACTATATATATACGACTGATTTAAAGGGAGTCAAATGGTCCTCTGCAACAATAGGAACTTTGGCGCAAAAAGCTGAATTCCATTTACTAAACACCCAACAACTAAAGAGCTCAGTTAGAGAACAATGGGAGGCATTCATTGACACATTCTCCAAACAGTTCGCCACAAGAGTAAACCCTGTAATGACCCAATTAGTACCTATTCCACTTAACTGTCCAAAATCATACAAGGTCCGCGCCCTGAAACAATTAAAGAGGAATGTCAACAAGGCCATTCAAGCAGTCCACCGGGCCCCATTCAACAAAACTCATATTGCCATTCTAAGGGCAGCTAAACAGGAATTCAAACAAGCAATATGGGTCACCAAGAGCCAAAACATAGAAACCTTCTGGGCCAAACTTATCTGGGACGTCACATAGCTGGTCACATATACTCTGTAGACCACCTTTTTAAATCACTTTTCACATAAGGTCCTAATGAAAACCAGATTAACAAGAGGCCTGGCTGAAACATGTTGACCACACTGGATGTAGGAGTTCATAGTCACCTCCACTCACATCCGCTGCCTTGCTTTTAATACTGCCAAGGGCCCATCATTAAAAATAACCCCTGTGGATACTGGGACCCTAGGACAGTTTTTAACCTACACTCTCAACACTATCACTGCCCACTCACCAAACAAATACCTGCTTCGCTGTAACCAGGCGTCGTAGCACACCCGAGGCACATTCGGTGCCCTGGGTGGGGCCCGATGATGAAGCATGCCACCAACTAGGTTGGTGGGTGAGGGCTTTCATAAAAAACAAATGTTTTTTCCTTATTCATGAAACACACATCTCGAGCTTCCACTTAATAGCTAGTTCTTTTTGATTTTCAAACAAGGCCATTCAAGCAGTCCACCGGGCCCCATTCAACAAAACTCATATTGCCATTCTAAGGGCAGCTAAACAGGAATTCAAACAAGCAATATGGGTCACCAAGAGCCAAAACATAGAAACCTTCTGGGCCAAACTTATCTGGGCCCTCAAGCACCACAACTCTAACATGTTCTGGAAAATGGTGAATGCCCTAACCAATCCTTCACAGCTTCGTCTGGAATCCAGCATCTCAGAAAAAACTTGGCCCGCATACTTACTCGTCCATTTCAACTCACATAGCACAAGCGCAACATCACAAGACATAGGAGTCGACCTGCCTAAGGGAAATCGTCCTGCCACCATTGGTCTCAGACAGCATGCTTACTGTTGTTGCCAATGATATATACTGGCAGATAGTAAAGGGGCAAATTACTGGAGCTCCAGGCCCAAATGGTATTCCCCAGGCAATTTATAAGACTGGCCCGACAAAATGAGCTGAAGCAATGGCTCCACTTTTTAACCACGCCCTAACGGAAGCAATGATCCCAGCCTCATGGAAGGGCTCTATCATCTTCCCTATTTTTAAAGGAGGTAACAAACTTGAGCCAGGGAACTACAGGCTAATAGCCCTAATTGCTGATGGAGCAAGGTAAATAAAAAAAAATTGGAACCCCCTAATATTCATGCTAATAAATTAATGTTATTAATTGTTAGATCGACTAATCAACATTTTAACATCTTTTGGTACATTTTTATATAAGTGATAACTGCAATTTATGTGCAAAATTAACCTATTTACGATTGTAAAAGTGAAATAATATTAATATAGTGAGTTGCGTACTAATTAGAGTAAAATTGCATGATTTGGGCTATGTAGTAAAATTGTATTGTGGCAAAAGAATGCGGATGGTAAGTAAACATGGCTTTAAATGTCGCTTTTGCTAGGTAACACCTAATTGGGGTACTTAGAAAGACGGGTGGGAAACAGAAAGACGTATTTTCTTTATTTTAATTATGATTGTGTTTGTTTTCATGATAGTTCGTTCGGGCCTGTTAGGCTGTGCTGTAAAAATGGCTGCCGAGGCAGATGGGCCCAATGCGCAGACGCAAAGATGGCTTCTAAGCGGAAGAAAGCCGCAGAAACATGTCACGTGGGTACGAGTCGAGCCCAGAGTGAGAAGTGTCAAGGTCAGGCTGACCTGAGACGAGGTGAATGCCAAGAAAGATTCAGCATAAATCCGTGAGAACAGGGGATGAGCATCAGTGAATTAACAATGAACTGTTTAAAATGAGTAGCGAAAAAGAGAAACAATAAATGAACTGTCAATCGGACTGCTATTACCCAAAGGTCGTGTGAAAGGATCAAATCATAAACAAATTCGGAACCGGTTTGAACAAGGAGGGCAATGAGGTGATTCTTGCCACCCCTCCAATGGACCAATTAGCGTGATTCTCTCCCCAAAGATTGCAACTTTATGTTTAGTAAGCTAGTAGTAGGGTATAAGAGGACCTACTCTTAAGTAGGAGGAGCGCTATTCATACATAATTTTTGAGCACTGAACGTTGATGCTGAAGAGACTACTGCTATTTTCTATAGGCCATTTTCTTAATCGAATTATTCATTTTTAAACTTAAACTTGACTGGGAAAGGAACTAGACCGATGCGGGAAACCTGTATAGGAGGTCCGTCGAGGAGGCCTGTTTAGCGGGACAGACAGTCAGTTTGGGAATTCCATGCTGTGATCTACAACTTATCTGCTTTGGTGAACTTTTATTCTTCATCTAAATGGGGTATGCATACATTTCTTTCTAAAGCTTATTTCTTATAATGATATTGAAATGTATTAAAACGATTAATAAAATTGAATCTTATTCATGCATTTAAGAAAATAGATAAACTTTATTATAATTAAAACTACGAGTCTGTGGTTCTTTAGCTCAATAATAAGTGTAATGTTTTAATAGGTTTTGAATGTGATTGAGCTGGTCTTAATCCCCATCAACTTATTCTACTAATTGGTCCATCTACCAAGGAGCGGAATACCTTGATGTCTTAGAACCGACAGGATTAAAACTGATTATGTATGATGTTTAAGAAAATATCTTGTCAATTTTAATAAGGTATCCCGTTCCTCCAGCAACCTCATTCTTCTCTTCGGTAGTAGTGGATGTGATCCAGGGAACAAATTAAGAGAGTGTATGGTTATGCGGTGTTATGGGCCCCACCATCATAAGGTATAGTTGCTGTGTGTGATCTTTTACCTGGAGGTTATGTCCAAAAGAGAAGAATTTATATGAGTCGCGCTGGATCATTGCCAATGAGGCGAAATACTACTCCGGATCCTACTGGAGCACCTGTGCGAATGGGCTACCTCAAATTCAATTATCCTGCTGTACAAACAGGTTTCCCAAGAAAAACTTGAACCTCGATAAACATGATGGCTTTATCACTCATCATTGATTCCTCGAAAAGTGCAAAACTACCTCTCTATCTCTGTTACATTGACTAACAAGCCGCCTTTGACTGTGTAAACCGTAAAAGGCTCTGGAGGAAACTAAGAAATTGGCTCATCCCCCGGCAATTCTAAAAGTGATTGAAAACCTATACTCTAACACTTGGGTTAGAATTAAGCTGGGGAGCCGTGCCAACTTATTGAGGGCCATTCCAACAACTAGGGGACTCAAACAGGGGTGCTTTTTGGTCCCCATATTATTTAATCTATTCCTGGCAGACCTGTCCCCAGCCTTGTCCTCTGTAAATTCACACTCTCCAAAACTTGGGTCGATACAATTATCAAATCTTCTCTACTCCGACGACCTGGTAGTACTCAACCAGACAAGGGTTGGCTTGCAGCATCTTCTGGGTGCCACCCAAGCATACTCTTCGGCGAATGGGTTGAAAATAAACAGCAAAAAGACGAAAATCATGATTCTCTCCAGGAGCAACCCGAAAGCCCACAGCAATGGCTCATTTAAACCACACGAGGAAGAAATCAAAAGAAAAGGGATCGCCTTGGCGGCAGAGCTAACGGTCATGTTCAGAAATCTAAACCGGCACTCGTTCAGCCCTATTTTGGAAATCGCTAAGGCAAAAGTAGTCCCCACTCTGGCCTATGGAAGCGAGGCTCTTCGTGGTAGAGACACAATTACTCAGGACATTACGATTAGAAAAACGTATTGGCAAATCTTCCAGCTCCCCCGTTACACCTCACCAGCCCAAATCAGGCTGGAGTATGGGCTAACAAAACAGTCTTTTGCCAGGCTAGCAGCTTTAGCCATCATTTGCCACAAGCTTAAATCTGCAGAGGAGAATATGATTAACCCCCATTCATGGGAAGAAATTTCTAAAAGATCATGCTCACCAGCGAGAGATTATCTTGGTGAAACAATTGACCTGTTCTCGGGCTAGCAGAACTACGTCCGGCAGTGGCCAGCTACGAAACTTTTAAAAGAGCTGTAATGAAAACGTCTAAAATTCTATCTTTCCTAGAAGACAAGGCAATCCTAGAAAAACGATTCCATGCCTGGACAATATTAAACAACGATAAAAACCTGAAACCACAGCAATACCGGGGAGAAGTTCTTAATTGCAAGATAAAAGGCAAATACCTGAAATATCGCTTGAGGATCCTACCCTTGAATTTGCATGACATGCCCTGGCAGAGGGCAGAAGAGAAAGCGACCTGTCGACTATACCGCCTCAGGATCGAGGACTTGGTACACACTCTATGCCTCTGTTACTCTACAGTAAGCCTACATCGACGATGGCTGCGCCCTCTCTGGAACCAGTTAGGGTTTCTCACCTGCAAACAAACTATACTGGCCTGCCTCAGCTCAGCAGACCAGAAACTAATTTCCCGGACAGTAAAATATCTCCAGGGAGATGAGGGCGCTGTGAAAAACACTCAGACACTTAGCAGTTGCTAGAATATAAATCAATCCATCCTCATTTTTGCATTTGAGCTCTCTGCACATTGTAATGATTTTAACTGCTACCTAATGCTTTTAACATTTGTATCTTTGCTTACTGCAAAAAATTAAAATTAATGTATTGCTCATTGTTTGCATTGGCACTTTGCATACAGTACTGACTATAGCCAATTTACAGATCTTTAGCACTTGCACTTTGCACTTTGTAATGATTTCAATTAATCTAACAATAACGGATGACTTGACTACTGTAGGGTCACATTCTGGATGTTACAGTGCTGGAATGAGCAGTGCAGATGGGGAAATGAAGGCGAAAGTCCTCTTGCTCACAATGCTACTTCTATCCAGGGCTGAGCATTGTGCTAGAATGTGCATGGATGTTGGCTGAAGTAGGGGTCTGCTAAGCAAGTCTACACAGCTGATGCTGTGGCGGGTGCTTTAACCAAAAAAAGGTTGATTTCCTGCAACACAGGCACCCTTGCACCATAGTGCAAGGGTGCCTGCATTGCAGGAACTCATCCCTGTAACACAGGCACCCTTGCAGCATGGTGCAAGGGTGTCTGTGTTGCAGGGAATGATTGTTTCTATGCAGGAAGGGACACCTTCCTCCTAATAAACAATCTTTAAAGGCGATTTTCTCTTTCTATGTGTGCTGCAGCACACATAGAAAGAGCAAATATTAGGAGAAATAAAAGCATTTCTCCTTGTTGTTCCAATTTAACGCCTGCTTTTGCATGCCGTTAGTTTTTGGCGATGCCTCAGATTTACACATTCTTGTAAATCTGGGGCAGTGTCAAAAAGCAATGGGTGTTGCGGTGGAATGACCACAGCAACACCCATTGCACGTCCCTTTCACGCAGATACCATATTTACAAAGCAGCGTTAAGTCATGCAAAGTGGCTTAACGCCGCTTTGTAGTATGGTGCAGGGCGTTGCACCAGCGGAACATTGAAAAAAATGACATCCCCTTGTGAATATGCCCCCAAGTATTCTGGTTTATACACGACTTGCCATTTAGAGGAATCCTGGTTCATAGTACAAAGAGATACTGTCGCTAAGCATTAGCCCTGAAAATACGAGAAGTTGGAGATTTATGGACTGCTGATGGGCGTTTTCCTGATGAAAGGAACCGCACGTGAGCGAGACTTGTGTCAGTATCTGTCTGTCTTGTTGTCAGGTCTGGAGCACTCGCCATGCAGTGTCCTTCATCTGTATCTTCTGTGGTCTGAGGTCACATTCCTTACGTGGAATTCGGTAATAAAAGGGACAACCCAGAAGTTAAAGGTAAACTTGTGTGTTGATCCGCCATCTTTGGTAGTGTCTGAGAGAGGTTTTCACGTAAGTTAGAGGTCCATTGATTGTTGTGGTAGAGAAAAAAAGTTTTGAGTTGAGGAGGTAAAGGAAGATTCAGACAAAAGTTAGAGCCATATTGGAAAAGTGTGGGAATGATAGATATGCAGTGACCAAAGAAGTGGCCAGAAGTACCAAAAGAGAGTGAGACAGTGAGAAGACACCACAAAGATGCATCATGCATAAGATATTATTATTGACAATATTTAAGGAGAACAATTGTAATATAGACAATACAACACTGTAGTCAGAGCATAGCTACTTGTAGGGAACAAGGTGTCCAGCGCTCCCAGCATTGTCTCCTGTCAGAATGAATGTAATCTCATCTTCTCAGTGTGGGCGGTGTTTCTCACCGTGACTATTAATCATCATTAATGACATCTCTTTTTTTTCAGTCTATCTCAAAAAACACTATTTCCTGGTGATCATCATCATATATCATGATTTAGAAAAGCCTCATGAATGTCCTGCTCATTATTATATGACTCCGAATTAGCCAAGAACAATCTAAAAATATGTGCGTTGGAACAATTATATGATATAGCAAGAAGATGATCAAAATCAAGATGAAGAGAGAGGAAAGGTAGAAGCCAGTTCACTTCCCCTAGGGTTATATGTAATTATCAAAGGGAACTAGCTACCAGGTAGGAGCTCCTAATGTGTGTATGTGGAACAACACATATGAGTTTTAGGAAGACCCTCACTCACCAACCTAGTTGGTGACATGCTTCATCATCGGGTCCCACCCAAGGTACCGAGTGCACCTTGGGTGTGCTTCAACGCCTGGATACAGCGGAGCTGGTTTTGTGCAGTGAGTGTGCAGTGAAGGTGAAATTAATGTGGTTTAAAAGACTGTCCGTAGGGTCCCGTTAAACAACAAAAGACTATTTTAATGTATGGGCCCTCGGCAGTAATTAAAAAAGGAGAGAGGTGGATATCCGTGGAGGTATTTAGGCTCCGATATCCTATGCGGTCAACATGTTTCTGCCAGTCTCTCACTACTGGGCTGGCTTTCTTCAGGACCTTATGTGCATGAAATTAAAAAGGTGGTCTACAACTAGGTGTGTTAGAGACCCTCTATGTGGTGCACTCTCTTAGGTGCGTTATGTGATAGAGGATGGTTTCCTCTAGCGGCGCATTCCTGTTAAAGGGAGGAAAAAACAACAAACAGACATACACACAGATACATTTAAAAGGTATCATAAGGCACATCCAATAATGTGACTCAGGAGCGTGGTGTCCGTGCTCTATGCGGATAAAATGCGGAGTGAGGACGGACCGTGGCGTATTGGTGCATGGTGTTAGAGTTAAAACTATGTATACGCCTTGTTTATATGCGTTACCGTGTGATAATCAATATGCGGTAATGCAAAGGTGGTAGGTAAAGGAATAAAAAACATGTACTCCTTACTCAGAGATTCTCTGGATAGTGCCCCATGAGTTCCGTGTGGGGGCCCGACCTATTGTCACACTCTGTGTGATGAGAAATAGGAGAAAGAGAAAGGCACATACAGCGTATTTAACTTGAGTGCCCTGTAGCTAGAGGACTCCGTGTCAGTCTTGGGCTGGAACCCCCCAGTGCGCACCCCACTTACTTCTTCAAGATCAAGACCCGTCTCTGTACCTACTCTGGCCGCATCGGAACTCCGTTGATGTGTGCCTGGTGCGAAGTGGGAGTTTAAATACCCTGGAGAATGATGCAGGTGAAGTGAGTCTCTGTGACGAGCTCCTGGTGCGCGTGGTCTGCTCCATGCCTTGCACCTGTGAGGATAGACAGAGAAGAAAGCGAGCGCACGTGTTTGTGTGCTACGCTGCATGCCAATAAAGTTTTGTTGAAATACGTGAGAATTCTCTTAAGGGTCGGGTAATACCCTATGGTGTATGGCACAATGTTATAAATATTTGTAGTTTAGTTAAAAGGCTGTGTTATGAGAAAAGCAAGAGGTTGTATTTAAAATAAAGCGCTGGTTATACGGAGCATTTCTTGGTCTGCCAACATGTGGAAAAGCAGCGGAAAGAGGTTATTTGTCTAACTCACCTTGTTTCACTGGCGACGAGCGGAAGTCTCTACCCCACGCAAGTTTGAAGACAGTCTCAGAAATTATTTGAGGATACTTAAGGTCCCAACACCAAGTCTTTACGCTCAGCTTGGGTAAGTCTCAGCTGAATTTCATAATTTTTGGAGTGCTCGGCAAACTCTCTGACTGCTGAATTTTCAATTTAAAAAGCTTCACCAAGAACGTTTGAACTGTGTGGCATCCCGATCTGCTTTCTCAAAGACTTAAATCCTACGATATGTATGCACTTATTGACTTTGCAAACTAATTGCCTTGTTTCGCGAATTTGACTTGGTGTTGGCTGGCACTCATTTCATGGATGCATTAAGTTTCTATTATCGCTACGTTGATTTTTCAACATCGCGCTTACGTCCAGAGCGTGAGAGAAAGCAGCGCTGTTTACCTCGTCATTTCGGAACGTCTTCTTCTGATCTACTCGTTTCCATGGTGACATCCAGCACAATGCCATTATTGTGAGGACGGCAGCTTTGCTCACGCCAGCTTCGCATTTTGTCACCGCTGACATAGACGCTGAATCCATGGTAACACCCTGTGCAACGCGGCGGCGTTGGTGACGCTCACGCCTACTTTGTTTTATCATTTTGCGCTGGTGTGCCCACTTCCCTCACGGTGATAGGCACACCATTCAGGTTATTTTCTTGTGTGTCTACATCTATCACGGTGATAGGCACACCATTCAAGTCATTTTCTTCCTCATTGCACGAGTAGCTTCCTATGCAGATACGCACACCAGAACTTGTGACTTTTTTTTCTCCAGCTGTTGTACTTTGCTAAGAGTGGGGCATCTTATTCAAGTACTTTAATGAATTCTTCTTAGTGATTCTCACTCTGTTGTCATTTTTACTGTTAGGTGCACACCAAAACTCTGCAGCTGTTTCCCTTGTCTGTGATATACACTCTATTTTTGCTGCGATTTGGTAAACGCTTCATTAATAATGCCCTCTATCTGATGTTTGGCATCTTTCATTTTTGTTATTTCTGTGCTGAATTCAACGGCTGACAGTGAGGTACAATTTTTTTTTTTGCAACAATATTTTCTTCGCTTTGTATTATTTATCTCACAGTTCAAATTACAGTGTGTTGCTTTCATTATACAGTTTTCATGTATGCACTCTAATTTAAACTTTTACCTCATAGCTATACCTATTACCTGCTCATTATGCAAAACGAACCAGCGCCTCCTTTCTTTTTATCTACGCCTGGAGATCTTCCGATTAGCTGGCAAAAATGGTGCAAAGTATTTGAGAGATACGCCAAGGTCTGTGGAACTTCATTAAGTGCTGAACGCAAAACCGCACTCCTCTTGCATTGTCTAGGCACAGAGGGGCAAGAGGTTTTTGATCATTTACCAGAGATTGTGGGTCAAGATCTCAATGAGTATGAGTTATGTATTTTAAAACTTGATAGACACTCTCTACCAAAGGTTAGCACCATTTTAGAGAGGTTTCATTTTGGGCGCAGAAATCAAAAGGAAGGGGAAACAGTGGAAAACTATGTATCTACCTTAAGGAAATTGGTTTCCTCATGTAAGTTTGGTGGGTTGGTGGATGAAAGGATTTGTGATCAATTTATGTTAGGGTGCAACATTGATAAGGTCAGAGACGAGCTATGGCAGAAGGACGATCCTTCTTGGGATGAGGTTTTACTCCTTGCCAAACAAATTGAACACTCTCTTAAGTGTGTTGCGATCATTAAGAAAGAAGAGCTTAAGTCTGAGGCTGTGCATGGGGTGACAAGAGGACCTGATGTGAAAGTCAAGGAAAAAAAAGTGACCAATGCCCCTGGTAAAAAACCCTTATTTCATGCTAAGTGCTATAGGTGTGGAAAAGATGGTCATTTAGCCAATGATAGGTTTTGTCCAGCTAGCAAAGCTGTGTGCAACAACTGTAAAAAAAAAAAAGGGGGCATTTTGCAACTGTCTGTAAGGCCGGGTTGGGCAAGAAGGATGTCAAGGAAGTTAATGACATGTATGGTGACAATGATGAACTGCGAGAAGATTTTGATTGTGGACAAATTGTGTTGCAAGTTACGGGGTGCAGAATCAACACTCCTGTGGACGAAGTAGTAATTGAGGGAGGCTGTACTAATGTTTTATTTGATTCTGGTGGTAAAATCACCATTGTCTCTAAACAGTTTTTTATGAACAATCTCTCAGGTAAAGTTAAGATACAGAAGCCTGACATCAGACCTTGTGCCTATGGGGGGGAGCCCATAAAACTGTTTGGGTACTTCTGGGGTCTTTTGGAGTATAAAGACAGATTTACTAATGCTAAAGGTTATGTTTCACAAAAAGGTGACAGCATATTAAGCTGGTTTCATCAGAGAGATTTGGGCGTAATTCTAGATCCCAACAGTGTTCCACCTATAGTTTTAAGGGAAGACTTTCCAGTCAAAGATATCGATTTACAGTCAGGTGAAGATTTCAGGTTGAGTCTCAGTCGCAAATTTCCCAAAGTGTTTAGAGAAGAACTTGGCTGTTTACGTGACTATGTACATCACATAAAATTGGTAGATGGTGCTAAGCCATTTGAAGGGAAGGTACGCAATGTTCCTGTGGCTGTAAGAGATGAGATGAGGGCAGAGTTGGATAAATTACAAAGCAATGGGGTCATTGAAGAGGTAGAGGGGACACAGTGGTTGGCCCCTGTTGTGGCTGCTCGCAAGGCAGATGGAAGTCTTCGCTTGTGTGTAGATTTGAGGGAGTTAAACAAATGTATAATTGTGGACAGGTATCCGTTGCCAAAGATCTCTGACATGCTGATGTCGTTGCAGGAAGCCAAAGTCTTCTCCAGCATAGATCTCAAATCTGCATACCATCAGATAAAACTAGATGAGTCATCCAAAGATCTTACTGCGTTCACCACTCCCTTTGGGGTTTTCAGATTGTTAGGCTGCCTTTTGGGCTGGTTCAGCCACCTCTGTTTTTCAGAGGGCTCTGGAAAAGGTGCTGAAGGGACTTGATGGTGTTAGGATATAGCAGGACGACGTTTTGGTATTTGGCAAGAATGATGAAGAACATGATGTGAGGGTGCATCAAGTTTTGGAAAGTTGGATAGCTCTAATCTCACCATCAGGTTGGATAAGTGCAAGTTTCGCAGAAATTCCATTGACTACCTAGGCCATATTGTGACAGGAGAAGGTGTGATGCCTAAAAAAGAGCTGGTGAACACCATACAAAATTTGAAGTCTCCGTGTAATAGGGATGAGTTAACGAGATTTCTCGGCATGGCCGAATATTACAACAAGTTCGTGAAAGGTTTTGCTGGTTTGTGTGAGAACATGAGAAAACTACTCAGGAAAGGCGTGGAGATTATTTGGATAGAAGCTTGTGAATTAGAATTCAAACAGGTCAAAGATGAATTGAGCAAAGCTCCCAAGTTGCGGAGTTTTGATCCCAAAGGGAGGTCAGTTTTAATTACTGATGCCAGCATTAAAGGTTTGGGTGCTGTTCTCCAACAAGAGGTTCAAGGTGATGAGAGGGTTATTTTATTTCTCTCACGCAGTCTTCGAGGGGCTGAACTCCATTATTCTGTCATCGAGAAGGAGGCGCTTGCCAGTCATTGGGCTACAAAAAAATTGAAGAATTTGTTGTGGGGCAATGAATTGGAAATTCAAACAGATCACAAACCTTTATGTGAAATCTTCAAAAGAAAGGCATTGACTCAGTGTCCAGTAGGATCACTAGGTGGGTAGTGTCTTTACAGGAGTATGATTTTGTTATCAAATACTTACCGTGTGTAAAGAATAAGATTGCTGATGCTTTATCCAGACTTGTGGAGGTGTCTGAGGAGGACAAGAGTTTCTGTTGCGAGGAGGACAAGGAAGTGGTATGCGAGATTGAGCCATGTGGCTTCACTGAGTCTGCATGGAAGGATGCCATGTTGCTTGATAAAGAGATACAAGAAGTACTTGTGAATTTGAGTGGCGGTTGGCCATCAAGAGCGAAGGATGCCACTGTGAAGTATTGCCATGTGAAGGACGAATTGTCTGTCACAAATGATCTTTTGTTCAGGGGCACAAGATTGATTCCTCCAACTTCTTTGAGAGAAGGCCTCATCAGTCTACCACACTCAGGTCATCAAGGAATGTCCAAAACTAAGGAAAGGCTCAGACTAACTTATTGGTGGCCGGGCATGGACTTACAGGTCTAAAGGGAAATTAGGGAGTGTTTTCAGTGTGCTTTGAGTGAGAAGGCTGCTAAGCACAAAACGCAACCCATGGAAATTAGAGAACACCTTGTCAAGCCTTGGCAAGAGGTGGCGTTAGATATTTTGGGTCCCATACATGGGGGTGGCGGAGAATCTTATGTAATGGTACTCATTGACATGTTTTCTAGATGGCAGGAGGTGAAGATTACAACGGGTATTAAGACCAAACACATTGTGAATTTCCTGAAAGAATTGTTTGGGAGAGAGGGCATTCCAAGTGTGTTGCTGACAGACAACGGTGTGCAATTGGTGTCGAATGAAATGGAACTCTTCGTGAAATCAAGTGGTGTGAGGCACAAAAGTTGTTCACTTTATCACCCGGAAACCAATGGCATGGTAGAAAGGTTTAATCGTGTCTTGAAGGAGACTATTGCCTTGGCCAAAGCTGGAGGTGTGAATTAGAGAGAGGAGGTCTATAAGAAAGTTGAGGCCTATAGAGTCTCTCCCCATGCGGTCACGGGAAAATTTCCTTTTGAGTTATTTAAGGGCACACAACCCAGTACCTTGGTAGCTCCCCCTTGGGTAAATGACTTGCTTCCACAGTCAGTCATGGTAGGTAATGGGGCAAATTGGAGACTCAAAGAGAGAAACAAGATAGAAGCTCGCAAGAAGAATTTTGACTTAAGGAAAAGTGTGAAGGTGACCTAAGTCAAAGTAGGTGATGTAGTCCTAATAAAAAAACCTTCAAATTTAGGTAGCTCATCTGGTTTCCTTAAGCCCATGAGGGTGGTGAAAGTTTTGTTGAATGCTGTAAAGACAGAAGACTCTCGCATATGGAACCTAAATAGAGTGGTCGTTCTTAAGGAAAGTGTTGCGAAGAAAGCAGCAGAGAACCTGTCTACTTCAAATCTCTGTTCTGGTGGGAAACCAAGCTCTGAAAGTCATCTTAGAAGGGCTTTCTTAGAGAGGTGAAGGTTCCTGGTTATCTTAAAGACTATGTTATGTTGTAAACAGCTCACCGTGTTGTATCTTTCATTCATGATGTTAACAGTTCACTGTGTTGTATTCTTTTATCTTTTGTTTTCTATTATAGCGTTGTTTTTGGGTACCTTTGTTTTGTTATATGGAAGGGAGGCAGTGCTATTTTTTGTAGCTGCCCTAACGGCAGCGCTTTCATCACAATAGGGCACATTTTCCCTGTTTGACCTCGGTGCACCTGTTTAAAGGTGCGCTGTAGTACAAACAGGAATAATGCGCACTTTTAGAAATACGAGCCCTGGTGTGCACCATGTAACTTTCAAAATGCACAAATGCAGTGCAATAGCAAATAGAAAGTGGCAGCTGGTTATTCCCAAAGTGGTGAGGAGGATATAAATACTTGCACTAAATTGCACCTCGCAACTGAGTGAAGTGAGCAAAGTCATTTCTTTTTAGATAGGTTCTTCCCTGATATTTTTTATATAATGTAGATAAATAATGGCTTTTACAGCACAGTTTTCACACATATTTTCTAAAAAGCCGCAGGTTCAGAAGCTGTACTCTTCAAATATTCCGTACTTTCATGACTGGCCAAGGAACTTTTACGCACCCCAGTGGTGCTTGGGTCAGCAGAACCTCCTTTATCAGCGTCTGACAAACCACAGGCAGTTCATAAAATATAATTTCACTCAACTGAGCGTTTTACAAAGCATATTTCTTTATTTCAACATTTCACTTCTTTTAATTTTTTCATCCTGCCCCTTTCCAATACATTTTTAGTCATATATTATGACTAAGAATCTCCTTAATGGAGGAATGATTGCAAAATAAAAATATACACAAATCTCATAATCGCACGCCAAAAACAGCAGAGCTGGACAGATTTGAGAGCCTCATACAGCAGTGCTATCATTCAGGTTACAAGGAGAACTTAAGGGTTCGACCAGATAACAGGTTACATCAATTATAGAGGCTAGGATATCAGAAAGCAGCAATGATTATCACTCAAATATGATATTGAAATATATATCAGGAAATGAAACAATTTTGTTCCCAAACATCAGCTTGTCACCTCATGAAAATCTGTACATTTTACTATCAAAAACAAGTTATCCTTTTGGGAAAAGCAACTCGGTTTTCCAAAGAAAAGATTATCACTTTCACGAACAAACATTACCTTGCAGTATCAAGTTTTCAATTTGAGGAAAATACATGCTTGGTGCCCAAATATAGGTTTGGTATTTTTATCAAATACTTGTTTGTACCATTGCCAGAGATGGATAGTTGCATGCACAGTACTTCCTTCCTCCATTCAGGAACTTCCTACACTGGGTAAGGAGCCTTCATGCCCTTCAGCGCCCAGCTACCCCCCTTCCCACAGCTGGAGCCCAGCACGAGCTCAAAAACAGCCCCGGGATCCAGCATGCCGCCTCCGCCCACCACCACCCGGCCTTCTACCCCTACGGCCATCACTAGATTGGGGATCCCTCCAAGCCCTAGATCACCGTCCAAACCCTAGATCACCGCCCGTGAGTGCAACAGCACCCTGAATTTCTGGCTGAACGAGCACTGCAAGAATCCCAGCAATGGCGCGAAAATCATGCTCTGTAAATATGTAATATATAATTGTCCAACCCTAATCGCTTCAACTCTTCTTAAAATGTAATCTTGAGTTAATTTGCAACTTGTTTATATGTCACTCTAACCACTAGTATTTGTAGTAGGCATATGTACTTACTACCATTCTTATGTGAGTTTAGAGTTTATCTGTTTGTATCTGTTATTTTATTAATGTACTTTGAAGTCCTTATGTAATGTAACTGGTTCTATTGTAAAGCGCTCTGACACCTTCGGGTAAAGTTCACGCTATATAAAAACGCATAAATAATAAATAAATGTATTAACAAGACATGTGCGGGATGCTCATCACTTGTCAGGAAGTACCATAGTAATGCGCGGAACATTATTATACCAGGGGGGAGCTCACTATGCCATGCATCCATACAATAAGTCAGGAATTGTCCCTTTTATGCTAGGGCTAGAATTTAAACAGGGGTGAGCATCAGCAAAACAGGGATGCCTGAAATATGCCAAAAATAAAGCCAGTGCCTTCATTATACCGGTAATGGCCATTAGCATGTGATGAATGCCCACATTATGCCAACCATTACCACCTTTAGGCCAGGGGCAGTTTTATATCAGTAGTGGACATCATCATGTCAACGATGCCCACAATATTCTAGGAATTTGCACAATAGTGCCAAGGCCAGCAGTAGACAAAGAGTGGACATCATGGTGCCATGGATGCCAACAAAATGCAGAAATGACCACCATTATACCAGGACCAACATTATACGAGGGGTGGGCACACAACACCATATGTAGCCTGCAGCAAAATGTCCCACTCTGTTGCTCTCTCCAGTGCCTCTGCTGAATTGTGTTACTTAATTTGTTTCTTGGTTGCGCCTCAGGTCCTGTTTGCACCATACAATAGGCTATGTGTCATATTTACAGTGTGATTGATAGCACGGACCTGTTATGTAGCCAATAATCATGTGGCTGTGGGGTCTGTAAACCACACAGTAAGTGTGACCCAGGGCCTATCATGGGTTTTGGACACTGACATAATAATACTTGGATTTGTATAGCGTGGCTAATCACCCGTGAGAGTTTCTAGGGGCTGTCCATAGGCACGGGGAGATTAAATGATTTTCCCAGAATCATCTGATGCTGAGCCGACCACGAAACTTGAACCTGGATCCCCAGGTCCGAAGTCGGGAGCTCTGGCCATTACGCCACACCATCTCTATTGCTCTCTTGATAGCTGATGGCTGTGATATGAGACCCCACCTCTTTAACAACGTTATAGTTCATCAGTACTCAACTGTACATGTTGCATACATAGACCACCATGCAAATAGACATGCAGGGTTTGTTTTACTTACGCAGTGGGGTAACACTAATACATGCACATGAGCGAGCATCTGCTGGCATACACTATAAAAAAATTACATGCAGCAAAGATTCCATTACCACTAATTGTATTGCTATTTGGGTTGATTAAGAACTTTTCCAGGAATTCAGGGGGAAAATAAATTGTTTTGCTAATGTGAAGAGCTGCCTGCCAATTTCATTCCTACATATTGGATATTGATATTAAGGGACTTTTGTAACAGGAGAGCATTTTTTTTGTATTCTCCATTTTTTTCAATTTAATTTTTTTGATGCTGCTAATCATTGAACGGGTATTTAGAAAACGAATATATTTTCTTAACCCCGTTTTTCAAGTCCTGATTTGACTTTTACAAATCTTTCTCTCAATCCCCGGCCAAAGCACACCTTGTATATTGGAACCAGTCTTCCATTTCTATCATTATCTTGTCGACGGGAGATATCATGACACCCTTGATGTCTCACTCTTGCACCCTGATCTTTTCAGACAGATCTACGGACGCCTACCAATGCAGATGTACCCTTTTTAGGTCGAGCCTGCGCAGCGCATGCGCTGCTCTGCGAGGCATGTTGTATTCAGGTAGGGACCTGAAGCTCCACCCACTCTCCGCCCATATTTTTCACTGGCTTGTGTCATTGTCCACTGTAAACTGTGGCTGTTCATTGGTCAAAAGGCTTAGTAGTCCCTCCTTAGTACCGCCGTGTCTCATTTTGTACCCTCCCATGGCAACACCCCCTGTTACGTGTGTTGTTACTCGGTAGGCTTTAATTGCAGCCTCCAAGCACTATTTTATCAAATAGCTTTGTCCTGCCACACTCTCTCCTAACGCGTTTTTTATTTTTAAAGCTCAAGTGCTGCATTTGCAATGCAATAGGTCTTGCATTTGCCAGAGTTTAAGCTATTGACATTGTAAATGACAATGCCTTTTATTTATCTGTTTTAAAAACAACATATAAATAAAAGGCATTGTCATTTGCAATGCCAATAGCTCAAACTCTCGTAAATGCGAGACCTACTGCATTGCAATTGCTTGTTAATGCAGATTTTCTCACAGCTTATTAAGTGAATACATTATGGACATTTTCTCCGCATGTTTACACATGGTAAAGGTGACCTGGCCTGTTTCCATTTTTGTTTGAACCTGTATTTATTTCTTTATCCAGACGCTATCCAGATGTTCATGATTAAGTTTTGGCACCCGGCTTAAATTTTGTGCATCTCATACTGTCAATACCAGAGAATCAAGCACCTCAGCTATATTTCAGAGTAAATTTACTCTTTTAGCGGTGATGATTCAATGTTTTTCTTTACCTGTGAAGCACTAAAGTACGGGTTGCAACTAACCCGAACATTTTTCTTTTCTGTTTCTGATCTCTCTGTTTATTTGTATTTTTGCAAACTTACCTCTCCGGATCCTTTTGAGTGAATAATTAAGTAAATTAATTTACATTTGTTAGACCTGGCAACCTTGACGTGGTTTCCTCCCTATTTGCTTTCAACTCCCCTGTTTTGTTGACTTTGTTTTTTCTTGCTTTAAGACTGCACATTTTACGACTGGTAATGAGTGCTTAAGTGCTTGCGCTCTCTCCTTAAAACATGGAAGAATTGGCTCATACCCAGTTAGCATATTTAATTTACTTGCAAGACCCTAGCATTAATTTGGGGAGGCCGGATCTTTTCTCTAACCCCTCTGCCATGTCTATGTTTGAGCTAGTGTGGGTCGAGAAGTCGTTTAAAGCTTTGAAACATCGGCATAGAGAGGAAAATGAAATTTCAAAGACCTCTGTTAGGGATTATGTGAAGTTTCAAACTCCACTTGTAATGAAGCCATATTTTGCATGGGTTGACAGTACTTAGGACAGAGACCTTTTAACTAGATTTAGACTTGACTTTGTGAGGCGGCATTTGGGTTTTCCCATTGGCCAATTTGCCCATGTGATGAGTCCTCCCCCCAGAGTCTGCTCCATTTTACTCTCTTCTGCCAGTTTTATATTGTTTATAGCAAGAGGTTTCTAATTTCTATATTAGGAAAGTGTTGAATCAGAAGATGTGGTGATGCTCTGGCTCATTTGCAACACCTAAACTATCCCACTCTCTATGCATTTGCTCTTTTTTAAAATGTGCCATTGCCAAAAGAAAATTGATGTTATTTAAGCCACAAGTTTTTTTAGTGGTACAGGGCTATTTATTAGATGCCCACTCTCGGCTAGATCTCCAGACGGGTTTGTCAAAATTTCAGAATTTCTCCCTTACAGAACATCAACCCTGATCATTTTACAAAGGAGTCACATTTATTGTGTGTATGATATCTATTAAATTTAAGATTTTTTTGTTTTGTTATGTTTTATGTAAGTATGTAATGTTGTGATAATATCTGAGGTATTTTTGTATTGTGCTTTTATCGCTGCTTTTGCAGCAGAAATAAAGTTTTTTATACGACACGATACGACAGCAGGATCTTCACACTAAGGTGACAACCATCTGGACGCCAGGCCTACTCTTCGCGCTACATCGGTGATTGTCCCCGATGCTTCCCTGCTCCTGGCGGCCCCCTCCTCCGCGAACGGGACTCTGCGCTGAGCTGAGAAGGTAGCTTTTCAGCAGGCTTAATCTGGTCCCTGTATTCATCCCGCACTCAACTGCATTTGGCCTGAACTAATGACTTTCTCCCGGTCTCGCATAACCAGATAGTCATGAGTGGCACGTTGGGTTTTTGTTGCGCTATTTTCACTAAAATCTTTAAAATTACACATCTCCCGTTCTACTGATTGGATTTTTGTCATTTTCATCTTGGTTTATTTAGCAAATTTTGCTCTATTTTTCGAAATTGGTGTGGGGGATTTCTTGTGTTGTGTTTTCACTTTATTACTGTTTGAAGACTTTATTACTGTTTGAAGTGCTGCATAAATACTTTACACATTGCCTCTAAGTTAAGCCTGACTGCTGTGCAGGGATGGCTTTAGCGCTGGTGGAGCCCAATGCGACAATGTTTGTTGGCACCTCCCCCAATGACCACCTCCACCACAAATTCCCTCATCACCACCCTTTAGCAGTGCCCCTGAAGTCTCCATAACCACTCTCTCTCAGATGCATTTAAATAGATTTATATTGCCATTCATACCAGTGTATGGTGTCAGAGCACTTTACATTACACACACATTGCACAGAAACAATCAATCATACATGTGTAAATCAATGTATAGGAAATGTTACATAAGACAGAGGACTTCAAGATGTAGGAGTCACATGTCATCCATACTGGTAGGCAGTATAGTTTGAGTGCTTGGTCTGGAGAAGCACAAACTCAGAATTTAAAACATATCACCATGGTTGGGGTTCACTAACGCTCTAATCTATATGTTGCAGTTTGCATGCAGATCTTTGATGACAGTTAATAGCTCACTGTTTTCTATTAGGATTTTAACTTATAAATTGCAAGTAACAAAAGGATCTCTCTGACAAAAGTAGTAACCCACTGACCTATTTACATTATAGGATCTGCATGGGGCACGGTGTTTGCAGCAGTTATATTAACCCTCTGCACTACCTTAGGACGAGTCAAAACTTCCACTAGACAAAACTCCGATCTCTCTCCAGTAAAAACATTAATCACCAGAGTTATCTTGACATTTTTATCTGAAAATTTTTAGAGGCCAAGAACGGGCAGCAGGCGCTTTTAAAACCATAATATACTTGCAAACACAGTGCCCCCTCCTGAAGTCAGCGTCCAGTGCGTTGGCACTGGTCATACCACCCTATAGCCGACCCTGCTGCCCTGTGCCAAGCTGCCAGAGGGCTAAGCATGGATTAATTTGGGGTTTGTTTGTGGCTCACCCTGACAAGGATTGTGGTTGCTTCTTGAGTAGGGCTTCGCCCCCCTCAAAGAGTAACTCAGTTTCTCACAACATTCACTCCTTGACACAGTTTAGTTTCCGGTTCTAATACTTGGTCTCTGTTCTCTGACTTGCAGGTGAATAGCTCTAGCTCCACATTTATATAGTCCTGATGATGACCCTCTAAGGTTGACATTCACAGCTGTGTGAACACAGAACCATTTGACTTGTGTGGGTGCCTGAATGTTCGAGTCCCTTTAATTGGACTTATTTTGTAAAGTCTACCATTGTTCTACTGCTTTCTTGTATTATACACACCATTGCACTGCAACTCACTGTGTTATCACTCAAGCACAGAGCACGTTCTATGCTATACATACTGATGTATTGCTGATAAAATTTAATATAAAATTATATGCAAGTAAATCAATCAGTAATCTTATAAAGCTCGACCACTCACTCTTGAGGGTCTCAAGGCGCTGAGTGGGGGGTGGGCCTGCGGTTCAGTAGAAGAGCCAGGTCTTGAGGTCCTTCATGAATTGCGGCAGCAATGGTGATTGCCTGAGGTGCAGAGGCAGGGAGTTCCAGGTCTTCGCAGCGAGGTAGGAGAAGGATATTTCTTCAGCCGTGGTCTTGCAGATCCATGGGATGGTGGCCAGGCCAGTTGGGCGAAGCGAAGCTGTCTGGTGGGAGTGTAGAAGGAGAGGCGATGGTGGAGGTATGCAGGTCTGGTGTTGTGGAGGGCTTTGTAGACGTGCGTGAGAAGTTTGAAGGTGATTCTTTTGTTCAGAGGTAGCCAGTGAAGGTCTCTCAGGTGGCCGGTGATGTGGTTGCGGCGTGGGATGTTCAGGATGAGTCTGGCGGCAGCGTTCTGGACGGTCTGCACTTTTTTTGCGAGTTTCTGGGTGGTGCCGGCGTAGAGTGCATGCTGTAGTCGAGTCTGTTGCTGATGAGCACGTGGGTGACCATTTTCCTGGACTCAGTGAGTATCCACTTGACGATCTTACGAAGGAGGCAGAGCATGTGGAAGCAGGAGGACAAAACGGCATTGATTTGGCAGTTCATTGAGAGCGAGGAGTCCAGGATGATGCAGAGGTTTTGTGCGTGGTCCGTGGGTGTGGGGGGATTCCAAGTGTACCAGGCTCCAAGTATATATGTTAATTTATTGATGTGATACCTCATCTGTTACCTTGCTATTATAGTAGCAAATTGTTTACACCAGTAGGAACCTTTGTTCTTTTACGTGCCAATCTCAGTAGGCAAATATTTCACTTAGTTGCCCCCAGACTTAAGCTCCCACCTCCTTAACTTCTGCCATGCTGGTTACACTTCTATCAACCCTATGTCAGTGTTACACTAGAGCCCCCTTTAATATCACCTCCTAAAGTTCTGCAGGGGGTCTATAAGGGCCGGGTTAGTGTGGAAGATGGTCTATTCTCATTCCCCAAGTACTCCAGAAAATCTGAGTAGAATTTACGGTTTTAACATCTGGTCTAGACTATTATTCTGGTCTATAGTCAGTCTCCATAACAAATTCATAAAAATTAATTGCTTTTCAGGACCACTCTTGCACCAAAGGTATGTTAGGCCTCGGGCACAAAGACCACATAAGTCCTGCACTGAAAAATCTACAGTAACTCCCAATAAAGCATAGAGCCCAATTCAAAGTGCTCTGATGGGCATTCAAAGCGGTCACTGGTAAATCGCCCATCTATCTGGCCAACTACCTAAAGCTCTTGAAGCCAACTGGAGTGCTTTTGTCCTCTATGGAAAGATTGATTAACCTACAAAATAGTATGGGTCATCAGCCTGTTGAAAGCACCTGTTTCACCCAATTATAGAAATTACTTCCTGAGTAGCTCCTTTCCTTGCCGACCCTCACACGTTTTAGGATCAAAGTCAAACCTTGACCTTCCAATGAAGCAGCAACCAATATCCAACCAACCAGACTCTATTCTACATTCAGCAACAGGCGGAGCTAGCACGCCTTCCGCTATGAACATGTCTTAAGGTATGCAAATACACACATGTATGCAAAGTTATTCCTTATATTGTCGTTTGTTTTATGCATTGAGTCTGCTTGCATATATTTATTCCTTAATGTATTCCCAGCACAAAGTGACAGTAGGAACACAGTTAAATATAAGCTAAATCAATTCATTTCACAGGGCAATTGTGTTTTTTTTTTTATGACACACTGTTGCATGAATCTCTCCCCAGTATTGCACTCTGAAAGCACCAACACTTTATCAGTGCCCAGAATTTCTTCACTTATGTTCAATCTTAGTGGGAGAAAGTCACATTTTCTTTGGCTATACTCATACAGCTTAATCACAGAGCTAAATAGTACACGGGTGTCAGAGTTGGAAGCGCCTGAGTGTGTGAAACACTGACTTCTGCTTTGAACTGGAAATCGTGAATTTGAACCCCTGCAAGGCCAACCGAGTCTTTGGTTCTTCTGAAGTTGATAGACAGAGTACCATTACATATTAGTGCCACATGGACACTTGAGTGGTTGGAAGGATGGATGTACTGCCTTATCTAATGAGGGATTACTGTTGAGCAGATGGATGAATGAATGATTACCACTGAAGAACAACCATATCACCTATTGGTGTCATTGGTAGTCAGCAAGGGGCTGTTTGTTGATGCCATAAGGGAGTAGACTCTTTAGTTCTTTAGGTAATAAGGATGAGAATCAGCAAGTAATAATAAGCTGGGCTAGCATAAAACAGGGTTTGATGTTCTAGTCATCGGGAGGAGATCTAGCAGTCGGGAGAGTAGTGGCTTCCAGCAAGTCGCGTCAAAAACATTTGGACAAAACGGGTGATTCAAATTTGGTGCCTGAGAGCATAGTGACTTCGGGACACCTAGCACAAAGCATTAGAGAAATAGGGTCCATGACAGATGGTGGATCGTGCAAAAGGAGGGATACATATGTCCAGACAGAGGTGAGTACTGCGGAATACTAGACCGGGGACTTGTGTTGTTGCAGGGGTCTCTAAAAAGAGCGGGCTAATTGTGGCTGAATTTAATTTTAGAATGCTGGTACAGGTAACTGGATTTTGGCGATACTCCATGAAAGGACTATCAGATACAGGTGACACTCCATAATAGTGGGTAAGAGAGAATTCGGAGTAAGGAGCGTTGGAAGGGGTCAGCATGATTTTGGGATCCCCGTGTTTTTAAGAGACAGTAGAGTGGGATGAGGGGATATAAGTACAGACTAGAAAGCTAAGTGGAAAGAGACAACAGATGAAGTTTTTTCCCCACAGAAGAACATACTGTCCACAAAGGGGTGTGAAGATTACACAAAATTCCGTTGGAGTTTCCAGGACCCCACTCTATTTGTTAGACATGGCCCAGTCAGGTGAGAAGTAAAATAATACCTATTTTGTTATTCTCCTTTCTTGACTTTTTGGTATGGGCGCCACATTAATGAATTATGCACCATATTACTGAATTATGTCATTTCATGACTTGTTGAAAATTAATTAAGTTGAAATGTCCCCAAATTTATATAACAATCAGAGGGAAGATTTGTGTAGTATATGCAGATTAACCTTTGAATTTATGATGTCTATGATGAATTAGAATGAGCTTTTTTGATGAAAAAGATTCAATGAACGTTGCAATGTAAATCATAGAGAAGACAATAGGGAAGTAACAGAATAATAATTATGAATATACCTCCTCCTATAAAATGCAAAGGGTGTGATATGCCTGAGATGAATAAGAACCGATGGTGAGAATCTATATTGAATCATGGTGACTAATATATTTTTGATGTTTTTTAGACACATCTGTACCACATTGTTGTTTAAAGAATGATCAGTCAATATGTCTGTTATCCTGATGAAGGTGAGGGAAATAGCCAGCTGAAACTATGCCCTCGTAGTCGATTACTGCGTCCATTGGGGCGTTGGGGGGTTGCCCCCAACGCCCGCGCCGCAGCTCCTCGACGTCTCTGAACTTAAGTAAACTGACTCAGTTTACTTAAGTTCAGAGACGCTGAGGGAGAACTGATCAATCATGTCAGTCAGCATGACGTCGGACCGCTCCACACCCCCTTCAGAGTCTGAAGGGGGTGGGCGTCCGGCGTCATGTTGACTGACATGCATTGTCAGACCAGCCAGGGACAGGCAGCAGCACAAGTGCGCATGAGTGGGGAAGGTCTGCGAATTTTTCTGCCGTGCCCAGTCATGCGCACTTGTGTTTGCACTGGCTTGCGCATGCCCATTAGGAGAGCGAGGGTTGAGCAAAGGCTCAAACCTCGGTCTCCTAATGGGCAGGCGGGCGAAGAGTAACCATGCCCTAAGCCAATCCTGGCGCTGCTGGAGCAGCGCCAGAATTGGCTGAGGGGTTGTTGCCAGTGCCACTCCAGTGCTGTTCCTGTTTGAAGAGGCGCCAACGCAGACCCGGCCGAGAAGCGGCGCGGACCCCGGACCGGTCAGGTAAGTTTTCTTTTTTTATTTTAAATTCCCCCGGCCCCCACCCCCGCGTGACCCCCAAAGCGAGTATTGTGAGCCGCAACTGTATTGAAGTACTACCTACAACAGCCTGTATAGTGCAGCCTGTGACATGCCAGTCAGTGCGGGTACAGTGGTTACAGGCAGTCTCTGATGTCAGTGTGTGCCGTGGCACTGTGCACCTCAATCCAGAGCAGTGCCACATTTTGCTTATCCATAGACCTGCAGTCAAGTCTGCCAACCTAACTCTGTTGAGCAGCCCGGGCTCCTTTTCCAAGAGGTATACGGCGATCCCTAAACTACTCATGCACCCCAGGCATTCTCGGTAGTGCCCCTGCTCTCCCTGTAGTCAGCACAGCTCTGGAAAGCCTATCACTTAACTCTCTTGCACTCTGGCCTTGTCTAAGTCACTTAGACAAGGCCAGAGTGCAAGAGAGCTGTTGGGGAGGGTGATGAATGAGGAAGGCGTAGAGGTTACGGATCACAGCGAACTGTTCCTTTCAATCGAAGCTGAATTAAAGCAAAGAGTAAAAGAAAGGAAGGAAAATGAAGGGGCAGAGGTAGTTCATGAGAGTGTTTATCCGGGAGAGAGGTCCCAGAGCACGGAAAGGCTGTGTCATGCTGTTGGCTCACAGGGCCCCGTGCGCCTGCCAGTACTGGTGCTGAAGTGTAAAGTAACCGCTCTCAAAATTATGCTCATTTTCAATTTCTTTGTGCCGCATTCAGAAAGTGTCACCTTTCAACCTGTCAGCAGAATGCCTCGCTTGCCTGGCCCTTCAATGTGGTAGGAGCCAAGAGGAGCGAGCATGCTGTACCCAGCGACTGTGCCGGATGCACCAGATCAAAGGAAGCGCCAGTCTGCAGAGCCGCTGCCACTCTTTCTGATATACCTGCTAAAGAGCGCGCGCTCGCTGTGCGTGACACACAGTCTAAGTGAATATGCAGTGTATTAAACATGCTAAAATTTACTTTCAGTGTTTCACACGACTATTCCTGATGCACGTGCTAATCAAGGACCCTATATTTAGCATTTCCATTCTCGGAGCCCTTTATTTGAGTGTTTTTCGTGTGCTCATTCAGGATTTCCATGTGCTGGGCTGTATTTGTTTACTGCACCAGCTGTAGTCTGGTTGATGGAAAGTTAAAAACTTCCAAATTGATATACAATGGACAACAGGTATATTGTACATGATAATCTTTCCGTTTCTTTGAAGAAACTGTGTGTGCATGTGTTTGTGTGTGTGTTCGTTTTGTGTGTGTTTGTGTATGTGTGTTTGTGTATGTGTGTGCTGTATGTGTGTGTGGGGTTGGCGGTGTATTACAGGTGCATTAGATGGCTTTGCTGGACTGTCATCTTGTCCATGCTGTAGGTGTGATAGGTGAGTTTGGTAGGTGTTTTGACATTCAAGGCCAAATCTTTCCTTTGAGTAGGGGGTGAGGCTTGCCTTTTGTGGATATGTGACCTGAAAACTTTCCTCAACAAAGCTGCCTTCTGATCTTCAAGGACAAAATTCCATTAGTGCAGGTTAGTAGGCAGCGTCCTGAGCTCACTGTGGAAGCTCACACCATGTCTTTGTGGTGTGTCCCCTGGGGGCTGACAGTGTATGGGTCACAGAGTGTATGTGAGGGCTTAGTGAGTGAACTTCACAAGCACACCCGCCATTAGTGTAAATTGCTCAGAGGTGCATGGCACTGGCAGGGCCTAGCTTCAGAAACATTTCTATCTACATGTTGTTGTTATGTGACATCCCTTTATTAATGTAATAACTGCACTTTCACAATTGCTTTATTAACCTTCTTGCTTCTCAAATTTGCTTGAAAATGCACCATTTACCCACTCTTTTTTCAAAATGCACCCCATCACTCCTTAAGATTTTCGAGCTCGCTCGCCACAGTGCAATCCGACAAAGTTTACGCCCCACCACTTTCAAATGTCACCAGCCACCACTGGATATGACTGAGAGTTGAGCAGTCGTATGAAGAATTAGAATTACAGGCTCTACAGATGGTGAAATAGATACCACCATACTCTGAAAGTGACTCACAAAACTATGTATAAATGTTTTCAAATGATATATGAATTTGCTGATAAATGATTTTATTTCGGGGAGGATTGTTGTGGGAATCAGATGTGAAAAGGTTGAAAATAAGCTGAAAATAAGTGTGAACCTTGAAAAAAGTGTAAACTGTGTAATAAATATCTTTCGTAAGTTTAACTATAGTCCTTGACCAGAGTTCCATATAAAGTGAGTAGTTTCCATGCTACTATAAGTGTTGTGATTCAAAAAGTTACTAATCACTGTAATCAAATGTATATTAAATACATTCACACATTGCAATGTTTAATAAAAGTGATTGTCAAAAAATATTTTCAATAAAGCCATTTAAAAAAAATATTAACATGTCTTTGTGTATTATTTTTAACATTTGTTTGGGCACAAATGCAGACATAGAACCAACCACAATAGGTTTCTGCACTCCAGCTGCAGAACATACAGATCCAGCTCTGAGTGCTTTAAGAAACATGGTAAGCTCTCATGAACTCATAGCTTTAATGAGCCAGGAGACTTACTGTGCTTTTCTTAATGTTGCTGGGAGGCTGCTGCACACCCTTCAGTTTTTTGCAACATTACAAAAATGCTTGGTGGTGCCCCGTTCCCTTTTAGGGGCACCACCAGCAAGAAAACAAAATGTATAAATGCCCTAGGTCATATGGGGCGCTCTTTGCCAGAGCAGTGAATACAATAAACACCAAAAACCAAAACAACAAAAATCCAATATTAGGAACCAGCGATATGATTTGTATGAAGATTTAAGTGCAAATAGCGCAGAAAAGCACAAAACACCAATGCAAATCTATAGAAATGGTAGACCAGGGCGGAGGCTCAATTTGAGGCCAACCACAATGGAGTCCTGGCCAGATACAGCAAGTTGATTGGTCCTAGTGAAAGTCTGGAAGTCAAAAATTTGGAAAAAGCTTCAATGTCCTAATTTAAAAAGGTACTTTTTAATTTTTAAAGAAAAGGTTGCCTTCCCATGGGACAAATCTGCAATTGCAGCTGCCACTGTGGAAATGCTGTTCGGTTAACCACCCCATGTTGGTCCCGCTAAACCTCTGAGCTTTTAAGATTTTTGCTTGAAAAAGTTGATGAGTCCCAAAACAAAAAGGGACTGCCATTCTTTCAAAGATGCTGGTGTCTTTCAGGAGGGTGCATCTGAAGTTCAACCCTATGCCATGGAACTGACGGTCATGTACTTTTCGCTGTAGGTCCCTTTGGCTCTAAGACAAATATTTTCAAAATGTTCCAAACTTTTTACAGGTGATCAAGCAACAACAGGAGTCCACTTCTAACCCACTGGACTCCTGTTTACCCAGGACCTCAGGTTGGCACCAAGAGACTCACAGGTTACCAGGCAGAGGCCACCAGCAAAGACCAATCCAAGTTCCAGTTGTCACTGGTCAGCTAGGTATTGTAGGGGAAAGGCCTCTTGCAGCTTTTTGTGTCTATGTAGCCACACAAGAGGTCAGCCAATTGGCCCTGGAGTCCAATTCTTTGTCCTGGGTATTTATGATGTGGGCCCCAGGGCAAAACTGTGCTCAGGGAGGGAACCCGATGCACACCCTCCTCCCCATGAAGTATTAAATAAGGAGGTGGTACCAAACCCCGGGCCCTGTCCCACCCCAGAGGTATACTGAAGAAAAAAAGCAAAGCTGCATGCTTAATTTTTCAATTTTTTTTCCAGGGGGCCAGACTTCACAAGTCAGTTTCTTTGGCCATTTGGAGCTGATTTTCATGCTCTTGGGCTCATTTTGCTCCTAGTATCCAGGCCTAGCCACCGAGAGTGCTTTCATCAGGCCTTCTGGCTTCCAAATGGGCACTTTTAGTAGGGAGCTGGATTTTTAATGCTCACAGGCCCAGGCCTGTCCTCTGCCTGGGGTCCTGGTGCTCTCTCCTGTTTGGGAGCATCTTCTACAGCCTGAGACAGATAGCAGAACACTCTCCTTGCCACACTCTTCAGGTCCCAGAGCCTCCTGGCTTCTTGAAGCTTCTTGAAGGGCATCTGTTTGTCAGTGGTGGCAAGGGCCAGTCTACAGAAGTCCTAAGGAAAGGCTCCAGGGTCCCCCAGCAGGTCCACAGCCCCAATTGTTCCTCGGGGCATAGAAGGGTCAGGGATTCTGGGAGCAAAAGCGTACAGTTACGGCCTTGTGATGTAGTATTCTTTAAAGAGGTGCTCCTTCAACTCCTTCCTAAATTGGAGCAGCATTGGAAAGGTTCTGATGGATATGAGATTCTGTGTGCATATAAAATATAGGCAGTTGCCGTGTTTTTCAGTTTTTTACTGTTTAGTCTGATTGGTGTCCAGTCTGCAGGTGTTCTAAGAGCCACCAGAGGTAGCGATCTTGTCTGCAAGCCATGTTTCTGGCTGTTATGGCTTTTTAAATGATCTGGCTAGTTTTGAAGCTGGCATGGGTTAGCAAGGGCAGCCAATCAAGTTCAATCATGATGGGGGTGATGTGATCATAGGAGAAATGTTGTGGCATGTAGGATGCCCAGAAGATGGACCAATGTGGAGTCTGAAAAGCCATGGAGCAGGGCATTGCCACCATCCAGAAAGGAGAATAAAAGAGCTTGAACAGCTGTTCTGAAGTCATTTTCCAGACGACACAGTTTCATTTTGTTTATAAGAGAGAGCTGGTACCCAGCTGTCTTTTTTGGCATTGTTCTCCTTGAATATGAGGTTGGTTTCCAATTTTATATTCAAGCGACTTTGCTGTGGGAGTTCGAAGCCTTCCAGGATTATGTCATTGAGCCCAGTTTATACAGTTTCTTATTTGTTGTTCCTGGCAAATAATAGGATTTCTCTCTAGGTAGGTACTGGGTATCCTGGTTTGGATGATGTGCAGGCAGTGTTTGAGGAGTTGGTTTTCTGAAGCAAAGAGGACTTTCAAGTAGAGTTGTGTATCATTGGCATATTGGTGAGTCGTAATGCTGTTGTCTGTGAGTAGGGCACCAAGCACCTCCATGTAGAGGCTGAAGATGACAGAGGACAGTATGGAACCCTGGGGATGGAGATGCCACTGGAGGTGCCCATGTGAAGGGAACTGGTGCAGATTGGAATGGTAGGAGAACCAAAGAGGGACATTGCAGGTGAATCACATTTGAGACTCCAGTGCGTGGATGAGGGTAGGATTGTCGACTATGTCGATTGTGTCAAAGGCAGATGAGAGGTCCAGCAATATGAGCAGGCAGAGGTCATCTTCATCTGTGGTCAGAAGCACATCATCTATGATAAGTACGTTAGCAGTCTCCATCCTGCAGCGTATTCCGAAGCCAGATTGGTAGTCATGCAGGAGATGGTTAGCGTTGATGTGATCTTGGAGTTAGACTGCTTCTTAGATGATCTTGCCTTTGACGGGTAAGTGAGAGATCGGTCAGTAGTTGGTGAGGTCATAAGGGTCTAGGATAGGTTGTTTTTGGTTTGGGAGGATCTGGCCTGTCTGTTCCCCTTTCCAAGAAGCAGGCAGATTCTGAGCAGATGTTTTTACTAGTGATCCCAGTTGAGGCATCCTAAGGGCCGAGCTTGACTTTGCTTCCTCCTCCATGTCTCAGCAGGAGTGATACTTCTCTAATAATGATGTCCTTTTCCAGAAAATCCAACGGTCTCTTCCTATCTTTCAAAATAACAGGCATCGTACAAGTCAAATATATTTCTGCTTCCAGAACCACTCACAGCTTTATTGAGGACATGCAATTGCATTAGAAGCAACCCATGACCTCCCATGCTTGTGGTGTCACTCTCTGGCCTGGACAGTAAAAGTGCATTTCAGGGGAATGAAAACATGATTTGCTTGTTTGTCGCAAGGGTGTGGATGCAACACTCCACTTGCATCCACTGCTATTGTGTGAATGCTTCGTGCAGAAGAGTTCCAGAACCAACTGACTACAAACACTCGTAGCTGGGCTGACTGCCATGCCATCTTCCTGTCCACCTCCTTTGATTCAATCCACGCACAAATCTCTTCTTTTTGTGGCCGCAAAAACTACCAAAGTTACTGCAGATTTTCCTTGCACTACATTAGAATCATGACTTAGACTCCTGAAACCATGTAGTGATAAACAACCCTTATTGACAGAAAGACTGGTGAAGAAAAGAACTTAAAACATGGAGTGTTCTTTAAAGATAAGAGGGGGGCGTGGCCAGCCAGGGAATGGAGCATGAGTATAGGTGCGCATCTCCCCCAGTGCACTACCCTGAGGCGCAAGTCTGCCTGAGCGGAGGGTGGCGCCGATGAAGGGTCTGGCACCACCGGAATGGGCCATGTAAACTGGACATGGAATCCGGTGACAATCGCAGACTGTGAGTTGGAGCAAATATGGGAGTACCGCCGAGGAAAACGAGGAAGAGGAAGTATGATGTACAGAGGCAGGTGGAAGAATTGCAAGGAGCGGAGCCTGGGTTGAGTGACGTCAGAGTTCCAGTCAAAAATGAATGAGGTGACAGGTGAAGCCCAACGCCGTAGACAGCAGGTCTGGCGTCATCCCCATGGGTCAAACAAGGGACCCAATCACACTAAGGGGAAGAAAGGCCACTAAAAAGCTCGAGGACACAATTTTTAGAAGATTGGGCTGGGATTCTTCCTTGTAGGACTGGGGGTAAGGGAACCTGCGTTAGTTCTGGGAGGATTTGGGGGGTACTTGTTATGGGAGAACGAGTCAAAGGGGAATGGCTGAGACTTTTTTGATCTCTTTTGGGAGGGATTGGAATGAGGGTGGTCTTACAACTTATCATTCAGGACCAAAGCATCAAACTGAGAGTCATAGCTTCAGCAAGGGAGAGCGCCAGTCAGTTCAGTTCATTAACTTTATTCAATTTGTACAATACAATCATAAAAGTACAATACAAATAAATTAATTTCTTAATCATTACATATCATGGTTTGCAATCATACCCAGTAAAGGGTGATTTTTAAAATATCAGAGAACTATATCAATTATAATTAAAACAATTACATTTCAGTTAAAAATGATTCCCCAAAAACGTTTCGAATGCGCATAGCATGCTGAATATAAGTTTCTACACTAAAGGACACCTCGACAGATTCTAGTTGTTGAAGAAAAATTGATGGCTGTTTACACACTGCCTAAAATGATTACTTTTAAAAAGCAGTTTTATAAAATTGCTCTTTGGGCTTCATAAAAGCCACACAAAAAATAAATAAAGTGCAAAGTGCTTAGAGCTTTTATCGCACAGGCAATTTTCCCACCTCTCGACCCGTCATTACAGCGTGGGAAAGTAACAATTCGATATAAATGGTTAAATCTAAAACGAGTTAATAAATACCAATGGTGACTATTAATAATGTGAGACAAGCATGACTGCAAACCTTCTCTTGGAGACAGGCCAGAGTACTGCATAAAAGTGACTTTGTGTCTAACAGAGGAGAGTCCCTCTTTCTCAAAGTGCTGGTGACACAAGTGCCTGAATTCTGCTTTACTAATCTGTAGTATAATCTCCGGGCATCAAAAAATCCCCTCTCTCTATTTTATCATACATATCTTTTATACACCTTAACCAAGGTATATGATAGGCTCGGTCAAGGGAAAGGCAGTCCTGTGATATAACTGTATTCAGTACTGCTTCCTGTTTTGTGCAAACCCTGTCCCGAAGAAGAGCTGGCTGCAGCCTTTTGAGATCTTCAATAAAGGCCACCTCCTGATTGCTGTGGCACAGCGTGGACATACAACTTGCAGGACCTGACAACAATCTCCTCCAAAATATATTTTCTGACGCCTGAAGGTTTGCAATATTGGTATGTCCCCATTCTCCCACTCCAGGGGTTACCACCGAGATACACTTAGCTCTATCAATAATACATAGTTCTTCAAGGGCTTCACCTAAATTTAGATGAAAAGACAAAAAGTGCGGTAGTGGCCTTTACAAAATGATCATTCCTTGAATTAATTTGTTGTTTCCAAGTACCAGCCAAATAGAAAGTAACCCCTAAATATGAAAACGTATTGGTATAATCTTACTGGACATCATTAACACAAAAACGGCGAGATGTAAGCCTATTGGGCCCACAAGTCATAACATATAATTTCTTCAAAATGACTTTTAGATCCAATTTATCCATATAGATTACAAATGTATCCAATAGTATTTGGAGAGCTTACGGAGTGCGGAACATTGGAACCCCATCATCCGCATACAGGAGTGTGGGGACAGGGTGATGACCGATCTGCGGTATGTCCTTGTTCCCAACTACCAGCACTCCCTGTTACCTGTTAATATAGAGGGTGAAGAAAAAGGGTGCAAGGGTGGAACTCGTCAGTGCATTCACCATCAATGCCATACCTCACCCTGTCGGTATTCTGGGAGTAAATGTATCTGATTCAATGTAATATGGACGCTTCCTCCCTCATCTTTTTCATCACGTGCTGCGTGATACGCAATCAAATGCACAGGGCAGGTCCATAAATGCAAGACAAATTGAGCCTTTCTTCACGCCTGTGTATCTGTAAATCTGTAATGACAAACTGAGGCACTGTTCCTTGCTGCCAATGCCCCTGCGGAACACATATTGGATTTCAGCTAAAATCTGACACTCCTCCTCCCAATCCTCTAGCCTACAGAAGATTTCTCTCCTAAACTTAACAAGAGCATCCAACGTGGAGACTGGGCGGCAGCAAATGGGATCACTCCAGCCACTCTTAAAGATGGGAACAGTTAGCGATGCGATTCGTCAAGAGGGGTCCCCAGAACTCGATGTTAGCCTCAAAAAGGTCTAGCGGCACCCCATCTGGCCCTGGGGCTTTAGCATTTGGGCATTTAGCTATTGTAGTAACCACTTCTTGCAATGTAGGTTCAAAGGTGAAGTCGGCCTTACTACATGGGGCCTCATTTCCCGTCTGTACCCTTTAAGTCCCCACCAGAATGCCACTAAAATGAGTAACCCGTGCCCGTGAAGGGTTTGCCACTTTCATGGTAGGCACCCCCTTGCTCTAAACTAAGGATGGTTTATCACTGTCCGAAAAACAAGGTTATCCTTCTCATTACTTGGTGTTACTAAGGCAGTCCACGCCTCTTCTTTGATGGACTTCTTTCTCTGATTGAGGGCATGTTCATATTTCTTCCTACATTCGGCTATCTCTGTCCTTGATCTATTCTGTTTTATTCAGAGCCGTCCGTAGGGCTGCATTAGCCTTTACAAAGTTATGCCCAAACCCCTGCCAATTGCAGGCATCGTGAGTTGGTCCTTTACATATCTAGTTATTTCACTGAATGTTTTAGTATTCTCCATTTCTCCGGCACTCCATTTAGGCAAATTTCGACATAGGGTTTTTTAGTCACAAATAGCCGGGGAAGAAAATACTCTGGATTGACCCTTTACTATTAGCAGCAGTTTGTACTTGCAATTTGACTGTGTTCATCTGGCTTAGTGTGTGCACAATCCTACTTCTTGTTGGCCTCTTTGTGATCGTCTGTACAAATCCATGCACATGTAGCCCATTTTGTTCACTATGTACACAATACCACACCTCAGGTGAAACTCCTCCATTGGGATCTGAATATGACTTACTGCTACCTGCACAGGAGAAGGCAGAGAAGAGTCAGGAGTGGGAATCAAATGTCAGAAGCCCAGTTGGCCACACATACTTGCCTCCAGTGCATCACAGTCAAAGTGAGTGCATCCCTGTGCCTGCCTGGACATGCTGACCAAAGCGTGGCAGTGTCGTCTGTTAAATGTGTATGTCTGGAAATGTGTGGCTTGCACTGACTATCCTATGCATTTCTCCCATGGGATACCCTGCATCATGTTGGGCACAATATCTAGACAGTCAGATCCTGCATCCAATAAGAAACGTTTGAGAAAGCACCACAAATGCATCAAACACTGTGCAATACACCATACACTTTGGTATCGCTGTGCTCACGACAGTACTCCCCTCCAAACACCAACCCACAGACATCTAAACACCCATCTAACACTGATCCCATAGTTCACAGGGTTGGATATCAATAAACTTACAACAGCAAGCAAAGCATTAAACAAAACTCACAACAGCGTACACTGGACGATGCTGCACAGTGTAGAGTTGTGCAGGTGCAAAAGGCATTTGGATGCCAGTGTGCACAAAACAACCTCTTCCACCAGGAAACAACACACGAAATCCTAGAAAATACATTAGGCAGAACGGGGATCACACATCCAAGGCAGCTCAGAAATTCCATACATTCAGGTATCGCCAAGTTCACAATAGTACCAACGATAATAATAAATAATCACAACACCCAACAGAACACATTAGCCTGGACAATGCACACCCATAAGATGCCAATAAGAGGCGATATACTGTTGGACCTCACTGAGCACATCACAACAGTCCACATTTCTTACAATATACCGCTTTGTGACAACAGTTAACACACTAAAACAACACTCATCCAAAACCTTACAGCTAGCCTGGATGAAACAGATAAATGGACACTAAGAAGATACCATAGTCTCAATCATCCCAAACACAGAATTGAATCCAGACAATGCACACATCAGTCTTCCCAGATGGCACATACCCAAACTGATAAAAAATACGTGGCTTCACATACAATTAAAGCACACATGCAATTGCACATATATGCAAAAGAAGCATAACGACCACATCCACACTACTAATGATACAACTCTATCAGAAAGCAGGCTCCATATGTAACCGAATGCCTAAAACCAGGGTATGAAGCTACCAGAGCTCCGTGACACTGCAAGGCCATACCAAAATAAATATTGTGCCATACAAAATTTCTATAACATAAAATAACACACAAATACTAGCTGCCCCGTGTTCACATTATATAAGGGCACATGATGTATGTTGTCTTTAAACCAAAGTGCCTCTCTTCCGGATGTGGGCCTATCAATACCCCCACTATGCACCTCCCAATGAAATACACAATGCAAGCTGGATCTAAGCTTTACTGACCATTTATGTACTGTATGCCCTATTGCAGCAAGATGGAATAATATGAAACATGACCATAACTCTCCAGAAACCGGGGATCACACTCACAGGGGATGTAAACCAGAACCATGTAATGTTTTAAGTCTATATCGAAGTATATCTATACATCGTCACCATCACATGCCATAGTGGCTCAAGCGCAGCTGCACTAGTGAGGTGGTCGGGCACCGGCCTCTTTCCTCTTCCTGAGTGGTGCTGATCATACTTGTCCCAAAAGAATCCTACACCTACTTTGGATAGTTAGTTTAAATGGTTAAGAAACAACTTGTCCTGCGAGCAGGTGTGGAAATAATGTCTCCTAATGCCCCTCTTGAGTCTACCCATCTGTTGGACTGATACCAGTGATCTCTTTCTGAGAATGCGGAGGCGTGGATTAACAGCTGTGGGCCTCTGTCTCTGAGGTAAGGGGCACTGCACTCAGAAGTAAGAGCTCCTAGTGCCCTATAGCATGCCCATTGGGTTAGCAGACCTTAGTGGACTGACTGCCACCAGAAAAGTGTGGATCCATGTTCCCAACTCCTCTCTGTCACCCCAGTGCTTAATTTGAGCCGGTGGTTTTCAATGTTCGGCACCAGCACTTAATTGTAATTCCAAAGCCCACTGAATGCTGCTGAACACTACACACAACGGGTGCCTCCTTGGTGAAAGTGGCATTCACAATTAAATTTTTCAAAGCAAACAGGAGCACTCTCGGGACTTTTTCTCTGATTTAATGCCAACAGACGCGTTTCAGCATAGTGGCCTTTCTCAATGTTGGTTGCATCAGTTTAAAAACACATAACTGAGCTTTAAATACATCTTGGTTGCTCGCTATTGGATGATTCTTTTAGCAAGCAAAAGGGGACTGTTCGATAGTCAACCTCTGTTTT
This sequence comes from Calotriton arnoldi, assembly GCA_963921515.1. NCBI lineage: Eukaryota > Metazoa > Chordata > Amphibia > Caudata > Salamandridae > Calotriton > Calotriton arnoldi. Next base: position 194,995 of record CAWUFW010013039.1, on the reverse strand, counting down.
ATCAGCATGCATTGATCTCTTTGCTCGTTAATGTTTCCATCTTGTGGTAAGTGTTTCCTCACAGTGATTTAAGAACGCACATGCTGACTTGAAGCATATTATTATTGTTCCAAGAAAAGTTGTCATGTTTTTTATATATATAATGGATATGCAGATATATACACACATACATACAAAATGAGAGTTAAACATTTTACTCAAACTGTGTGTGTGGGGGGGTGCATGTGTGTGTGTCTGTATGTAAAAAAAACTTCTCAGGTGGCCCCGCCAATTCTATCTATGGTCCAATGTGCCCCCCCCCCCGTAAAATTCTCTTCTGGAGATGCCACTATTTGCGATCCCATTTTAGGAGTCAGTAAAACCTTACCGAGTCCTATAATGGGACTCACAAATTGCAAAAAAACTTTTTGCTGTTGCAAACTCAGATTTGGAATGTTTGCACCAGAAAAAATGGTTGATTCATCTGACACATAATGCATATCCTACTCTTTGGCATTGGGCAAAAAATATATAAAACATTTCCAGCTGTGTCAAAAAAAACTACAATTATTTAATACACTTATAGGCCTGGAATCTATGCAAAATCAGCCTACAGGCTTTGCAGATGGGTATCTAGTTGTGAGTTACTATTGCGTGCAAGAGAATAGCCAGAAAAATAAAATACTCCCTCAGTTTGAACCATGTCTCAAACAGCACTCTGTTAGCGGGTGAGGCACGCAAACCTGGCAAACGTTCAAGAGATTGCTTACCCTACGGGAATTCTGAAATTCTTAAATTTCCTTCTCCTCCCCATCCTTCTTACAGTATTTTGCCCTTCCTTATCTCCATACTTCTTCGTTTTTCCATGTAATTTTCCTTCCTTGCTACATTGCTTTCTGTACTTTTTTTCCACTCAGTCTATTTGTGATTTATTTCCAACTATTCTTCCTTCTAGATCTTTGCTTCTCTCCATACTTCTTTGACTTATTCCTTCCTTTCTTTTTGCCCATCATATCTCCTTCCTTCTTGACATCTATCCACCTCTCCAGCCCTTCATCCGTTTGTTCTTTACACCCATCCACCACTCTATATTTTTCTCCAACAATTCATCCTCTCCAGGCATCATTCTCTTCAACCATCATTATCTATCCTCCTAACCTCCATCCATTCCCTCATCTTCATCTACATCGATTTCTTCATCCATTCATCAGTTGTCTTTTCTCTTTTCCACCCATCCTTCCTACTCTCCATCCCCCATGTTATCTATCCTTCCTTCTTTCCATCCTTTTGTCTTCATATTTCCTTTTTATCGATTCAGCTATCTTTTGGTCTCGCCTTCCATCTTTTTGTCCATTGCTCTTTTATGTCATCCATTTATCATTCTCTTCACCCATCCCTCTATTCTCATCTCCATTCACCAATCTCTGCATTCATCCATCATTCAATCCATCCATTCATCCATACATCTAAACTTCTTTCCAGCATCCCTCTATCGCACGTTTTATTTATCCATTAATCCATCCATTCATCCATCTTAATTCCATCCAGTCCCTTCCCCCCAGTGCAAGGAATATGACTCATTACAACGCGCACTAATACTACGCGTGCCGTTACAACGCGGGTATTACTACGCGTTGTAAATTACAACGACATGCCATTACATCGCATACTTTTACCACACATATACCTTTTACCACGCATGCCATTCCAACGCAAAGGCATGCGTGGTAAAGGTATATTTGTGGTAAAAGTATGAAATGTAAGTGACACTACCCTACCCTACCCTAATCCCTGATGTAGTACCCCTGCAAGACCCTCCCCCGACCCCCAGTCCTCTCCCTACACTAACACTACCCAGCACGACCCCCCAACACTCTCCTAAACCCTAAAACACTACCCTGCACTACACACACACCCCGACATAACCCTAAAACACTACCCTGCACTACACACACACCCCGACACTACCCTAAACCCTAAAACACTACCCTGCACTACACACACACCCGACACTACCCTAAAACACTACCCTGCACTACACACACACCCCGACATTACCCTAAACCACTACCCTGCACTACACACACACCCTGACACTACCCTCAACCCTAAAACACTACTCTGCACTACACACACACCACGACCCTACCCTAAAACACTACCCTGCACTACACACACACCACAACACTACCCTAAACCCTAAAACACTACCCTGCACTACACACACCCACACCACAACACTACCCTAAACCCTAAAAAATTAACCCACACCCCAGGCCCAATCCCCCTTACCTCTTTCTCCTTGTGGTTCCTCACTGCTCCTCTCACGTCAGCTGAGGGGCGCTGCACGGTGCACGTCGTTGTGAGGAAACGGAAGAGCCTCAGTTTCCTCACAACGAGGTGGATCGCCATTACATCGCATGCGTTATAAAAGTGCATGCGATGTAAAAAAATTAGATGTAATGGCTACGCGTTGCTACATCGCATGCGTTGTAACGCTTGCGATGTAATGGAATGCAGGGAAACAGCCGCGTTGTAATGGCTGTTTCCCCAGTGCAAGCAGTCCTATTATTAGATTGTCTTTGGAGACCAGCGTCTCTGATCAAAGTCCAAAACCCATAAACAAATGTGTCAGAGACCTGCTCAGTAGCACCTGTAAAGTAGTGGCCTAGGCCTGGGGTCACTACAATGATGAGACCTGGAGACGTGTGTACTTTGGTGGCCAGCTCCAGACTGCGCCACGCCCAGAGCCCTGGGCTATTTATTTGACCTTGTACGTCGCGCCGGCATACGCCGGGCTGGCTCATTATGTTTGCGCTCACAGGGGGGGTGGGTTAACAGGACCACCCCTCCATATCGTGACGGACGTGGAGGCTTCCACTGTCCTCACAACATTACATTCCTCCTTTACCAGGAGGGACAAAGTCAACTGAAACAAAATACCAACGGGTATGTAAGGCAGAACAAAATGAAACATCTAGTCCAGGAAAACACAACCCCCGGGTGGGGTACATATGAAACAGTCTTACTTGGTTTCCATACGCGGCTGTACCCTCAGGCTGCGACTCCGCCCTACTGTCGCCCGATTAGCCACAGGATACATAGTCTTTGTACTTCTGAGATGGCCTCGGACAAGGCCGCAAGTTGTATCGGTTCTGACTGCCTCGTGGTGTAGGTGTCGGTGACAGCTCGAGTGGGTTGCCGCAGGTTGGGAGTCTCAGGTCACGCTCAGGACTCAGGTCTTGTGTCGACGTGGTTACCGGATTCGAGGGTGGACCCTCAGTGGCAGGGTGACCAGGTCCACACACTCCGCCGTCAGGACTTGGGCACTCATTTGGGAATGTCTCGTTGTGCCTGTCGATCACCGGGAGGTCGTCTTCGTCGTCAAGGGGAACCTTTTTAAAGAAAGATATGTTGCGGGTTACTCTTTCGTGCTTTCTTTGGGCAGTCACCATGGTGCCTTTTACAGCCGTGACAGTCCAGGGGTTGAGTTCAAAGGGTAACCGGAACTTCCCTCCGGGGTAGCGGTCCCGTACAAGTACGCGGTCGCCAACTGCGATGGGGCTCTCTTTGGCGTGTCTTTTCTGGGATGCTGCTTTATTGTTCTTCTCACGCCGGAGTCTGACTGGTTCGGGGTTTGGTGTTTCTGCCCACGCCGGGTGATGGGGGATGGTATCTGTTACCACTCGGCCAAAACACAGTCGACTTGGGGATATACCCGTGGTGCAATGGGGTGTGAGCCGGTACTCTCGGAGGAATTGATACACGGCTTGCTCGAGATTGAGCCCATCAGCTAGGGGCGATTTGAATAGTCTTGTTCAATGTCCGCATCAGCCGTTCCACTTCCCCATTGGCTTGGGGCCATCTTGGTGTGATTTTGCGATGCTTCACTTTATGGGAGGCGAGGTACTCTGCCACATCCGCGCTGGTGAACGGTGGTCCGTTATCCGTGCGGAGCTCGCCGAATAGTCCATGAGTCGCCATCAGCTTCTCGAGTTTAGGAATCACTTCCGCAGCGGATGTGGATGGGATGAACTCGACTTCTGGATATCGTGAGAAATCATCCACCACCACCAGCATGTACTTTCCACCGGGCAGGCTGCCAAAATCAGCACTAACTCTTTCCCATGGGGCGCTCGGAGCTGCTTCCGTGATTATTGGTGCTGGCCTGCTAGGTAGGCTCGTTGCAAGGCACACAGGGCAGTGCTGCACTATTGACTCTATTTGTTGGTCCAGGCCGGGAACCAGACTTTGCTGCGGAGTCTGTTTTTTGATTTGACAATTCCTTGGTGCGCGCCATGCGCCAGAAGAGCTGCTTGTCGAGTTAGGCTTTCAGGTAGGACGAGGCGCGGGCCTCTCAGGAGGCAGCCATCAGCGGACACAGACAGTTCCTGACGGACTAGGTGCAGGGACTTCAATGTTGCTTGTGCCGACGCGGTCCGTAGTGGTGAGGGACTCTGTAGGAGCCTCCAGTCGCCTGAGATGACAGCTTGGATAGCGATTTGGAGGCAGTCATCTTCTTGTGTGGCTGCTATGACTTCTTGCAGAGATATCGGGAGAGGCCGAGACTTTTCTACCACCAGCCGTACGTAGTCTTCGGTGGCCGCCGCTTCAGCTGCTTCTGGAGGGGTGACTGGTCGAGCGTGCCGCGACAGAAAGTCAGCAGGATTGCGGGTGCCAGGTCGGTATTCTACTGTAAGCTGGAATTCTTGCAACTGCAGGATCCACTTCTCGATCCGTGGGGAGGGCGAGACGAAGAGCCGCGGAACAGCGGGATCAGCGGTTTGTGATCTGTGATTACGGTGAATGGGTGACCGTACAGGTATATGTGAAAATGGCGGCATCCCCATAGGATCGCGATGGCTTCCTTCTCGATCTGAGAATACCGCAGCTCCGTAGGTGTGAGGGTTCGGCTGGCATACGCGACAGGGGCCCACTCGCCACAGTCTTGTTGTTGCGCTAGGACAGCACCTAGGCCTGTGGGGCTGGCGTCTACCACCAGTTGGAAGTCGTGTCGTGGGTTAAAGTAGACTAGCGTGGTATCGGCAGACAGGGCAGCTTTCGTCTGTTGGAACGCCTCTTCCTGTTCTGAACCCCACGTCCAGTGGCTGGTGGTTTTGGTGAGGTCTCGCAGGGGGCCTGTGAGATCCGAGAGGTTCTTGATGAACCGCCCGCAGTATGTGACCATACCCAGAAAGCTGCGGACTCCAGATACTGATGTGGGGGCGGGCGCCTCCTGGACATCCTTCACCTTGTCGGGGTCTGGACCGATGCCTTTGTCCGAGAAGCGATAACCGAAGAAGCTGATGTCTCGTCGCAGGAATTCACATTTCTCCCTGTGCAGGGTCAACCCGCGGTCTCGAAGGCGATTGAACACGGCAGTAAGGCGTAGTAGATGCTCTTCCAGGGAGGGAGCGTGCACTAAGATGTCGCCGCTCACGTTGAGCACTCCCTCTAGCCCTTGCAGGACGGTCTTGATGATGTTCTGGAGTACTTCGGCCGCGCCGAGATCCCGGAGTTGAGGCGGGTGTAGCGCCAGAGACCAGCATGGGTGGAGAAAGTAGTGATCGGGCGGGAGTCCGGGTGCAGAGGAACCTGGTGGTATCCTGAGCGAAGGTCCATCTTCGAGAACCACCTTGACCCTGCAAGTTCGCCAATGATGTCGCCAACTGTGGGCGTCAGATGGCGCTCTCGCTTGATGGCGAGGTTCGGGATCCGCATATCTACGCAGATGCGGACTGCGTCGGGCTGCTTCGGTTTCTTCGCGACAACGATGGGGGACACCCACGGGGTGGGGCCGCGCACCCGTTCAATGATTCCAGCAGCTTCCAGGAGGCGGAGTTCCGCTTCGACCTTTGGGCGGAGGTGAAAGGCGATCCTCCGGTGTCTGAGGGCAATGGGGGCCACCGACTTGTCTATGTGTAGCTGGACTGCTGGGCCTTGGAGGCATCCGATCCCTTCGAAGAGAGGTGTGAACTCGGTCAGCAGGCGCCCTAGGTCGTGGGCATGTACGTTGAAGGCAAAGTGAATGAGACGAAGGTCTTGTGCAGTGCGACAGCTGAGTAAGAACCCAGACCCTTCCTGTGAGACGTAGACCCTGGACCGCTGGTGGACATTGTCGTGGGAAAGGCCAGCCTGGAAAACACTGCATATCTTGAGCGGGGTGTGGGTGCCGAATGCATACACCTGGACGTTGGTGTGGTGGAGGGCTGGTAGGCCGGGCAGGCGCTGGTAGACACTGGCAGACATGAGATTGATGGTTGCGCCAGTGTCGATGAGCACTGCCACCGGATGGTCTTGCACGTTGATGGTGCACATGGGCGCTGCCTGCGGGGAGGCTGTGAGGGCGTGTAGCATGTGCACCACATGCACTGTTGCAGCCTCGTCTTCGTCCATGTCGCCGCTTGAAGAGTCATCCAAGAGGGGTTCGAGGGTTCGCACGTGGCGGGGTGGGCCTTTCGTTGGTCGACGCGGCATCGAGCGGCAAACTTTGGAAAAATGATTGAGCTTGCCACACGCGCTGCAGGGTTTTCCGTGTGCTGGGCAGGCGCCTTCGTGGGGAAACGGGCCGCCACACCATCCGCAGGGCCGAGGCCTTGGGCTCTGTCTGGAGGCTTGGGTCGGAGGTCTCTTGGACTTCTGTTGAGAGTCGCGGGCGTCTGAGCGGACAGCGCAGATAGGCTCCTCTTTGATGGCAGCCACGGCTTTGAGTTCCATGTGGGCTGCTCTGACTCTGGAGAGTTCCTTGGAGCGTCCCAGGGTCAGGATGTCCCTCATCGGCATGTTGTGTTCTTGTAGGACACGCTCCCGTAGCTTGGAGGAGGCACAGCCTTGAATGAACTGCGCTCGGATCTCGTCGTCCTCATCGGGGAGGGTGCACGTGCTCGCTAGTTTTTTAAGGCGGCTGTAGAAGACATCGACAGACTCATCTGGCTGCTGTTTCGCCTGGCGGAGAAGGAAGCGTTCATAATCGGCGTTGGCGTAGGGCTCAAAGTGGGCGGTGATGGCATCTCGCATCGAGGCATAGTTCCTCGGGGGCCCAGCTGCGAACAGTCTTTGCGATTTTGTGAATGTCTGCCCCCCCAGGTGGAGGAGCATGGGTCTCCGCCGTGGGGCAGGGATGTCCGCTGCATCGAAGAATGTTTCCAGGCGCTCAACCCACGCCTTCCAACGCGTGGCTTGGGAGGGTGGCGGCCCTGTGATGGTGAAGGACTCTAGCGGCGGGATGGACGTCATGCTGGCCAGAGCACGAGCTAGTAACTCACTGCAGGCAGCAGCACCCCTGGTGGCAGAAAGGTGAGCGCAGCGGGAGTCTCCCAGGGGCCCTCGACGTGGGCGGGAGAGGCAGTTCACTGGCGGCTGGTAGGCCACGCGGGCCGGGGGACTGGCAAGAGCCTGGGCCTCCGTGGGCGTGGTGGCACGTGTAGCAGCGCAGGCAGCGCTGGGCTGGTAGATGGCAGCAGGAGGCAGCGGGCAGAGCGGCTTACCGGTAGCTGGTGCGCGGATCCGTCGAGCGCACTGGCAGAGTGCGGGGCGCCGCAGCGTCACGCGGGCCTGAGGCTGAGGATGCACAACCACGCGCGCCCGTCCGCGGAGCCGCAGGAGGCGTATGCGGCGGGCGGCCGGTGAGCACGTTGCAGAGTTGCGGGGCTTTAGGGCCGGCGGAAGATCAGCTCCGGCTCGGACTGCAGGGCAAAGCGGTCACGCCCGGCGGGAGATCAGCTCCGGCGCGGACTTCAGGGCACAGCGGTCACGCGGCAGGGGCGCGCCGGAATGAAGGCCTGGGAGGCACGGCAGGGGCGCTCCCAGCGGTGCAGCAGAGGCGGGCACGGTGGGTGAGAGGCGGTGCAGCTGGCTGCAGGACCACCTCGTCGCCAATGTAAAGTAGTGGCCTAGGCCTGGGGTCACTACAATGATGAGACCTGGAGACGTGTGTACTTTGGTGGCCAGCTCCAGACTGCGCCACGCCCAGAGCCCTGGGCTATTTATTTGACCTTGTACGTCGCGCCGGCGTACGCCGGGCTGGCTCATTATGTTTGCGCTCACAGGGGGGGTGGGTTAACAGGACCACCCCTCCATATCGTGAGGGACGTGGAGGCTTCCACTGTCCTCACAACATTACAGCACCCACCTCCACTCAAGCTGAAAAAGTGGGGGTTTAATGACGTCCCTGTCTGCTTTCCCTGTCAGCCTGTTTATGTGGATCACCATGAAACTATTTACGTACACTCGTGTTTCAGCTCATGCTTGTGTTTCTGTGTGCGAGCTATAAGCCATGGTTTCTTTGTGTGCCAGACAGTGACAACTTTTCAGAAAGTACCTTGACCGAAGCACAGAGTCTGCCTTGCTGGAGGTATCGGAATTCATCAAGCTGCACCTGGATCGGGGTGCATCTGCTATGGTCGTTCTATTAGGCTAGTCATCATTATTTGACACGGTCTGGCACTCCATCCTGTTGAACAGACTAGAGAGGATTCAAATTCTTTGGAATGCACGGGCCCGGATCAAATCGTACTTTGAGGATAGATCTCAGGCAGTGTTTTGCTCCCCTTTTCTCTCAGACCCGAAACGCCTCAAGTATAGGGGGCCCCAGGGCATAACCCTGAGCCCTACGCTTCCCCTGGCTTTGCTGGTGGAATCCTGGGGCTTGAAGGTAATTACATACACTTACGACACACAGCCTCTGCTCTCCTTCCAGGATGACGCACTAACATCCTTTAGGGTCTATCTCATTATCAGTGGGCGACTGGATGGGCGAAAGCTTCCTCAAACTTTATTCCAGTAAAACTGAAATTCTCTTTTTCGGCACAAGCACGATCCCTGACCCTCTCAGATGGTGTCCACCAGAGCTGAGCTTCTTCTCCCCATCTTCCTGTGTCTGAAATCTGGGCGTCAAATTTGACTCCGCTCTGCCATTGGAACCACAGGTCAAATCTGTCTCGGCAGCTGCTTCGCTACACTGAAGTCTCTGAGAGGGATGCTCCATTTGGTACCTGTGGCTTCCCAGAAGACTATTGTCCATGCCCTAGTCCCCGCTAAATTGGACTACGCCAACAGTCTTTACCTACGTTTGCATTCTTAAGGTTCCAATACGTCAATCGGTGTCTGCTCATAGACCCCTGAATGATTTTTGAGCTGTGTTTCTGAGAGCAGTAGACGAGACTGCCATGTTTAATTTGAATGAATGTCATTAACAGTGAAAACATAATTACTGAATTTAGAATTAAAGCTCAAAGAAAAAAACGTTTTTAAAGGAGTTAAATAAAGGTGCATTTCTGTGAACATTCCACTGAAACCATTGCCACGCCACGTGTAGGAGGCTGAAACTGCAGATATTATACTTGATGAAAATTACCCCTTGGCATGTATCAAGCTTTTCAGCCTGGGGACTCAAAATAGAACACTCATAACGCACAGAGAATGCAAATGTGCCTATGAGTTGTAGCGCTTTTCCGTTTTTGCATCACAAGCGGCATGATCATTCTCCTGCTTTCTGCAGTCTTTCTCTCCCTATATTTTGTATTCTGCTCGCCTTCGAGGGCCCAATCAAGGCAGCCTGGCTCCTTCTTGCCCGGGCCTAGGCTCTTTGAACAACAACAACACCCTTTGTGCCACATAAGAATATCTGTAAACGAGCAGACCTCTACACTGGAACTGGGCTACACCGTGGATTTTACCACAGAAATAAAGAGCTGGCTTTTCCTTTGCTATAGAAACACAAATATGTGCATAGACGTCCAACTGAATGTGTGGGCTCGCATAGATTTCTATACCTCTGCAGACATTTTTTCAGTTCTAAACCTATTGATACATATTTTCTGACAGCGTGAGCTGCGTCGTGACGTTGCTGCGCACTCTGGTTGGAAGCCTGTCTTGGAGAAAGAGAGCAGCTCCTCTGGGTCCTTCTCCTGATAATACGCCATTGTTGCTTGCACAACGGGCAGGGCTGAGGGAGCGTCTGAGTGCTGACGAGAAGGCCAACCCGTGTAAACCCTGCAATACTAGACCCGCTCGGCGCTCCTTTTACTCGTTCCTTTTCACCTTATGTCTGTACACATGAAAGGAAGAGAAGACCGTATTCAGCAGCATGATGCAGCCCTACCAAGTTTCCCAGGTCCATGTGTGATGTTCTGCTCTAATCCGGGTTTTTCCTTTGAATTCTTGGATTTGTAATCTTGTTTATTGCATTATAAAACAGGACTACAAGTCCCGCAATTAAAAAAAAAACTGCACTCGAACAGCATGAACCTGAGAAACTTGGCAGCTATGAGGATGGGTTATTTTCAAATTATTGCTTTCCTGCTACTGTTTTTGGACGATGGACAACTAGCGCTGGATTTGGGGCAATGTAGGTCCCAACCCACCAACAATACACTCCCAGTTCATACAGTAGGTCCCGAGCCCCATCAGATCTTTTATGTGAGGAACGTCTTTTGGTGCACACTGACCACTGAACTAACCCCATGCGCTTGGCTGAGTTTGGTGTGTATGTGACATCGAAGAAAGGCGGGGGAGCTCTTGAATTTAAAGCTATCACAGCAGTGCAGACTTCTCACACTGTCAGTGGAATATTTGTGAGCTCTAGCCACAGACAAATCTTTTTTCATTTGGGCTGGGGTTTACTTTGTTCTAAAAAAGGCATATTCACACCTGAACATAATATAGGTCCTCATGGGGTACGGGTTCCCTTTAATGTTATGTTACACTTTTTTGTATTGTGGGAGCCGAACCTTAATAATTTACCTGAACCCCAATATTTGATTACCCCGATTTTTACCAAAAATAATTTGGCTCCAGCATCTCCAGCTGATCTAGCAGTTAGAGACTACACTCCTCATCAGAATAACACAATTTAGCAGAGTTAAAAAGAATAAAATATTGTACGCGTAAAAGGCAGTTCTAAGGCAAAAAGTGGATATTAATACAGAATAGTTCAAATGCGGTACAGAGAAAAATACATGTAATACCATGAAGGCTCAATTACAGAATTACAGAAAATGCAAAATCATAAAACTCATTAATGCCTGGCAAGGCAGAATCGAAGCAAAAATTCTAAGTGTAAATCTCATAAAGGGTATAGATACATCCCATTAAGTAATTTAAGTCAAATGGACATAGGAAATAAAGTCTCCCAGCCACAGCCGTACAAACGACAGCTGTAAAATCCAAAAGTTCAAAAGGAAGAAGAAACACCCCAAAGCCCAAGAGTTTTATACACAAATTACACATTCTGTTAGCAGATTCTGCAAATTCAGTATAGTACGATCATGGTTTAAGTTGCGTTGGCAAATCAGAAACAACCACATAATTTTCTAAAGTTTTAGTACTAAACCATTTTTTCAGATCAGAAAAATCTTCCCTCTCAGCAACTGCCCTGTGGAGAAGATCAATACAAAATGAAACAGCCCTCTAACAATGGCTCATAGAATTTGCACATCTACACTAACACTTTCAGCGGAAGTTCTTAAAAATGATAGTTTGGGTACACAACGGAAGCTTCGCTCACAATACACGCTTTCTAACAACGGTGTACATCACTAATTCATTTACGTCATTCTCTGATGCTCTGCGGAAACAAGGGGAGAGATTTCTTGCAGTGGGAAACTGATTGGGAGGGGGATAAGCAGGAGCAAGTTGAACAGAACACCAGAAACTACATCCATATTAGAAATAATGGCATCCTCCACAAAAATATAGCATAACTATTTATCTCATCTTTTCTCTTCTAAGTGACCAAGATGACTTGTTTGAAGTGCAACATCATGAATTCATCGAAGACTCTATATCTCTGGAGTTCTCAGACACTACTGCAGACAAAGCCTTCACCTCTCCTTCTAAAATTCCAGTACGTTTTGAAATATCATCCAGTTTTTCCTCCAGAACCCCACACTTGTCTTGGATCCCTTTCTGGTTGCTCTCAGATATCTCGAATTTTATGAGAATATCAAGCCTCAAGTTCAGAATCATTTTTTCCACCTGATTAGCGATCCCTCCTTCAGCCTGAGAGATTTTGTCACCTTGGCCTGGACCCCCTACCATAGCTGATGCGCTATTATCAAGAGGAGGTCTCAGGCCCAAATCCGGACTTAAATCCAAGCTTTGACTTGAGCTTGGCCCATTAACAAATCCCTGCAGGACGATTTGGAGAGGCTCGAAACCCAGTCCAGAAGTAACAACCTGAGAGTTCTTAGTATCCCGAAAGGGTCCGAGAAAGGTGATATTAAGAGTTTCATCTGTAACTTACTCAGAGAAGGAATATTGCATGATAGGCCGGATCTTGATCTCGAGAAAGAGATTCAGAGAGTTCACAGGGATCCTTTAAGTTAAATCCCCCTAGGAAGACGCCTAGAAAGATTATGATCAATTTCCTTACATATGCCTTTTAAGGAGTTGGTGTTGGGGCGTGCCTTGAAGGAAGGATCTTTGAAGCATGGAGACTTTAATTATCAAGTGAGATCGGATTTAGGCAAAAGAACGGCACAGAGGCAATGGGAATTGGGTACAAGGATGAATGAGTTACGTAGTAAAGGTGCCCAGGTCCAGATGAGGTTTCCAGCATTGTTGAAAATTGTGTGGCGAAATAAAATGTATAATATTAGTAGCCCAGAAGAGGTTGATACCTTTCTAGCACAGATGGAGGGATGAGTTTTTCAGTCTCAAATTTTTGCTGTGTCCGAAGATTCTTTCCTATTGGGTCTCAGTGTGTGACTTTCTGGGGGAAGTAACTGGCAAACAGATGAAGGTAAGCCCTCATCTTGTATTTTTTGGGCTTATCACTAAGTTTATATTTTATGTGGCTCTGTTGGCGAGGCGAGAGATATGTAGGCTTTGGAAATCCGGTAATCCTCCATCTTTTGCCGAGTGCCTCAAAAGTATTATCTATACGAGCCAGTCTGATATGGCCTGTGACCCTAGAAGCCTCGATAAGGTTTGGACAATGTTGGTGGATTGGAAGAGAACCTACACAGGTCCGATGATTAAGCCAAACATGCTGTCGGTCCTGGTTTCTCCTGTGTCTGGATCCTTACCCGTGAAGGAGATGGAATTGGAAACAGCAGTATTCTTGTGTGGCAATGCCCCTATTTTCCCTCTTGGCATCTGAGGGGTAAGAGTAACACCAGCAAGAGAGTTGGTAGAATGAGGACACAAAAAAAAATAATCATTAATTCATCGGTTACAACTCTATGCATTATTGAAAACACTAACATTACAAAATTATATACTATAAATAAAAACTACTACTATATGAACTAATTTTCACACCAGATTTGCACATTTTGCATAGTTTTGAAAACTCTACAACAGTATTGCACAGCGATCGTCAATCAGTTGTCCAGTTCTCATTCAGGGTGATGGGTCTTGTGCCCTTTTTTAAAAAGCTGGGTCTGTGTCAGTGTCTTGCTAGTGAAGTGTGTGTGTAGATCTTCTGTTTCTCATTTGGGTGTAATTTTCCTAAACTCAGTTCTAATGGAATCAAAATGTCCTGGGTTCTGTTCTACCTATCTCCTTGTAATTGAAACAGATTCCTCCCAATCTTGCACTGTTTTGTTGATCTTGAAGGCACGGTCACTTTGTTGTTGAGTCTGGCGCTTCCCAATGTCAATCAGTGTATCTCTGTCAGTCATCCCTGAAGTTACCTTCCCTCAAGGCCCTCTGTTACCTGTCTATCTGTCCCTCAAGAGTCTCTGTGCTCAAGGCTTTATGTCACAGGCTTCACTGGATAGATGAATGTAGACCGACTGACAAGTGGAGCCAAAAGAACAGGTAGACTGACAGATAAACAATGAGGAATACCTTTGCTGTCTGTAAAAGCTAAGACTTCCTTCTGCTCTCTGAAACAGGTGAGGGATAGCTTTTCTGTCAGCACTGAGCAAGATATCAATCAGTTGCGGAATTGATCTGCTGAAGAAAAGGGATACCTCTGCTGTCTGTTGCAGTTGAGGGAAAGATGTGATTTCTGCTTCAAGTCTAGGGTAGTTCTGCTTTCTATAATAGGTGATCTTGGCTGTCTATAAAAATATATTGTATTGTAATTGTATTGATTTAGTTCTTCATACATCTGGTGAGCAGTGAAGTGCATTAGCGTATGGGTAGCAGGCTACACCGTGGGAGGGGGGTGTAAGGGGAGGGGTTGCTTGAAAGAGTGTTGAATTGTAGAGTACCTTATGTGGGAAGCATTTTGGTGTCATGGCGCGTGGCCAGAGTGGTGCTCTTATCTTGTCTTAGGTCACTGTGCTTTGGCATATATATATATATCTCTCTCTCTCTCTCTCTCTCTCTCTCTCTCTCTCTCTCTCTCTCTCTCTCTCTCTCTCTCTCTCTCCCTCTATCCCTCACCCTCTCCCCCTCCCTCCCTCCACCTCCCTCTACCTCCCTCTCCCTCTACCTCTCTTGCTCTTCTTTCCATCTCTCCCCCCCATGCTTCAAATACAGAAAGCCTCCTCAACGTACTTACAGCAGGTCCTGACAAGCTACATATTATGACTAGTTCTTGACATCTTTCATGAGAATCAGATATGCAGTGATATTATCAATATCTATCCCAGCAGATCTCTACTTTTTCTCCCTCTAACCTATGTCTGTTCATGACCAGAAACTTTAAACAAAATGTCTCAATAAGGACAACCCAGTGACGTAACCAGTTAAGTGGACTATGATCATGAAAAATACCATATAGGGACCTGCAGAGCTTCTCAAAGCTTCCAGCTTACTAAAAATATTAAACTGCATGCTTCTCTCTTGCTCTTCTTCATCCATCACACTGTTAAACGATGCGTCCCATCACACAATGACCGCACCTTGGTGGTCATCACACACTGCAAGGAAATACTCACACAAAGGATCAAAACAAAGAAAGACAACACACTTCAAACCATACAACCTACACAGGGAAGTGAGCTACTCATTTAATTAAGTGTTCAGCACCCCACATAGTGGCAGCAAGCGCTCTGTAAATGTTGCAATACAATACGACTTATCACAGTGTTATGTCTAGATGTAAGTCTAAGAGGTTACCAGGACAGCCAGATGACACATATCATTAAGCCAGCAAAGCAACATTCTTGAAAAGACACTGTTCTAGAGAAGATCAATTGTGTCAATTATTCAACTGACACATAAGCCTTTGAGAGCCAAATTAGGTTTTTCATGTCAACCAGGTCAAGCCTTACCTTGGTTGTCTGGCTATAGTCACGCTCTTTTTGAGCTCATGAAACTATGAGCAAGAAAGCAACCCCTTTCACTACCTGCTGCAAGCAGCAAGGAAGGACATCCCAGTGGAGGGAGTACAACCCTACCTCCCTTGATGCCATAGCAGCAAAGAGAGTAATTGGGTCTGCTAGGGCCACTCAGAAGCTGTTTCCCTCACAACAGAAGTGTTTCACAGGTATTTGCACCAATGGCTTTCTACTGTCTGTTCACTTAATTTCATTTTTTAGTTTTACTTGTCCACCTTCCTTGAAGATGAGGCATCTACCCAAGCTGGTCTTCATGATTCACGGCAACCCGTACTATTTGGGGTCCTTTGACTACAACCCCCATCAGCCTTTATGGCGCGACTCGCATCGGCCACAGTGCAACCCGTTTCGGCTCTTCACGCAACTGCAATCTCACACAAGTGTGAGCAGTATTTGGCAATAAAGCCACTTCCCCCTGCCGGCTCGGTGTACGGCAAGCCAGGGTAGTGGGGTACCAGGTAGGTACACAGTGGTTTTTGGACACTTGGGGACGCAAGTAGCGGACTTTGGTCCCGCTTCTGGACACTATGCAATGTTTTCTCCTAAAGCACTGCTCCAGATAAGCAGCTCAGAGCATCATTTTTAACTTGTATTCGTGTGTCTGTGTGTCTTGGTCTGTTTTAATTGATCTAGACATCCTGCAATCTTTTTTTCTACTGCAGCGCTCCAGATAAGAAGCTCAGAGTGGCAGTTTTAATTGAACTCATGGGTCTTGTTCTGTTTGTCCTTGGTCTTACCCATGTTGCGTAAATTATCCCTTTGGACTATAGTGTTTTACTATAGGGCCAAACCACCCTCTGCACCCTGAGGGGCTTGATAATTACACCCATATGGGAAAGTCTTTTAACATGTACCGAACATATCTGCATGACCACTTTGTTGATGGTGCCAGCCGCGCTACCACGGCACAACTTGACAAATGCTTTTTAATTCACACATGGTTTGCAGTGACCACTACCATCACAGTTTGTAAAAGTGATTGTTTACATAGATGACTCGTCGGTCTCATAGACTACACAAGACCAGACCAGTGCTTGTTCATAGCAAACACAGCTAAGTATGAACAGTATGAAAGGAATGCGACACTTAGCATGCCTCGTACATGTGCACCCATGTATTTACCATACTGTGACAGTATATAAACCTGTTTGTCTCTTTCTACAGGTACAATTCATTTAGTATTGTAGTACCAAATTCTGGACATGCAACGAGCCACACCTGCCACATGCCACGATACATGCATGCAATAAGTAATCACACGCTCATAGACTGACACTGGGGCAGTGATAGTTTCTTTGTCTGACGAATGCCCTGTACCAAGTTTGGCCGCAAGAATATTAAAAAAAAGAGTAATTCTCATTTGTAGTTTGAGTCACCCGTGACGGTAGTTTTACTGTGTGTAGCTTTCTGTGTAGGCAGACGGATACTTTACTTATTTTGAAGTTCACGTTCCGGGAGAATGTATCCTAGTTTCCCCTAGCTTCTAGAAGGTCTCCCCTCCCTTCTGGGTGGGTTGTTCCCTCCTCCAGGGCCAACCAACCTTTGTTGTTTATAGACATAGCTCATGGATCTACATAGTGCCTGCTGGGTGGTAGAAATGTGAAGCTACTGAAGGGCGCGATCAATGCGATCAAGGATTGGGAAACCCCCATCACTCAAATGTATTCTCAGGAATTCTTGTGCTCATTATGGTGCCTCTGAACTTCCAGGAGCACTACCGCTCCTTAGTAGTACCTGTGATGACCTTGACTTCCTGGAAGAAAGGCAGGAAAGTCAATACAACGAATGAACGTCAGCAAGACTTTGCCCAACTGAAAAGGGCTCTCTATGAGACACGTCTTTAAAGATTGGACTTTCATCAGCAGTTAGTTCACTAGATCCCATCTCCAGTGATGGACTGGGTCCAGAGTGACGCATTTCAATGAGATGGTTCTAGAGAATCCAGTGTCTTTCATTGGCTGCAGATTGCTGACTAAGACTGTGTGGCTATCGAAAAGCAATATTTCAAGATTGCTGTATCATTGAAGACAGTCCATCCCTCCTATTCTGAGACATCCGTTACCACCCAGACAAGTCATAAACTCTTGAAATGGCAGATAATCCCATATTGCTCCAGTGGGCTATTTTTTTTCAGGAAATGGACTTTGCGTTAGATTTCAAAGGTGTTGTAAGTTCACATGGAAAGATGCATGGACTCCAGATGCTCCCAAGAGACTATTCAAATTCCACTTCTGCGACCTATGTTAGGTCTGTCATTTGGGTCATGGGTAAACAGTGATAATTGGGAAATGTCCTTAATGTGCATCGACGTTTACCACTGGTGTCGTAGGACAAGTACGGCTGGACTAATTCTAAAACAAAGTTGCTCTCTAGAGACACTTGACTCTACAGGGGAACTGATTTTCAGAAGTTTAGAACTAATCTAGGAAGTGGTATTGTGTTAGGAACTCAGATAAAGCATGAAACACTCAATAACACAAAAGACACTCAATGGCCACTGGAATCTATTCTTCCTATAGTGTACTCATCTCAATTTACATGGTAATCAATTCAAATTAGTATAAAGAGAAAAAGACAGCAGGTGCAAGAATCTGTTTGGGGGCAGAAATGTGACCCCCAAACACTTTCACAGCATTTAAACACTAGGTGCAGGACGAAAAGGGGCACCTGGGGCCAAACAGAGGCATTTTGGGAGTTCTTAGCAGTCTTCTTAGGTCCTTGGGTTTACTGCTGTTTATTTACTACAAGAAATGTCAATGTAGCAGAGGTGTCTGAGGTGGAAATACAAAGCAATTCACTGTAGACGGTACGTATATATCAGCCTGCTCTAGTTTCTTCATTGCCCTGGGTGCAAAACGAGACAAATGTGTGGATTTTAGCATACATGGATGAAGTTGCCAAGATATACTCCAAAAAGTAGAAAATAGAAAAACCCACTGCCCAAAATCTAAAGACTAAAGTAAAATGTTAGTTGAGAAAGTGACAAAGCAAGGTCCCATGAAAACATCTATGTCTTAATGTCCTGTTAAGAGGGCTGCAAGGAATCTGCCTGTTGTCATTCTGGTGCACAGAACACAGTCATTGCGAAATTATGAAAGCTGCCCAGAACACATGACATTCCCCTCATTAAATAACATTGGCCATAGTTCACATGTTACAGAAAGTCTAGAAAGTCTTGTGCATACTCTGTAATCACTATAAAACTGATTGAGGGGAGGCCGGGCTAGCTGGGCTATGTGGAGGACATGATTCCTTGGACCTCTGGAGCACCACTATCTTTTTAGGCCTCCTGCAGCGACAGGTGGATTGTTATGTATTTGGCTTAACCCATTGGGTGACACATAGCAAGGTAACCCTACATGCTGTGCAGCAATGGTCATGCCCAAAGTGCATAAGCGCAAGACATAAATAAATGGTACCGGGTGCAGATACGAGCGGAGGAACTTACTGGACAACTAGACTCAAGAGGTCTAGCCCAACGTCATCTCAAGACTATCCAGCACGGAACCTGGCTGAGCTGCCACGTTTGTTTGGACTCTGCATGGAGGCCACTGTGAGAAGTTGGCCTGGTATATGCTATCCACTAATTATAGTGGGCACCTTGCACCAGTCCAAACAACCCCTTATTGGAGATAGGTTAAAGACAACCTTTATTGAAAGCTATCCTAGTGGTAGCTATGGAGAGCAGCCTTCAGGCTAAGTCTTGAAGGAATGTAAAGCAGCTTGTTTTACCAGTCTATAATCTCTTGAGTGACCAAATGAAAGAGGACCACACCAGGTATATATTTAAAATATATGTATTTAGTCTTAAACACACCCCTCTAGTCTCTTTATGAGGCTAGAGTTCGAAGTACATAAGTTACAAGTCAGTTATCAACAGTAATAGCACAAATACACGTTTGAGCCCTAGGGGCGTACCAAACCATATACCAATAAAGTGGTATAAGAACCACGACTGAGCTAGACACAAGGCCTAGAGCCTGTAGAAGTGCTTGGCCCTCAAGGAACCACCCAAGGTAGTGACACAGGGCACCCACGGGGGACGCGTGCAGTGTGAGAACACAGCCGCGAGCCGCCGTTGACTTCTATGGGGAATGTCGCGGTTGGAGTTTTAGAGAAAAAGGACACTTAGAGGAGGACTTGGAGCAAACCCCTTTAGAACTAGGTCGTTCTAGAGTCTATACCCACGGGAGCACCGGAGTACTCGAGTTACCTCACCCAGGGAAGCCGGGTGCATAGGTGTCTTTCAGGGTCGGGTTTCGTCGTCGTTTTCAATGGCGATCTGCTGCAAAGTGCTGCTGGCGACCAAGTCGAAAGTGTTCGGGTGGATCCAAAGGTGGATCGAAGATCTGAAGAACCTGAAAGCAGAGGGGACAGAGTCTGGGTCACTAGCCAGTGACCAGGAAGGCGATGAGCAGATGCCCACCGATGTCGGGTGCTTCAGGTAGGTTGACGGTCGTCTTGACTCTTCAGCCACGAGGTTCAGGAGGCGTCGACGACAACCAAGAGCTGGATTCGAGCTGGCCCACGACGTCTGGCGCTTGCTGAGGTGTGGGCAACCGGATTGGACCCAACAAGCCTTGGCAACGGCAAGTCTCGTGGAAATATAAAAAGGACGGTGGTACAGACCAGCAAGGTCTGATGGACTCAACCAGCGAGGGCAAGTCAGGGCACGTCTGGAGCAACCAGGGAAGCCCAATCAGAAGAAGAGTTGCCTTCGGGAGAGCCCACTAGCCAACGGACTAGCGACCGCAAAGGAGCCTCAAGTGGATGCACTTGGAGCTGGCTCACAGGACACTCGTGGAGTGGAGGCCAGTGATCTTCGGTGCAGTCGGTGCTGGAGGCGGGGGCTACTCAGAGCCCAAAGCACAACTTCATGGGAGACCCACAAGAGGATGCACTTGCAAAAGTACTCAGTGTCCAGGGGTCACGGTTCCACGTTACCCACGACAGCTACGGGCCTCAGCTTTGCTGGGGACTCAGGGCAGCCTCGGAGAAGTCTGGAAATCCACCTCTGGTGATGCAAAGACTTCGGTGTCCGGCGGGAGCTTCAGCGATGCAGACCGGACAATTGCTTCTTAGGTGCCTGCCAAGCAGGGGAGTCACTCCTTGACCCCAAGGGAGATTCTTCAGTCCTCTAATCTTCAGGTAGAGCGTCGAAGGTCCAGGATTCAGTGTCAGAGTTTCGTCCAGGGTAATCTAAAGTCCTAAGGACAGGGGTCCCATACTTATACTAAGTTAGGGGGTTGGACATACTCTGGGGACCCACCTATGGGAGGGTCAGGGAAGAGGGGTGGTTACACCCATTCCCTTTGTCCAGTTCGCACCAGAGCAGGGGCAGGTAGCCCCTGCGACCGGTTTGAACTGGCATATGCACAGGTACACCAAATGTGCCCCCAGTGCAGGACTTCAAAGCACCAGAGGGTGCTCCCGCCCAGCCCCAATACACACTATCCTGTCTGGGGAGGTGGTTACACCTCCCTGCAACAGGAAACCTATTGTCCAGGCCTCCCCTGACGGAGTTTCAGTCAGCAGCAGGAGGCCAGACCCGTGTCTGTGGCAGCGGCATCCATTTTGTGATGCCAGGGCTCTGGAAAGAAGTTACCGGGTAGCCCGGTGTGTACATGTCTCTCACTCTAGAAGGGTGGAATGCTACCCCCGCCGCCAGGACTGGCGGGGGGGTAGTATTCCAAGATGTTTGACACCAAACACAACATGTTTTGGTGCAGCCAGTCCAAAGTTAGCATTGTACCGCAAGGATATAATGCGCTTAAGAGTATATGGTCAGGCTGTACCACAAACAGCATCAGAGGAGGGACTCCGAACGCTGTAGAGCGGCTCTGCTCATGCAGGGGCACCCTCTCACATAAGAACCAAGCACTCTGCCTTCAGGATTGGTAAGGCCTGCCATAGGAGTGACTTATAGGTTTATATGTGTGTGCAATGGTAGTGATATAGGTAGCCTATACCACTGTAAGGGGTGCATGCACCACCTTACCCAGGCTGCAGTAGCAGACCTGTGGTGTCATTTTGGATGGCCTTCCAGGGGTGGCACAATACATGCTGCAGCCCCTGGTAGGCCTCTGAGGTACCTATGCCCTGGGTACATAGTATACCATATACTAGGGACTTATAAGGGCACTCCAGATTCCAATCAGAGATGTGCCTAGGGCACATGGAAACCATTTTAGAGAGGAAGCAGCTAGGCTGGGGTCCTGATTAGCAGGGCACCAGCCAGACTACAGTCAAAAATCAGTGAAGCATCAGCAAAAAGTGGGGGTACCCATGTGAAGCAGATCCTACTCTCCTACACAACCCCCCCCCCAAACGTAGGGACATTAAACTAACCTTGACCAGTTGAGTCTTCATGTTCTAAGTGGAAGTACCTAGAGAGTCCATCTGCATTGCCATGGTTACTCCCAGGTCTATGTTCCACTGTAAAGTCCATCCCCTGTAGGGAAATGGACCACCTAAGCAGTTTGGGGTTTTCAACCTTCATTTGTTTTAGCCATAGGAGGGGCTTGTGGTCTGTTTGAACAAGGAAGTGAGTACCAAACAAGTATGGCCTCAACTTCTTCAGAGCCCAAACCACAGCAAAGGCCTCCCTCTCTATGGCTGACCAACGTTTCTCTCTAGGGGTCAGTCTTCTGCTAATAAAAGCTACTGGCTGATCCTGACCTTCATCATTCAATTGTGACAGTACAGCCCCTACCCCCAATTCAGATGCATCTGTTTGGACAATGAACTTCTTGGAGTAATCAGGACTCTGTAGAATGGGAGCAGTGCACATGGCCTGCTTCAGGTCATCAAATGCCTTTTGACAGCTAACTCTCCACTGAACCTTTTTGGGCATTTTCTTGGAAGTTAAGTCATTCAGGGGTGTCACTATTGAGCCATACCCCTTGACAAATCTCCTATAGTACCCAGTCAGGCCTAAAAAGGCTCTCACCTGAGTCTGGGTAGTTGGAGCAGTCCAGTCCATGATGGTCTGGATCTTGATCTGCAATGGTTGAACCTGGCCTCCACCCACAAGGTGGCCCAGGTACACAACCTGACTCTGCCCTATCTGGCACTTTGTGGCCTTGATAGTTTGGCCTGCTTTCTGCAGGGCCTGCAAAACATTTCTGAGGTGGACCAGGTGATCCTCCCAGGTGGAGCTAAAGACAGCAATATCATCTAGATATGCTGCACTATAGGCTTCCAGACCTGTAAGAACTGTATTCACCAACCTCTGAAAAGTGGCAGGTGCATTCTTCAGACCAAAGGGCATTACCACAAATTGATAATGCCCACTAGGGGTTGGGGACGCTGTTTTTGGCTTTGCATCATCAGCTAGCCTGATCTGCCAGTAGCCAGCTGTTAGGTCAAATGTGCTTAGATACTTGGCTGAGGCCAAAGTGTCTATTAGCTCATCTGCCCTGGGTATTGGATGGGCATCAGTCCTAGTGACTGCATTGAGACCCCTGTAGTCCACACAAAACCTCATCTCTCTTTTCCCACCACTGGTGTGAGGTTTTGGCACAAGGACCACTGGACTAGCCCAAGGGCTATCTGAGGGTTCAATAACTCCCAAATCCAACATCTTCTGGACTTCTGTCCTGATACAGTCCCTGACATGGTCAGGTTGCCTATACATCTTATTTTTAATAGGCAGACTGTCCCCAGTGTCCACTTCATGAGTGCACCAGGTGGTCTGACTGGGTGTCAGAGAGAATATGTGCCTGAACTGATTGAGCACCTGTCTGCAATCAGTTTGCTGCTGGGCAGTGAGGCTGCCTGCCAAGGCTACACCATCTACTGACCCATCATCGGGGTTCTGTGAGAGCAGGTCAGGGAGTGGGTCACTCTCTTCCTCCTGTCCCTCATCAGTAGCCATGAGCAAGCCCATGTCTGCCCTGTCCACATATGGTTTTAATCTGTTGACATGGAGAACCCTGTGGGGACTCCTGGGTGTTCCTAGGTCTACTAAGTAGGTAACCTCACCCTTCTGTTCAACAATGGTATGGGGTCCACTCCACTTGTCTTGGAGAGCTGCCTGGGCCACTGGCTCCCGCACCCACACCTTCTGTCCTGGCTGGTAAACAGTCAGTACAGCCTTTTGGTCATGCCAGGCTTTTTGCAGTTCCTGACTAGCCTCAAGGTTTTTAGTTGCCTTTTTCATGTATTCAGCCATCCTGGAGCGGAGACCAAGTACATAGTCCACTATGTCTTGCTTTGGGGGCTTGAGAGGTAACTCCCATCCTTCCTTTATCAAGCACAATGGACCCCTGACAGGGTGACCAAACAAAAGTTCAAAAGGGCTGTAGCCAAGCCCCTTTTGAGGCACCTCCCTGTATGCAAATAAAAGGCAGGGCAAGAGTATGTCCCATCTTCGCCTAAGCTTCTCTGGGAGCCCTTTAATCATGCCCTTCAAGGTTTTGTTGAATCTCTCAACTAAACCATTGGATTGTGGGTGATAGGGTGTGGTGAACTTGTAAGTCACCACATAAAGAGGGGCGTCATTCCACCCCAACCAATTGGACAGCTCGATGAGCACCTTTGCCGCATGTTCTCTTGACTGCACATTGATCAATAGAATCCATCTATTCCATCTCTATAGCTCATATTCGCGTCCTTTTGATATTTTTGCGCCCACACGTGGACTAATATGCATTTTTCAAGGTTTCTGATGCTCAAAATGTGTCCATCCGGACCTCTATACATGAACACGACTGAAGCGGTGATTCATCTGAAGCAGTGTTTATTCATAAAACCCAATGCATTTCGGGCTAACATCGCCCTTCGTCAGGGGTCACTGTAAACAATAGAACAATTTTCACATTTTAGTTACATCGTTAACGTTTTGCATAATTCATCAACTGTACAAATAACAGTTTAATCACGTTTCCACTTCACATTATGTACTGCTCTAATATTCCCTCGGTCAAGCACCATGTAAAAGAATCTCTTTAATCCCCGTCCTTTATTGATACTAGCGCGTATTGTTGTTCATCTTTCACTCTGCACTGAGTGCTGCTGCTATAAGTGCACAAAACTCTCTATATTGTTCCCGTGCAACCACCTATCTCCGTCTCATTACCTTCTATTCCTTCATAACCTCCACCCCTCTTCCTTGTTAACCAACCACGTATTTACCCACCGCCTCTTTACACCCACACACTACCACCCTTAAGCTGACCCCATTGTCTAGCTGCTCACATGAGTTAAAATCCTCAATTCCCTGCGTTCCCGCATCTCGAAGTAAATCAGCCTCTTGACTTCTGCCTTTCAACTAGTATCAATAGCGTGTGGATCTCCATACCTGCCACAGGCGTTCAAAATCAAACCTCCTCCTTTCCATTCCAACTACGAATCATTCATCTCTAACCCCACCCTCTTTTAACCTGAATTTTCCCGCCCGTCTTCCCTCATGGATTAACCCTTTGTAAAACATCTTGCTAATATAAAAATCTTGTAAAGTCCAGTCAAATGAAAGTTCAACAGTAGCTTCATAAATGAATCATGATTTTTCGCCGATCGTGTGGACGCGTGGAAAATTAGCAAGATGTTAACATCGTTTTTAATTGTTTATTATGTCAATCACTAATTGCTAAAAGTTGTTGTGTATAGCACCATGGAGGAAGAGTTCGAGCGCCGATTTGTTTATTTTACAGCATTATGGGAAATGCAGTGTTTTGCATGAGGTTAGTTACTGCGTAAGCGATTCTGATGTCGGGAATGCGGTTTTACAAAGGGTTAATCCATGAGGGAAGACGGGCGGGAAAATTCAGGTTAAAAGAGGGTGGGGTTAGAGATTAATGATTCGTAGTTGGAATGGAAAGGAGGAGGTTTGATTTTGAACGCCTGTGGCAGGTATGGAGATCCACACGCTATTGATACTAGTTGAAAGGCAGAAGTCAAGAGGCTGATTTACTTCGAGATGCGGGAACGCAGGGAATTGAGGATTTTAACTCATGTGAGCAGCTAGACAATGGGGTCAGCTTAAGGGTGGTAGTGTGTGGGTGTAAAGAGGCGGTGGGTAAATACGTGGTTGGTTAACAAGGAAGAGGGGTGGAGGTTATGAAGGAATAGAAGGTAATGAGACGGAGATAGGTGGTTGCACGGGAACAATATAGAGAGTTTTGTGCACTTATAGCAGCAGCACTCAGTGCAGAGTGAAAGATGAACAACAATACGCGCTAGTATCAATAAAGGACGGGGATTAAAGAGATTCTTTTACATGGTGCTTGACCGAGGGAATATTAGAGCAGTACATAATTTGAAGTGGAAACGTGATTAAACTGTTATTTGTACAGTTGATGAATTACGCAAAACGTTAACGATGTAACTAAAATGTGAAAATTGTTCTATTGTTTACAGTGACCCCTGACGAAGGGCGATGTTAGCCCGAAATGCATTGGGTTTTTATGAATAAACACTGCTTCAGATGAATCACCGCTTCAGTCGTGTTCATGAATAGAGGTCCGGATGGACACATTTTGAGCATCAGAAACCTTGAAAAATGCATATTAGTCCACGTGTGGGCGCAAAAATATCAAAAGGACGCGAATATGAGCTATAGAGATGGAATAGATGGATTCTATTGATCAATGTACAGTCAAGAGAACATGCGGCAAAGGCGCTCATCGAGCTGTGCAATTGGTTGGGGTGGAATGACGCCCCTCTTTATGTGTTGTCTATTACGGGTGCCAACATGGGCTGGCACCATACCAGTTTGCACGCTATTGTTAGTAAATTCAGATGTTCAATTCAAGTATTCATTGAAGACAGGTGTGCATCCCAACCCTATTATATAGTGTATACACAGAACTTGTAAGTCACTCCACACTCCTTCCACATTGCTTTCAAGTATCCAGACATAAAGTTTGCACCCCTGTCTGATACAACCTCCTTAGGGAAGCCCACTCTTGAGAAAATTCCCAGGAGGGCCCTTGCCACTACAGGTGCTGTAGTGGTCCTAAGAGAATAGCCTCTGGGTACCTGGTGGCATGATCCACTACCACCAGGATAAACCTGTGCCCAGATGCTGTTTGGGGATCCATGGGACCAACAATGTCAATCCCCACCCTTTCAAAGGGAACCCCCACCACAGGTAATGGTATCAGGGGGGCCTTTGTAGTGCCACCTGCCTTGCCACTGGCCTGGCAGGTTACACAGGAGCGACAAAACTCTTTGGTGTCTTCAAACATGTTGTGCCAGTGAAAGTGAGGGACAATTCTGTCCCAAGTCTTGTTCTGGCCCAGGTGACCTGGTAAAGGAATGTCATGGGCTAGGGTCAATAGGAAGCCCCTGAACTTCAGAGGTATTACCAACCTCCTAGTGGCACCAGGCTTGGGGTCTCTACACTCTGAGTACAATAGTCCATCATCCCAATACACAGTATGGGGACCACTAGCTTTCCCAGCAGCCTCAGCAGCAGCTTGCTGTCTGAGGGGTTCAAGAGAGGGGCAGCTCTGCAGCTCCTTGCTCAGATCTGCCCTGGAAGGGCCCCCTGTCCCTAAGAACTCAACCTGATCAGGCTCAAGCTCCTCTGGGACAGTTCCTTCCTCAGGACTGAGATCATCTCCCTGAAGAGACTGATCTTCCTTCTGAGCCAAGGGGGAAGGCACTGCCTTTACCCTACTACTCCTCCTCTTGGATGGCACTTGGTCCATTATTTCAGAATCCAAGGCCTGTTCAGTGTTAGACATTTTGGCCTGTGACCTGGTCACAGCAAACACATCTGCAGGGATGCCCAGCATTTCTGCATGGGTCCTGAGCTCCATTTCTGCCCAAGCTGAAGTTTCTAGATCATTGCCAAGCAAGCATTCAACTGGTAGGTTTGCACTCACCACAACCTTCTTAAGGCCAGTTACCCCTCCCCAGGAGAAGTTAACAACTGCCAGAGTATGGTCTGTTCTGACATTGCTAGCATTGGTCACTTGGTACATTTCACCAAGTATAATCTGCCCAGGATCCACAAGATCTTGTGGCACCACGGTGACACTTGCCCCTGTGTCCCTAAACGCCAAAGCCTCTTTTCCATTGATTAAGGGCTGTTGCCTGTACTTGCCCAGATTCCTGGGACTCACAGAGGAGGTCACATCCATGCCTCCATCACAGACTAGGACAGCCTGAGTGAGTTCTCTGACTAGGTCAGAGCTCATCTCCTTACCCAGGGTCAACCCTACTAAACCCTTGGCTTGTGTACTCCCATCACCAACTGTAACTATACTAGGGGGAACAGGTGCCTTAGGGGCATTGGTGGGGGCTGGAATAGAGTCTTTGGACTTGGTGCAATCACTGGTCCAGTGTGTCTTTTGCTTACAGACTTTGCACCATGGTTTCTTTTGGCCTTTTCCCTTGTTAGACTGTGAATCCCCACCTGAAGAAGATTTTTGGGGGCCTTGTGAAGACTTCTGGTCTTTACCCTTCTCCCCACCCTTATCAGAGTTCTTAGAATCTTGCTTCTTTGGGTCACCACCTTGGTTCTGTACCTTCTGCCTCACCCTGGTTCTGACCCATTTGTCTGCCTTCTTTCCCAATTC
This sequence comes from Calotriton arnoldi, assembly GCA_963921515.1. NCBI lineage: Eukaryota > Metazoa > Chordata > Amphibia > Caudata > Salamandridae > Calotriton > Calotriton arnoldi. The sequence continues at coordinate 167,253 of CAWUFW010013039.1, read as the reverse complement.
TTGGGGAGAGGTCAGATCAGAGTCCACCAGGTACTGATGCAACAGCTGATTTTGACAGTTATTAAGAATCTGCTCCCTCATGATAAGATTGTACAATCCTGTGAAGTCACACACCTTACTGCCCATCAACCAACCTTCCAGAGCCTTAGCAGAACAATCCACATAGTCCACCCAGTCTTGAGTCTGTGCTTTTTGGGTATCTCTGAACTTTAACCTGTATTGTTCAGTTGTTAGGCCAAACCCATCAATCAGAGCACTCTTCAAGACTTTGTAATTGACAGCATCCTCTTCTCTAACAGTGAGGAGCTTGTCTCTACCTTTGTCTGCAAAGGAGAGCCACACTGCTCCTGAGGGGCCCTCTGTACTTTACAGGCCCTCTCCAGTGCAGTTATCCATTTGTGGATGTCATCCCCACTCTGGTAGGGAGGGACAATCTTGCTCAGGTTTCTATGGTCATAAGACCTTTCCCTATCTCTGGGGAAATTGCTGCCACCATGGGACTCTAGTCCCATCTTTTTTCTTTGCCTTTCAAGCTCTAGGGACTCCCTGTCTATAGCCAACTGCTCTCTTCTGATTCTCAACTGACCTTCTCCATACTTGAGCAGTCTCTCTTTCCTTTCATGAGAGGATTCCCGCCTATGAGAGGAAACAGAGGTCCCTATTGAGGTGTCAGAGTGGTTAGACTCCTGAGAAGGAGATCTAGGCCTTCTGGCCACACTCACAATTCTTCCTGGGGGACAAAGGGAGGTCATTCTGATCCTCCTCCTCATCCACAGGAGGAGCTGCATTTTCCAGGTCAAGGTCATTGTCACCTTCCTGGCCAGTTTCAGAGGGGGGGGTCCTGGGTGATTTCACCCCTGGCCCCTTCCTCATCTTCTGCCCCACCCTCTCTGCCTACCCCTTCAGACCCTGGTAGTCTTCTGAGATCATCCAGCAGGAGTACCTCTATGAGGCGTTGGGTGTTGGCACTTTTGCCTGTCTTTAGTTTCCTAGCAGTGCTTAATGCTCTCAATTCCAAGAATGGGAGATTATCATACTTGGAGGGAAGAAGCCCATTGGCTTCTGGCTGGGACCCACTGGTTCCTGGCCCTAAAGACATTACTAGTGTGGTGTGGTGTATGCACTACCTACTCTAGTGTGGCCTACTAAACTCTCTTGAGTTGTAGAAAGGGTGTGCTATCCCTTAACACACAACTCTAAGTTCAGTAGAACTTACTGTATCCTAAGCTTGATTTATATGTACCTAAGGTACCCTTAGTGGTTTTCAGTTGATCAATTCAATTGAGATTATCTGGTAAAACAATAGCAAGCTGGAATCCCACACGCTGCACACCAATGTGAGAAGTTGGCCTGGTATATGCTGTCCACTAATTATAGTGGGCACCTTGCACCAGTCCAAACAACCCCTTATTGGAGATAGGTTAAAGACAACCTTTATTGAAAGCTATCCTAGTGGTAGCTATGGAGAGCAGCCTTCAGGCTAAGTCTTGAAGGAATGTAAAGCAGCTTGTTTTACCAGTCTATAATCTCTTGAGTGACCAAATGAAAGAGGACCACATCAGGTATATATTTAAAATATATGTATTTAGTCTTAAACACACCCCTCTAGTCTCTTTATGAGGCTAGAGTTCGAAGTACATAAGTTACAAGTCAGTTATCAACAGTAATAGCACAAATACACGTTTGAGCCCTAGGGGCGTACCAAACCATATACCAATAAAGTGGTATAAGAACCACGACTGAGCTAGACACAAGGCCTAGAGCCTGTAGAAGTGCTTGGCCCTCAAGGAACCACCCAAGGTAGTGACACAGGGGACCCACGGGGGACGCGTGCAGTGTGAGAACACAGCTGCGAGCCGCCGTTGACTTCTATGGGGAATGTCGCGGTTGGAGTTTTAGAGAAAAAGGTCACTTAGAGGAGGACTTGGAGCAAACCCCTTTAGAACTAGGTCGTTCTAGAGTCTATACCCACGGGAGCACCGGAGTACTCGAGTTACCTCACCCAGGGAAGCCGGGTGCATAGGTGTCTTTCGGGGTCGGGTTTCGTCGTCGTTTTCAATGGCGATCTGCTGCAAAGTGCTGCTGGCGACCAAGTCGAAAGTGTTCGGGTGGATCCAAAGGTGGATCGAAGATCTGAAGAACCTGAAAGCAGAGGGGACAGAGTCTGGGTCACTAGCCAGTGACCAGGAAGGCGATGAGCAGATGCCCACCGATGTTGGGTGCTTCAGGTAGGTTGACGGTCGTCTTGACTCTTCAGCCACGAGGTCCAGGAGGCGTCGACGATGACCAGGAGCTGGATTCGAGCTGTCCCACGACGTCTGGCGCTTGCTAATGTGTCGGCAACCAGATTGGACCCAACAAGCCTTGGCAACGGCAAGTCTCATGGAAATATAAAAAGGACGGTGGTACAGACCAGCAAGGTCTGATGGACTCACCCAGTGAGGGTAAGTCAGGGCACGTCTGGAGCAACCAGGGAAGTCCAATCAGAAGAAGAGTTGCCTTCGGGAGGGCCCACTAGCCAACGGACTAGCGACCGCGAAGGAGCCTCGAGTGGACTCACTTGGAGCTGGCTCACAGGACACTCGTGGAGTGGAGGCCAGTGATCTTCAGTGCAGTCGGTGCTGGAGGCGGGGGCTACTCGGAGCCCAAAGCACAACTTCGTGGGAGACCCAAAAGAGGATGCACTTGCAAAAGTACTCGGTGTCCAGGGGTCACGGTTCCACGTTACCCACGACAGCTACGGGCCTCAGCTTTGCTGGGGACTGAGGGAAGCCTCGGGGAAGTCTGGAAATCCATCTCTGGTGATGCAAAGACTTCGGCGTCCGGCGGGAGCTTCAGCGATGCAGACCAGACAATTGCTTCTTAGGTGCCTGCCAAGCAGGGGAGTCACTCCTTTACCCCAAGGGAGATTCTTCAGTCCTCTAATCTTCAGGTAGAGTGTCGAAGGTCCAGGATTCAGTGTTAGAGTTTCGTCCAGGGTAATCTAAAGTCCTAAGGACAGGGGTCCCATACTTATACTAAGTTAGGGGGTTGGACATACTCTGGGGACCCACCTATGGGAGAGTCAGGGAAGAGGGGTGGTTACACCCATTCCCTTTGTCCAGTTTCGCGCCAGAGCAGGGGCAGGTAGCCCCTGCGACCGGTTTGAACTGGCATATGCACAGGGACACCAAATGTGCCCCCAGTGCAGGACTTCAAAGCACCAGAGGGTGCTCCCGCCCAGCCCCAATACACACTATCCTGTCTGGGGAGGTGGTTACACCTCCCTGCAACAGGAAACCTATTGTCCAGGCCTCCCCTGCCAGAGTTTCAGTCAGCAGCAGGAGGCCAGACCCGTGTCTGTGGCAGCGGCATCCATTTTGTGATGCCAGGGCTCTGGAAAGAAGTTACCGGGTAGCCCGGTGTGTACATGTCTCTCCCTCTAGAAGGGTGGAATGCTACCCCCGCCGCCAGGACTGGCGGTGGGGTAGTATTCCAAGATGTTTGACACCAAACACGACATGTTTTGGTGCAGCCAGTCCAAAGTTAGCATTGTACCGCGAGGATATAATGCGCTTAAGAGTATATGGTCAGGCTGTACCACAAACAGCATCAGAGGAGGGACTCCGAACGCTGTAGAGGGGCTCTGCTCATGCAGGGGCACCCTCTCACATAAGAACCAAGCACTCTGCCTTCAGGATTGGTAAGGCCTGCCGTAGGAGTGACTTATAGGTTTATATGTGTGTGCAATGGTAGTGATATAGGTAGCCTATACCACTGTAAGGGGTGCATGCACCACCTTACCCAGGCTGCAGTAGCAGACCTGTGGTGTCATTTTGGATGGCCTTCCAGGGGTGGCACAATACATGCTGCAGCCCCTGGTAGGCCTCTGAGGTACCTATGCCCTGGGTACATAGTATACCATATACTAGGGACTTATAAGGGCACTCCAGATTCCAATCAGAGATGTGCCTAGGGCACATGGAAACCATTTTAGAGAGGAAGCACCTAGGCTGGGGTCCTGATTAGCAGGGCCCCAGCCAGACTAAAGTCGAAAAACAGTGAAGCATCAGCAAAAAGTGGGGGTACCCATGTGAAGCAGATCCTACTCTCCTACAGCCACCTTCAGGCCATGACTGATACTGCACAGTGAATGTTGAGATGTAAGTGCAGGCCATTTCACACTGCAGTGCCCTCCTTACTGTTTTTGGGAAGTTGATGATAATGTCAGCTATGGCAGTAAGTGACAATACTGCGTGACACCTTCAAAGAATCATATCTGATCTTGATACAAGTCACCCATCGATGAACAACAACTTTCACACTCAAACACTGGCCCCAGCACAGAGACAGGGATATCTTGAGGATGTGTGAGGCCCTGGGCAAGATATAATATGGGGCCCACTGTTTGAAGCAACTTTGAATGTATTACCCTGTTTCAGCTCATTCAAGCCCTTGTGATGGCAAACAATATTGAATTACATGTTAAAACTTCAGAAACTGGGGCATGGAAAACCAGCTAAAAGCTCAAGCCGCCTGGTGCCTGGCATCCCAATAGTACCAAATAAGCTTAGATTATTTTACTTGCAACAACATTATTTTAGATAGAAATCACTGTCTAACCTACTTGTTACTCCCATTGTAGGAAAAGCATGCCAAGGATGACTTGTTAGAAGTTTAGTGGACTAGTGTTTAATATTAAAGTAAGACATAGGGAGAGAAGTAAAGTAACTAAAGAAAGGTGAGCTAGAAAGAGGAAGATCTAGGTAGAGAAAGCAAAACAGGTAAGGTTCTTGAGTGAGGTAGAGAGATAGGGAGGAATAAATGTAGAAAGAGGCAGAGAAGTACAGCCTTTCAAGAAGTGAGGTAGAGACAAGTAATGTAGAATACGGGTGAATTAGAGAAAGGTAAAGGCAGCGAGAGGTAGTCCGACATGAAAGACTTGAAGATAAACAGTGATGAAAGATAGAGAGCAGAAGAGGTTTAGAAAAATGTCTCAGGTAAAGAGTGTAATGGGAAAAGAGAAAGGTAGAAAGAGGGGTGAAGGATAGAAGGAGAAATTTGTAAAAGAGTGAAAAGAGGAATTTGATAGATATGTGAAAAAGAGTGAAAGAAGGAGGGGAGGCTTCTAAAGGGGTACAGAGTTGTGAGATACAAAAAGAGGAAGTTATGGGGAGGTAGAGAGAAAGGTTGAGAGAGTTGGTTATGGTGGAGCGAGTGAGTTGAAATGGAGGAGGCGGCCCAAGGAGAGGTAAGTGTTTGTGGGTGAGAGAAAGACAGAGAGAAGGAGTGGCAAAGAAGCTCACAGCTGGATGTCTTTGTATGAGGTCTGTAGGTTCTGCGCACAGTCTGTGCATAGTCACTCCAGTACAGTCCTCAGGCTGCTTTCATCTAATAAAAACCTCTGGATTGTCATTCTCAGGAGACTGTCCCTGGGTAGCATTGGTACTCCCAGTATGCGAATGTTAGCAACATTGCTAGCAGCGCAGCTGCCTGGTTGCAAAGACATATTGGGGACATGCTGAAACCTTCCCTAGGAATGCATTCCGCCCATTGCTCACCATTGCCTTTCTGTTTTGTAACTCACATTTGCTTGCTTTCTGTTTTTCTGACTTTATTTGTTTTAGTCTGTCCAATGTATGTGTCCCTCCAGTGGAGCATAGCCGGTGTACCGCCTCTCTTACTGGCTCCTTGCATTCTTCCACAAGTACTCACTTTCTGGGAACTCTTCATTTTCTAGCATTTGCATAAGGACAGTCCCCTCACAATGACAATCCAGAGGTTTTTATTCGATGAGATACTTACACCTAAGGGCTGTACTGGAGTGACTGTGCGTAGGACCTACAGACCTCATACAAAGAAATCCAGTGGTGATGGAGACAGGACAGGTATGGTGAATGCATTACTGAGTAACACAGGGGGCAAAGAGCTGATCATATGGGCCTTTCAGAGGAAGGGAAAAGTGCTTTTAGGGGATAAGAGAATTTTAATTTTCCCAGACTACAGTAGGTCCAGCATGAGGCATCAACATCTGCAGCACATAAAGAAAGATCTAATGGCTTTAAGGTGTGATACATCATTGTGGCACATGGCAACAATGAGATGGTGACAGAGGGTAGAAATCATATTTCTGAAGCATATCTTAGTAGTTTCTAGGACAAAATGGAACAAAAGGAGGAGATGAGGACCAATATGCACATTGTTTAAAATGCTCCCTTCTTGCTTGTAATTGAGACAATGGTGATCAAACATGATGGCGGTCGCTCTATTATCATCTGTGCTGACGTGGTCAACGTGACTTTCGTGGCCCTGTCAGTGTCTCTCCTTTCTTCCCCTCTCAAACTGCCACTGTTGCCCAGATTGTTTTGGGGCTGAGGTTATTGATCTCATCAGGCGTGACACCATGCGATGGATCATTAGTAATATGAGATTTTTTGGTGTACGCTGTAGTTTGGAAGGTCTGTTTTAAGTCTTCATCTATGTTATCTTTGACAGTCATGCTGGGGCAGTGGCACTCCTTCCAAGATGTATGTTACTGTCAATGATTCTAATTAAAGATTATTGAATCCTAAATATGCTGATTTCTGTCTCTGTCGCTAAGAGTTCCAGTACATTCTGAAATGACCAGTTTTATCCACCTGTACATAAATACCTACTTTTTTTGAAGAAACAGAAGTGAGTGACTGGCCCTTGAGTTTATCATGTGATGTGTCAGCATATATCTCAGTTTCTAATCCAATTCCACCTCCTAGGGTGAGCCATGACTGTGCAATTTTGCCATCCCTGGAAATTTGAGTGCCTACAGAAAGTGACTTAGTTATCCAACCTGATGGCATCTGTACTTGTGGCCTGGGAACACAGGTGGTACTTGAGTGAACATATTCTGCCCAATAATCACTGAACACCAGAGGACCTGAAGAACAAACATCACATGGTTATGGTGAAGAAGCGGAGACAAGTCTTACCTTGACCACAAGGCTCTGTGTGTAAAGTAGCCACTGTGTAAAGCTGCAAGTCAAAAAAAACATCCTGATTCAACTCTTCACCATTCTGAGATTGATACAAAGTACTTCTAAGTTGGATAAAAGCATCACCTTCTATTACAAAACTTAGTAACAACACTGATTCTGTTTATATAGCTTATTTCCCACCTGGGCTTTCATAAGGCGACCTAATGCGTTCTGGGTGCTTGATGATGTGCAATATTGTTCCACTGAAGTATTTATACTAACACAACCGTGATCAACGATTTGTAGGATAAAAGCCCAGGACTGGAAGCAGGTCTGTGAAGACACTTATTGAGGCAGACAGTCCAGCAGAAACCCTGTTGTGCCATTGCCTATCTATTGTTCTTGCACAGGGCCGAACTGAAAACCTCAGCAAAAAGCTGTTCAAGCCAGCTCCACACTGCAGGATAGGGCATGGAGGTGTTCATGGCTGGATCATAGCAGCCCACCCTGCTCTGAATGCAATCCTTTAGTCTGTAGTCTGCCTGGCAAATGCCCACGTGGCAGAACGGCCAGCCCGGTCCTGCTCTCGTCAACCCATCGTTAATGACTAAGCCTCAAACACCTGCTTTCAGCAGTGGTAAGCTGCCGCGTGAACACGGGCTGGTCCTTCACACATAATGCCTCTGCTCAATGCACGTCCCCTTTAATTTGAAAGACTTTATTCCAGCCCAAGATTTGCTCAGGAGTACGGAGCTGAAGCTCATTGCCTGGTAGCACGAGACCCATAGCAACCAATGCGTTGGTGTCGTCGGTGATTGGCAGGGTAGGGCAGCGATTCAAGCCCCAGGTGTTAGAAACTCATGGAGGGTCTCTCTCCTGCCTGGACATCAGTTCGTTACCATGGCGATCCGGAGGCAGTGGTGAAGGCGAGCCCATTAAAATAAGTGTGGTGGGGTTGAAAGACTCACACACTAACAGGCGTCTACACAGCTTTACGTGGTTTAAAACATGTTCAGATCTCATTATTTGCATTTCCTTCTGAATTGGAGCACAGGAATTGGTATTCTGTACAGTTAATTTTGCTGTAAAGAGACTTCGTGTGTGTGCCTTTTCTACAAGATTCATTTGTTTTTGATGGCCTCTTATATGAAATAATTAAAAACATGTTTTTGCCTTTGTATGGTGACCTTTTTCTTTTTGCCCCTGATGTCACACACGTAGATTAAGTAGTGTGTATTAACCTATGGGCAGAGCACCTGAATGAACCAGTAGAGCCTGGGTAAATGAAAAGAAAAGGGTTTGAGGTAGCCTGGTGACTAACTGCAAAGAGTGGATGGGGCATCAGCTGGAACACAGAGTAAGACTGAATGGACAAAGAAGAACACTTGTACTCAAGGACGAGAGGTCCTAGTATGTCCCCGCACTGGAACTCACTGTATTCAACACCGACACCCACAAAGGTCTCCAGATCCAGCTTTGGCACGGGGGTCAGTGTGGCGTGACTGCAATGCCATGTTGTGATCTTCCCACGATGTTTGTACACCATGCTCATACCACAGGAAACTACACAACTGATTCACAGGCAGAGACTGTGACCCTCATGTAGAGACTGGTGAAAATGCAGAACACAGACGATCTGGAACCACTGCATGTGTCTACTGCACGTTTGTAGGTCAAGGCTTGTGGCAATACTACGGTGCAGTGTTACACCATGCAGTGTTATGAAACGCAGTACATATGCAGTGTGGCGTCACACCATGCAGTTCTATGATATGTAGTACATATGCAGTGCGGCATACACCATGCAGTGCTATGATATGCAGTACATATGCAGTGTGGCGTACACCATGCAGTGTTATGAAATGCAGTACATATGCAGTGTGGCGTCACACCATGCAGTTCTATGATATGTAGTACATATGCAGTGCGGCATACACCATGCAGTGCTATGATATGCAGTACATATGCAGTGCGGCGTCACACCATGCAGTGCTATAATATGCAGTACATATGCAGTGCGGCGTACACCATGCAGTGCTATGATGTGTAGTACGTATGCAGTGTGGCGGCACACCATGCAGTTCTATGATATGCAGTACATATGCGGTGCGGCATACACCATGCAGTGCTATGATATGTAGTACATATGCAGTCCGGCGTACACCATGCAATGCTATGATATGCAGCACATATGCAGTGTGGCGTGACACCATGCAGTGTTATGAAATGCAGTACATATGCAGTGTGGCGTTACACCATGCAGTTCTATGATATGTAGTACATATGCAGTCCGGCGTACACCATGCAATGCTATGATATGCAGCACATATGCAGTGTGGCGTGACACCATGCAGTGTTATGAAATGCAGTACATATGCAGTGTGGCGTCACACCATGCAGTTCTATGATATTGTAGTGCTAGAGGCAGTCTTGTGGTCTGACACCACGAGATGACCTTTGACTACCATCATTGTAATTGACTTTGGTGTGTTATTTGATCCTACCCTGAATGTACGACGTCCTGCATATGCCTTGTTTCTCTTCTCGTAGTTTTGAAGTGGGAGCTGCCACAGAGTAGAACAGCCTTGCCAAGAACAGAACGTGTGGGATATGCCTTTGAAAGCATGAGAGAGAGAGGTGTGGAATGTACTGTTTGGTCTCGAAGTGCAGTGTTATGAGCAGTGGTGCACAAATGTGCACTGTGTTGAGAGATCGAGTATGTGATGCTATAGGCAGTGGTGCACAAATGTGCATTGTGTTGTACATTGGCAAGTATTATTAAGTTCTTACTATTGGCTTTGACATGCTTTTAGATTTTTGGACTGAAACATTTTCAAATGCTGGAGAATGTTTTGCTTGCACTGTGACAGACACAGGGCAGACACAGTTGTGTGTGTGTTTTTGTGCTCTGATAGATACAGGGCAAACACAGCTGATTTTGAGTTATGCTCTGATAGATACAGGGCAGACACTGTTGATTTTGAGTTGTGTTCTGACAGACACTATGCAGACACAATTGTTCATGTGTTTTTGTGCTGTGACAGACACAGGGCAGATACAGGTGGTTTTGTGCTTTTGCACACTGACAGACACTGGGCAGATGACAATAAGACATAATGGCTGATGCTTTTCCTTGAGTTATACAGAATAGATAATGCACAAGAAGCAAATGTGATCAAATGGCACATACAGACAGAAACTGCAGTTTTGCATGAACAGTTGGTGCAGGTCCCAATAGAAAGTCCAGGGGTGGTGTTTGAGGTGCCTGAGACACAGGATTCCCCAGTGAAGTGGAACAGGGAAATGTGGCACATTTTACTGCAAAGCGCAGCTACTGTGTATCATGTAGATGCTCATTGTCCTATACATTCACTAGACAGAACCTTTAATTCCCTTACAGATGAAAAGGCTAAAATCTTGGAGACAGAGGTGGTGACACACGATTCTGATTTGGTGGGCATGATTAAGTGCGAGCACCTAGGAGAGAAAGACCATACAAACAGGTGGGCAGAGAATGAAGGGATGCATATTGCTCTAGACTTACTTAGATCTGTGATCCCTAGGTGTCAGTATGCACAGCGCAGACCAGTCCCACAGAAGGTGAGGGGCCAGTTGAAGAAAAGAAAATTACCAGAGCAGATAGGGCAGATGAATTGCCTTTGGCTCATGCCAAATGATCAAGGGTGCACGTATTCAGCAGTGTGTGGAGAAATAGTCAGGAAGGAGACTGCCCCAGCCCTTCTTACTGAGCAGGGAGAAGGAGAGTTTCACTCCAATACCAAGAATTCAGAGGCCATAGTGTGGGTAGAATTCTCAGATAATTCCCCAGAGCCGGCAGAGAACCGTGCAGACAGGAATGATAATATTGTACCATCAGACCCAAAACAAAAAAAAGGAGAACGTGCGCTTTTTGAACAATATTTTTTGCAAGAAGACTGATGCTTGCTTCTTTTCCAGATCATACTGTGACGTGTTGGTGTACCTGATGTCCCTGTCCTGCGTGTGGGTGCCTTTGAGTGGGCCCGTGAGGGTGTGGGACCCCTCCCCCCCAACCCTGGAGTGATCACCGGACGATGCAAGCTGACATCCTATGGCTGAACAAACCAGACGAACTTACCAAGCCAGTGATCATGGACTAATGTTGTGAACATGAAGTAAAATGTTTAAAAATTTCAAAGAAAGAGAGTGTTGACTTTTCACACCGGAGGATATTTTCATTTTTAAGCATATCCAGAAAATGACAGAAGATGAAAGATGATGTTGATGTTGTCTTTATTTTAAAGCACAAAATATATAAGTTTGGCTGCTTCAATAGTAGAAGTTCCAGAATTAGCCATTTGTGACATTAGGAGCATTAATGAGTTCATATGCTTGATTCTATTTGTGCATTTATTTTGTGTATCCATCATACATTTATTCCTGTTGCTGAGTATTCAGATATGCATGAGCTTTTTAAAATGATTGTTACATGCTTTCATGATTTCACTGTTTTAGTGTGTGCTTCAATTATATTTGTGCTTTCAATTAAGCACATGCGTTTATAATGTCACTGTTTTAACATGTGCTTCAATTATATTTGTGCTTTCAGTTAAGCACATGAGTTTATAATGTCACTGTTCTAATGTGTGCTTCAATTATATTTGTGCTTTCAGTTAAGAAGTTAAGTTTTTTTATATATGTATGTTATGATAGTCAAAGGTCATGGGGTGGAATGTAGTGCTAGAGTCACTCTTGTGGTCTGACACCACGTGATGACCTTTGACTACCATCATTTTAATTGACTTCGGTGTGTTATTTGATCCTAGCCTGAATGTACGACGTCCTGCATATGCCTTGTTTCTCTTCTCGTAGTTTTGAAGTGGGAGCTGTCACAGAGTAGAACAGCCTTGCCAAGAACAGAACGTGTGGGATGTGCATTTGAAAGCATGAGAGAGAGGAGTGGAATGTACTGTTTGGTCTCGAAGTGCAGTGGTGCACAAATGTGCACTATGTTGTACATTGAGAGATGAAGTATGTGATGCTATAGGCAGTGGTGCACAAAACATAACACGTGTATTTGTAAAGCGCACGTTCACCCAGAGGTATCTTGGCGCTGAATAACAGATGTTTATTGTTACCCAACTCAATGGTACTCATTTTATCGACCTCAGATGGATGAAAGGCTGAGTGGACCCGCCGGGATTTGAACCTGTGACCATGAGGTCGAACACAGGCCCCTGCAGTGGATGCATTTGTCCACTGAGCCACCTGCATTGTGTTGTACATTGGCAAGTATTATTAAGTTCTTACTATTGGCTTTGACATGGCCTCATGTCATCCTGAATTCTGACTCTGCCTTGCTTGAGCTTTTCTGCGCGCACAGACAGGCCCCCAGAGTGTTTGCAAGTTCCTTGGGTTAATCATGTTCAAGGATTGTTTTGTGAGAGATTGTTTAATGTACCCTGGAAGGCTTTCGTAAGCTTCGTCAAGATAAAGGCTGGAACATGTGAGAATGTAGAGGGAACGTGGGAACTCCTTCCTGCCGTGGAATGCTTGCCTGGAAGCTGGCCAGTTCTAGTAAATTTCCTTGTCGCAGAGGGGAAGACTCTCGAACCTTCTAGTGTGTTTTGAGACTATAAAGATGAGGGTTGTTGACAGCCAGGGTGGGAGTTCACTTGTGGTATAGACATATTGCCATAAGAATCTGGATTTGAGTCCTGATCGAGAGTCCATTGCCTGCCTGTAACGGGCTCCCCCAGCTTGAGTTGGCAAGGATGTCGAGTGAACAATCAGTGAGGTGATTTGTTTCTGACTAGTGCCATTGTGATGCGTGGTTCCAGTGGCTGTGGTCATTTGAGGTGTTTTCTTTGTGATGTGTGAATGAGTCAGAGTGCACATCCAAAGTAATCATTTGATGTATTTAGTATATATATATATATCTTTCTGATCTCTTGCAGGACGTCCAGTAATAGTTGCTTGAGTTTTATCATATATTATTTGCTGCTTGTATTTCATATTATTATCCATGCATTTAACAGTTGCATTTACCAAGTGTGTTATTATTGCTTGCATATAAATATATCTCTATATACATTTGAATGTGGTTCATTTGGCATCTGGGAAAGCCTTTCTATTAGAGAGCATTGCATAAATAAAACCCCAAGTCTTATTCTAAAAAGAGAGTCTTTGCATTTTGTAAAGTAAAACCCTTTTCTAGGTATTGTTGTGATTTAAGCGTTTTGCTTCGCCGTGTTTGAGCCACCTTGTGGGAGATTCTGTATTATCTGAAAGGAGGAGCAAGACAGATATGCAGTACATGTGTAGTGTGGCGTCACACCATGCAGTGCCATGATATGCAGTACATATGCAGTGCAGCATTACACCATGCAGTTCTATGATATGCAGTACACATGCAGTGCAGCATTACACCATGCAGTACTATGATATGTAGTACATATGCAGTGAGGCATTACACAATGCACTGCTAAGATATGCAGTACATATGCAGGGCGGCATTACATCATGCAGTGCTATAATATGCAGTACATATGCAGTGCAGCATTACACCATACAGTGCTATGTTATGTAGTACATCTGGCATGTTCAGTGTTCCTCTACAACCAGATGCATAGCAGGTACACCGGGGCCCATTGCACCAACTTATGATTGTATTGTATTGTTCAGCCAGTGAAGGGAGGCACCTTACCTTAGTTACACCTGGGCCCATTGCATTATGGCTAGGCCACTGTCAGCAACATTCAAAACAACGAGTAACACTTTATAACAAGCATTGGCATAGCCAATAGGTCTCGCCTTGGGACCTTATAAGTATTTAGCCATGCAGCACATTATCCTGGGTGCTACAGCATCTACTATTCTTTAACGTGGAAGTTTTGACACTAATAGGCACATTATGGAACTGCATTGAGAAATACTTATTTAAAGTGTTATTTTTGTACAACTGGTAGTCTGAACTCACATATCAGGAAGGGCTTACAAATTAAATGTGCACACATTTCTTTTTAACTCAGTAGGATCATACACCCTGTATGTGTCTGCCCAACCCATGATGATTATTACAAAGTTTTACAGCAGCATATTAGAGACTTTAGCAGATATTGTTCTGGGAGCAGCATGCGACTCGTAACACGCTTCAACCCCTCATCAAGAGTAGTAAGCACCATATAAATTCAATTACATATGAGTCCATTCAATCATAATGGGTTCTCTTCACCCAAGATTGAAAACGTGGCACAACAGCTGCAAATGTATGATTTTGCGATACAATATCATCTGGGGATGAATAATCCTTCCAATTATTTGTCTTGACTCTCCCAATCTCGACCTCTGGCAGAATGCAGCCAAGTAAATAGTATGTTCATCTAGTAATGAAGCTATTATGTCTGAGGAGCTTTGTGTTAGCAGAGATTGCAGAAGTTACCACTGAGGAGGACTGCTTCTTACCGCAACCATGTTGCATGGGATGACTTATGGAAGTTGTTTCTTAAAGGCCAACTACACCAAAATGCCCAAGATAAGGCGACCCTAAGATTTCTGTGGAGGGTGACGCACAAACTATACATTACAACTACAGTTTCAACAGCTTTAATCCCTTGCATCATTCAGCTGTGGCGGTGACCCAAAGCACAGGGGCACATGCAGTGTGCCATGGAACATTGGTTCAGAAAACAGAGGACACAGACATGGCAATACCTGTGGACTGCCCATATTTGATTGGCAACATCAGTTCATGGAGCAGCCAGTTATACCTGAAAATAGGGATTATTACACAACTTATGCATGAATTTAGATCCCTTCCTAGTCAAAGCATAAGAACCATAAGACATTAGAAACTTGAGAAATTATTTTATTAGTAAGAACTGTCACCACAATTCAAGACATATGACCAGGCTGGATCTACCCCAACTGCCGTTTTTAGAATGTTAGCACCACCCACGAGCTAGACCAATGCTTACCATATATGGAACAGATGTAACAAAGAATGAAAGTGAAGGTTAGGAGGAAAACAAGTGAAAAAAATAAGATGGCAGCTAGACACGGAAAGACCACTTACATTCCATGCATTAGGACTAAAGTGGCATTGTACTCCTTCATTTACCATTGTCAAAGTCATAAGTAAACCATAGGTTATATCGATGCTAAATGTGCCACACACACCATAGGCATGTCAGTTCTCCTGTGTTGTAGTTCCCACTAATCCGTAGGACCTGCACATTTGTTGGACAACATAAACTTTGGGTGAGGTGCCTAGACTGATTCTAAGCACCCCTGCAGGATATGTTGGCCTAGAGACCAGCTAGATCACAGTGCCACCATAAGCCTCCATAACCTTACCAGGGAGCAAACAGTATCTGCCAAACACTGACCATGACAACCCTGACCCCTCAGGGATAGTGGAAACAGATCAGAACCTTTCGCTCAGTCACTCATGCTTACTTGTGCTCAGAGAAACATACAGAGAATACACAGTGGGATGTTTTCAATATATTTATTGAACCAACGTTATTCTTGTATAGAATACATGTGCTGCGAAAATCAATAGACAAAAGCAGATGAAAGTGATTACAAGCACCAAAAGAGTAAATAGTAGATACAGTTCTACCATGGTGCTGAAACAGTGTATATATGCAGGCATATAAACAAGGCAGTAATCAGGCGTACTCCTACTATACGAACCCTACTCTGAGTGTACCCAGAGTGTGTGTAGGTGTGAAGCCAAGAATCCCCGCAAGGGATGATCCAATCCCATTAACTGGTGGGAGAAAATGTAGGACCCCCTCTTGGTCACGAACAGGACACCCCCCACAAGATGTCAGACCGCTGTGTGGTGAAGTCTCAGCATGCAGGGACCCTCGGTGTCAGCTGACATGCCTCCTCTGCTAATCTTTTGGGATGCTCATTATTTATAATAGAAAGCATCCTTGTGATGTACGTATATATTAGCAATGTTTTGGATATGTAGATAGCCGTGTCGCCCCGTGGATGAAGATAGAACGACATTTGTATATAGTGCTTAAAGAGGCCTTGTACATATTGTTCGAGGCATCATGATAATGTTATGCGAAGCTAGATGTGTAAACAAAGTAGTTTCAGAGAAACGAATCCAACAATGTCGCGCATGCAAATATGTGCAAAAAGTCACAGCAGAAATGTTATTGTGCAAAATTAGGACAAGTAAGTAAATGTGCAGCTTCACTACTTGGGCCTAACCCGGGCACATACCACCCACTCCTTATACTAAGGGTAGACATATAAAAGCTATCTAAAAGCCAGCAGGCCATAATTAAACTAAAAAGGTTTAAAACCACTTTTAAAATCATCTAAAAGCAAACTTCCCTTTAAAATATTCAAAAAACCTTTAAAAATCATTATACTATTTGAAATCCTAAGCATTGAGAAAGCAACGGAGCCTAGAAAAATAAAGCAAAATAAGAAAACAAAAGAAAAAAAGTTTTGAAATAATTTTGTTTAAAAAACAGGTCGAATCGTTCCCACCACTCGGAAAAGCCAATTCTTTGCTGTTGCCCACAAGTGCAAACAACGTTCCCAGGGGCGCACCTCAAAGCATGTTTATGGAGCAAAGGTGATTCCATCCAGTTCCCAAAGCAGCTGCCGAGGGAGGTACTGCATCCTGTAAGTGTATCGTAGAGGCGGTATCCAGTTCACTAGGAGCCAAAGCATCTCAGGGTGGCTCAAAGAATGCATTCATCAGCAATGGAATGCGCTGGGGACAACAATACCCATGGGCCTTTAAGGGGTCCATCAGTACTTCAATGTCCAGTGGTGCAACCGATTGTGATCCAAGGCATAGATCCAATACGCATTCATGGCTGCAAAGCAGGCAGCGGAATACAGGTTGTATGCAGTGAAGCCAAACAGGCCTGAAGGACAAGAACCAGTGCTCATTCAGTTCTCAAAGCCGAGGTGTGCCGAAGCAGTGTATCATGCGCTCACGACATCGCAGCACAAGCAGTGCTGTCTCCATTGCGGGTTGAACTGGGATGTCCATTGCGGAGCAGGAAAATTTAAATCAGGATTCCTGCCACAAGTAGCAGGACAAGCGGGAAACCTCCAAAAACACTTCCCAACAAAGAGTGTATGAAAGATGGTATAATGGTGCTAATATATTTTACAAAGTGCACTATTCCCTTCGTATCAGACATATTAAAGATACAATGGACCAGCTACCCAAAATGCAGCGGGGAAACTAGTATGGAGTAGCATCTGTATCTCGGACGAGGACCTTGCAACCTGGAGATAAAACGTCTCTCTGGCTGATGTTAAGGCCACATCTTTCTGAAAAAGCATGGCTTTCAGTTTGCTCAGAGAATCATAGCGTAAGTTGGAAACATTTATTGAAGGCCATAGTGTTGCCTTCCTAACTGCTCGGGCAGGTGGAAGCAGTACTTGTGTGCAACAAGTGACTATGGAATTAACAGTTACCAGATAAGCAATGCCCGGTTCAATTCCACAGCAACCTTGATCATTCAGCATCAAATAGCTCCCATTTGAGACCAACTTGAACACCGGATGCATCACGGCCGCCGCCGGAGAACCCTTCAGATAACAGGACAAGTTCACAACTGAAGCATTGCATGACCCATGAAGAGAAATGTCCTTGCAGACTAAGGACCCGCTTAAAGGATCCTCACAGTAGAAACCACTAAGGAAAACATCCATGTCCCCATTCCTGCATCTAAACCTGCATGGTAATTCCCAGTATTCATGCACATAACCTTCCCCCAGCACTTCATATCTGCCTGCTTGTTGGTACTGTAGACAATATTGGAATTGGAAAGTCGTGACTGGTAGGATGATGTAACCATGGATTATCCAGTCTGTGGATGGTGTCTCAGCCATGGTGAAAGGTAATTGGTTCAATTTTCAATTTCGCATGTCTTTGTGCCATTACTATCTGTCTTTCTGTTAGATCATATCCCGAAAACAGACTTGTACTATTGATGTAACGCCACGGCACGTGGCCAGAACATAATGTGTGTAACGTCCAGCTTAATAATAAAATGAACCGCAGGTGTTATTGTCCATGCTGTAAGATAGACATATCTTGTTGTACTATGTCAATTGCAGAAGATACTTTGTTGCCCAGTGAATAAATTCTGGATGTTAATGTGGTCATACCGTTGTCAACCACAGCCAAAGCCTTTTCTAAATTAACCCTATCAGCCTTGCGCAGTCTCGCAGCAGCTTCCTGTAGAGAAACTTTGCACAGCTCATTGTATATTGCATACAAGAAGCGCTTTTGACGCGGGTTCCGGGGACCTAACAAGAAATCCCTGAGATCCATGTCATCAGAAAGAAGGGGCAAGTGTTTCTTCACCCGAGAGAATGTTGAGGTTTTGAGCCAATCAAGGCATAACTTCCCAACACTATATGATGTCACCACCCAGAGTGTTCTTACAGTACATATCGCTGATCAGACCTATTTATTCTAAACCCTTCGGTGTTGCCCAGGAATCTAGATTGACACTTATTTGTGTCCACAGGCCAAACCAACCATCCCTTCCAACTGGGGTCTGATAAATTTTAAGAGCCAGAGTAATGTAGCCAATTCTAAAAAACGTGAGAATGCGGGAATACGTGGTGTTTTCAAATCCTTCATTTTGGCTATTCCTAGACAGGAAATTTGTTGCACTGTTTTTGTTCAGGAAAATCATTGAATATGGTATGAGGCATTCTCTGACCAAGGCCTCTGTTCCCTGAACCTGCCAATCTTTTGTCCCCCAGACAGATTTTGTGTCTATGGTGTCTTTCCAAAAGTCGAAACCCTGTACAGACATTTGGGAAATGAAGGAAGCAGAGTATATCAGCTTGGTGTTTGTTAGCATATTTTTCTTTGCGGGTGTAGGTGCAGGCTTATAGTAGTAAGAGGCTGGGTCTGATGTGTCAAAACCAGAAAAATTTGCAAACTTTTGTGCAAATGTTTTTGAACTACCTGTCGGTGCTGTTGGGCAGTGTTTCAATTGAGTATAATTATAAACAGTCCGTGGGATACTTGCTTTGTGTAAGAAGTGGTGACCATAATGTTGATAGCAAAACATGTCGCCAAAATTAGATGTACCATCATACAATTCATCATTAGAAAATGCAGCCGATTGCTCTAGATCTGCAAGCAAATTGTATACAGTTTCAATGTCCCAATCATCAGAGAAAGTACTAGAGATGATGATATAATTTAAGGAAATTTTAAACAAATATGGTATTTGTAAGAGTTCAGTAGGACCATACACATAATATGATACCCTGTACCAAACTATTCCTTCTAGAACTGGAACTGCTGTAATGTTTAACAGGGACAGGTCCCTTAGTTCACGGTGCGATGATTCATGTGGTTTCAGTACCAAGTTCACAAGTTGTACTGCAGAGCGTTCTGGGAGATAGTGCCCATTCAGAAGTAGGAAAAAGACAGTCACCAAACCAACCTAGAGGACCAGGAATAGTAATTCAATTGTATTCCAGAGATGTAACCAAGGAGTAACAAAGTATGTCTTTTTCAGCCAAAGATAGTGCATACACTCGTAGCTTGAAAGGGAGAGGGGATGGTATCTCAGGTTAATTTGAATCCGATGAGAAGTTTTCATAATGCACGAAGTAATCAGACGCCGTCCGATCTATTTTTGGCAGCTCAGCAGGTTTTTGTAGAACTGGGAGATGACTCGATCTGTGGCATAGTCACATAGACATCGTCAATTTTCCGAATTGAGATTTGTGTTTCTGTACTCATTGACTGTACAGTTGTAGTTGTTTCAACAGGAAGAAGTAATACTTCATTGTTGTTTACAGTTTCTCTCTGGAGAGGGGAATCTTCTGTTTTTATTAAAGCTTCCATCTGAACTTCGTGAATGGTAGCAAGAGGAGTGTTGAGGCTATCCAGGAGCCCACGCGGCCAACTATTTAGTATCGGCCACATAGTGTGGTTTGATCAGATCAATGGAGACAAACCTTTTGTCTTTGTGAACGGCAAGGGGCGGAAGAAGTACAGTTCTGGTACCTTCGTCAGCCAGGACAGGTACAGGCGCTGTGTAAGATGGCCCAAATTCTTTCTGGTCCACTATTTTTTCCCTGACCAAGTCCCCAATCTTCGGGACCCAGCCGGTTCTTGCCGGTACAACCCTCACTTTTCCAGTGGCGGTGCATTTTACTTGGATGTTGCTTTGTGTGCCCCGAAATTCATTGAGTTCCTGTAAAAAAGCTAAACGTTCATTGATGTCAAATGGTGTTTCCGCCACCACTGTGCTGACATTATCGAGGTCTGGTACCCACATTCTCACACCAAACAGGATTTCGTATGGAGTACGACCACCCAGGGATTTTTTGGCATGTTATTGAGTGCCCTCTGGACCCCATAAAGGTGATTGACCCAACTGCGACCCGAGCCTAATACACTTGCTGTTAAGGACTGCTTTAAGTCATGGTTTTTCCTCTCAACTGTCGAATTTCCCTCTGGATGATAGGGGGAGGAGTACCGAAAGGCCACACACATACTTCTCATGGCTTCTTTGTAAGCTCGAGAGCTAAGTGCCGGGCCCTGGTCAGAATGTAGTGTGCGAACTGCGTATGTCCCAATGAAGACTCACAAATTCATTATAACAGTTCGAGCATCAGCCAAGCGCTGTAGCCAAACCCACAGGAATCTGGAACATGAGTCCACTGCCAACAAGATTTACTTGTAAGCCCCGTCTGAGTGTAAGGGGCCGCAGTGATCCAAATAAACAACCGCTAGAGGCTAGTCTGAAATAAATAGAGGTGTCTGTGGAGGGCTGCAATGGTTGAGCCTTTCATCTGCTGACAAATGTCACATTTAAGGAAGAAGTCCTTGGTCTGTTTTGTTAGACCTAGCCACCAATAGCGCTGCTTCAATAATGAACTTGTGGCAGTAACCCCTGTGGGTGCTGAACCCAGACCCTCATGTGCAGCTAGTATTAAACCCAATCTGCCAACAGTGTTTGGTATAGCTCTATCCCCCATTCCAATCTGCGCATACAGTAGATTTTGCGCCTCTAACTTGTAGGAGTACTTCAGTGGAAAGCTTTATGGCAGGTGGGTGTTGTTGTGAGCCGCAGTGATAGCCACCATGATGTCTCTGTCTAATTTCGTACTAGAACGAGTGATTGCAGCAACGACAGCAGTGCGGACTGTTGCTTTAGCGGCTTCATCAGTCCTGGAATTCCCTTCAACGTGAACGCCAACACACTGATGAGTCAAGGTGTGGATAGCATGAGCCCGTGGCAAGCATTCTTTCAGCTTTGCCACCTTTTCCCAAAGCAGCTTGTGCTTGATTGTGCAACCCTTGGAATCTTGAAAAACATTCTGGCCCCAATAGAGAAGATATTCATTATAGGACTGGACACAATAGTATGAATCACACACTGTGGGGAATCCGTGATCCGTACTTTGTAGTGCCAGAATTAGGGCTTTGAGTTCTGCCAGCTGGAATTTTCCATTATGCATGCGCCCCTTTATGATTGCGCACGCTGAGGAATATTGGTGTCTTGTCCCTACGGCAGGCTAAGCAGATCCATCAGTATAGATGATGTAATCATATCAATCTAGAGGCATTATTTCATTCGGCAGAGGATATTCTTGTTCGTACTGCAGGAATGCTTGTGTTTGTAATGTAGAAACAAATCTGTAATCTACATGTGTTACAGTGAGAGAGTTAGCCCATTGAATCCATTGTGGATGTAATGCTTTGGCATTTGTAACGCTTGCTTTAGTAACGGCCTCTAATGTCGGTACTGGGGTAACAACAATTATTTGCTTACCCTGAGCTAGTGCTCTCTCTCTCACTACAGCAGTCTGTACCACTGTGAACATTTTCCCAGTGAGTGCAAAAAGCACTTCAGCGTTCGTGTACAAATATGATTTGCATGCAATAGGTACTGTATAACCTTCATTGAAAGTGATACAAGTATACTTGGTGGGTCCATCGACTACATGGATCACCAGATTAGTTGTGTTTACACGTGTGTGCAAATGTTTTGAAGCTATCATGTCAGCTTGTACAGAACGTAAAATGTTTGTATGTTCCTGTGTCCAATGGTTGATTGAAAAATCATATCTAATTAAATCGTAGAATGGTTTTACTCGTTCTGCGTAATCCAAAATGTATGTTCTGCCAAAATTTAGAAATCCTAAAATGTATTGTAGTCTTTTCAGAGTAGTTGGAAGTTAGAGCAGTGCGCATTTTTCAAAAAAATGTGCTTCCAGGCTTTTGCCTTCGCTTGACAATTCATATCACAAAAACAGGACATTGAGGTGGGCAGTTTTTAGGTCGCGCCTAGAGCAGCGCGCATGCGCTGCTTGCTCGACTTTTAGTAAGGGGGTTTTCAAAGTGCTACCAAGCCGGCCACCAGCTTGCTGTTACGCGCACAAGCGCGCGCGACGTGCACAGCTGCCATCTGGCTTTGTACAGCGCGTCAATCCCCTCTCCTACCCCCTCCCTTCTCCCACTCCCTCCTCGTCAGCTTCATGCGCTCGGAGCGCTGCTGCAGCCTCTCACCGTCCGAGGCGCCATCTGGCATGATAATTAAGCATTTCATGTTTTTGTCAGTTTACAGAATTATTTCTCTCTACTGTTTTCCCTCTACTGCTCCACAACATTCTCAACTGTTGTCCTCCGCTATTTCCACTCATCTCCTATTTCTCCCCAAATGCTCCCTTTATTTTTCCTGCTATCTCCCTCTATTTCTTCCTGTTTCTCTAATTTCTCTCGACTATTTACTGTTATTTCACGCCTCTATATGCGACTCCTATTCCTCTCAGTTTCCCACGATTTTCAACTCATGCTCCCCTCCATTCAACTGGATATTTTTTTTATTTCTTCCCACCAATTCCCTTGTTCTCCTCAGCATTTTAACTCTTCTCACCCATTTGCCTCTTACTCCGCAATATATTTCCTCTATAACCTAGCACTATTCCCCCAACCCATAATACTTGTTTATCCCCACTACGACCTCCTATTGCTCCCCGTGACTCACCAGAGCCTTCACTTACGACCCCCCTGGTGTTCTCAGCGGTGCCCACAGGGCTGTACCCTAGGCTGCGGCTTCTCTTCACCGTAGTCAGTGAAGCCATGGTTCCAGGACTGACGGTTGTTGGTGCCTCTGTCCCTGGGGACCTCAGTCTTGGTGGTCACGTCCTCTGATCCCCTTTAGGATCTCAGCCCAAGTCCCTGATGGTCTGACTTTACGACTACCGGGATGTCAGCATCAGCCCGGCTTCCGTTGCCACCGCCGCCCGGGATGCCTTTCTGCCTGTGTATCTCTCCCGCTCTCGCTCAATCTCCCTGTGTTTTCCAAGGTAAGAATGTATATTTTATTTTCCAAATTAAGAGGGATAACGTGGAAATACAGGATTCTTGATTCTTTAGTAGGAAAAAAATAGCTGACTTGTTTTCTATGATTTCCTTTTCACTTATTGCCTTTAATACGTCTCAAACGTTTGCAAAAAGATTCCAAGATGGCTGCGCCATTTCCATCGAGTTTCTGACTCTACAACTGGATGATGTCCCGCCCCTTCCATAGTCCGTCTTTTGTCTTAGTTTCATGCATTCTAATCGATCTCGTGTGCAGTGTGAGTCGATCAGTTGTTAGGCTGGCAGTTCGGAGGAATTACTAAGGCCAGGGCTCGAGTCGAGGGTAAACGCCGTCTACCAACTACAAGCAAGGAAGCATTAAACCACGTCTACTGGTGAGTCAGCTGTCTGGACTGTTGTTATATGCACTCTACTCTGCTTTACAGTAGATGGAAACAAGCATTTGCAATGAAATAGGTCTTGCCTTTGGGACCTTATAAGTGTTTAGCCATGCAACAGTTGGTGTTGTTGCACCAAGGATATTGTGCTGCATAACTAAATACTTATAAGGTCCCAAAAGCGAATGTATGACGTTACTACGACATACAATCCCACGCAGAAGGTTACAACGCGGATGTTACATCGTCCGCGTTGTTACCACGCATGGTTTTACATCGCAAGTCGTTTCTACGACTTGCACTAGATGGCGCGCTGGACTTAGGAATAGTATAAATTACTATTCCTACTCCAGTTAGCGCAACAGTAGGGAATGTGTTGGATTTAAAATCCAACACATTCCTTGGTGTTGCGCGCCATCTAGCGCAAGTCGTAGAAACGACTTGCGATGTAATGCCATGCGTGGTAACAACGTGGACGATGTAACGTCCGCGTTGTTACCTACCCGCGTGGTGTTGACAGCGTTATAAACGCTGTTTCCCCCCAAAAGCGAGACCTATTGGCTATGCCAATGCTTGTTGATTTGTCTTAATTAAATTTGTAACCCAGGTGAACAAACCCAAGAATTATGTGGTTTACTCTAGCCAAGTGTTCCATTAACTCATCGTCCATCAGATAAATATTGTCTACATAGGACAATGCCTCCTCATCAAGATTTTGAAGTAACTATGTTTACCTGGCTGAGAATTGTCCAGTTTCATTACAGGAAACAATGGATTATTCATGGACGAGGTGCAATTCTCTATTACACCCTAGTATTCAAGTTGTTCTAGAATTTCCCTAACTTGTTTTTTAGCATCATGTTTTATTGGGTAATGTCTCTGGGATTGAGGAGTTGATTTTAATGGGATCCCGTGATGAGGTGACTCATCATCCCACCCAACATGACTGCAGTGAAGTGCAAGAGCTGGTGCTAATGCACACTCCTTGGCGTATGAATGTTTAATTGATTCTGGAACGAGGTCAGAGAAAGCAGGTAAAATTACTGTTTCTCCCATTGGGCACTCCATTACGAAATCAGGTGGCCAATCCTTTTCAGCCAAAAGAATATCGTAACCATATGTCAAGTTCTCCCAAAAGAGAGCCTTGATGTTCCTGGGTATGTCCCCCTCCAATTCCGCCAGATCTTTCTGCGCCTTATCAATTCTAGATTCATATTCTCCTAGTTCTTTTTTCCTTTCTTTTCTTTTATGCGCTGCATAGCTTATTATTCTTCCACAAATATATGCCTTGAAAGTATCCCACACAATGTGCGCAGGGGCAGAGGTTCCATTTATCTCAAAGAAGTCTACTGTATCCTTCTTTAAAGCCTTCACAACCTCTTGATTCCCTAAGAGACTTCTGTCTAGAGTCCACCTAGACTCCAATTGGTGGCTCTCAACATATATTGTTAATTTTACAGCCGCATGATCCGAAAGATGTTCTGGTTGATGCATAACTGTCGGAATATGCTTGCTTAGCTCTTATATCGACCAGGAAGAAATCTATCCTGGAGGCATGTGAGTATTTTTTATTCTGGTGGGTAAACTCTTTTTTAAGACCTGCTTTTGATCTCCAAATGCCTATTAAACCCAGATTCTTGATTAGCTGCTGTTCCGCCTCCCTCATTTTAGGGGCATTTACTGTTGGCCTTACTGTAGACTTATCAAGAGCGGGAGTCAGCAATATGTTGAAATCCCCCCTATGATAATGTGGTAACTCGTGTCAAGCAGGTGTTTGTATAGTTCCCTGAGTGGAGAAGGATCATCTACGTTTGGGCCATAATAACCCACCAGTGTGTATCCTATGCTGTCTATTTTAATATTGGTTATTGCCCATCTGCCCCCTATATCCACAATTGAACTTTCCAGCTTAACTTGTGCGGATTTTTAAAATAATATAGCTACCCCTTTCACGTTAAAAGATTGATTAGTGCATACCAATTGCGCTATCCATCTATTTGTCTTAAGAATCTTATCCCATCCCTCGCAGCGCAGGTGCATTCGTTGTAATATTATTATTATTATTATTTTTTTTTTAAATCTTTTTATTAATAACGCTCGTGAGACCATACAATACATAAGAGTACCAATAAATCACAGTTGGAGATATTACACAGATCAACGTTAAACATGTCACGTGGGAGCAACAAGGACCAGGATAACACCCCCGTCATTCAGCCCACTACATCAACCTCAGAATTCCTGTACTTCCGCCAGGGCGCCCACACCTTCTTCCACTTATTGGTACACCCCTACTATTGTAAACAGTTTCCTCCGCTCTTTGGCACCAGTCTAGATCTCGCTTCCAGTCGTCCAATTGCGGGGGCATCCGCGCCCCCAGCACCGTGCAATATTGCGCTTTGCTACCCCTACCGCTAGGACCAGCCATATAGCCATATACCTCGGCCAATCAGTGTCACCTCTGATCATTAATAGCAGCCACTTCGGGTCCATAGGGACAGTCTTTCCCACTACACTAGTCAGAGTGTCCGTAACCTTCAGCCAAAAGGGGATAATCTCTGGACAATCCCACAAGATGTGGAAGAAGGTACCCTCCCTTGGCAACCCCGTACACACAGCGCTGTCTGACTCCTTCCCCAGGCGTACAGGTGTGTGCGTGGATAATAGGTGCGATGGAGGATTTTAAACTGCACCAGACGGAACCGTGAGCGTATTGCGATTTCCCTGGGACCCTGCAGCGCATCCTGCCAGTCATCATCGTCCAGGCTGCCAAGATCTCTAGTCCAGGCAGCTCTAAGATGTATCAGGGAGTCTGGCATATTATTTATTAATTTACGGTAAATGGTGGACGTGGGTTTCTCCTTAATGGGGTCCAGTAACAGCCTATCCTCCAGTGGGAAGTATTCCGGTATGACCAGACCACTATGTATGTGCGATCGCAGGGCATGCAGAAGCCGGAGATGGTGGTACCTCTGTGACTGATGGAGGTCATACTCCTTCTGGAGATATTCAAATGTACGGGAGAGTCCCCCTTCCATACGTCGCCCAGGTACTCGATCCCTATCAGTTTCCACCCTCTAAAGCCCGTGAGCGTGGCCACCTCTCCCAACTGGTCGCCCAGCCATAAGGGGGTTCTCTCAGTCAGTTTTCCTGTCCACCCTAGGAGTTTGTTCGCCTTCCTCCAACACTGTATCACCACCCTGGTATGTTCTGGCCACCCCGGGTGTGACCGCCTAGCATACAGGAGGGGCTCACAATGACCCCCTGGCATAACCATCCTGTCCACCCTATATGCCGGTTCACCGCCATCAGTATATACCCAGTCATTGACCACCTGCAGCTGCGATGCCCAATAGTACAGTTTCACATCAGGGAGTGCTAGACCCCCGTCATAGACCCCCCTGTATAGCTTATGCAGGGCTATCCTCGGAGACCCCCCCTCCCATAGCAAGGTACGCAGGGCCTGCGCCACCCGTTTAAAGGCCCTCAGTGGGACATGAAACGGCACGTTCTGCAGGATATACAGTAATCTAGGCAACGTGAGCATTTTGAACAGTGCCGCCCTGCCCAGTAGGGAGAGTGGGAGAGCACTCCAATGGCCCACATCCGCCCCCAGTCGACTCAACTGGGGCTCGAGATTCCGGTCGAAGAACCTTTTTTTATTTCGAGTGATATATATGCCCAAGTAGGTAAAACCCTCTAGCTCCACCGGGGCCGTGCACCGAGACGGGGTCCGAGGGGGGGGACCAGAGAGAGGAAAAATCACAGATTTGGACCAATTAATGTCGTAGCCAGAGTAGCTTCCAAAGAGCTCGAAAATGTGAAGCACCCGGGCTATCGAGTGGTAGGGTCTCACCAGATATAGAGCGATATCGTCCGCATAGAGGGAGATACGCTCCTCCCACCCTCCAGGCGCCACGATACCCCAGATCATAGGGTCCCTCCTGATCCAGTGGGCCAGCGGCTCCAGCGCGAGGGCAAAGAGGAGGGGAGACAGAGGGCAGCCCTGTCTAGTACCCCTGCGCAGGGGGAAGGCCCTAGAAATGGCCCCATTTACCCGAACCCGGGCCGTGGGTAGCGTGTACAGCAGCCGTACCCAGCTGCAGAACCTCGGGCCAAAGCCCAACCTCTCGAGAACCATAAACAAGTAGGGCCACTCAATGCTGTCGAAGGCCATTGAGGCGTCCAGCGCCATCAATGCAGTCTGCGTAGTGCCCACATCTTCAGTCATGTGTAGCACCCCGTACAGGCGCCTAAGGTTGTGACGGGTACTTCTCCTGGGCATGAAGCCGGATTGGTCAATGTGTATTAAGTCCGGAATGACGGACACCAACCTGGTTGCCAGGACCTTGGCTAACACCTTGGGTTCCACATTGATCAACGATATCGGGCGGTACGAGGTACACAGCTCGGGCGGCTTCCCGCCTTGTGGATAACCACAATCATAGCTTCTCTCTGGTCCGGAGGGAGCCGTCCGATTTCGCGCGCCTCCGCCAGCATCCGGAGAAGAGGGGCCGTCACTACCGCTGCTTGTTGTTTATAAATTTCCAGCGGGAGCCCGTTGGGACCCGATGCTTTCCCGGACTGTAGGGAGTTTAGAGCACTACCAAGCTCTTCCTCAGTAAGGTCTGCTTCAAGACGGTCACATGCCTCCTCCGACAGTGTGGGGAGGGCGAAGTCCCGGAGAAATTCGGCACAGTCTGTTTCGGTTCTACTGCACACAGGGGAATAAACCCTCTCGTAGTGCGCCGCAAAGGCTTCCGCTATGTCTCCGCTAGCAGAGCAGAGCGACCCAGACATGTCCCGCACCTCTGTTACCCACGTGCGATCCCTATCACGGCGTTCCAGCCACGCGAGTAGCTTTAGCGCCTTATCGCCCACGTCATAGAGCCGATGTTGCGTGGCCAGTGCGTAAGCCCGCGCTTCACCCTCAGCCAGGGCCCTAAGGTCCTTCTGCTTCAACAACAGTCTGTGGCGCATGTCCGCGGACGTTGCCACTTCCCCGTCTCTCTCAAGCTGCTCAATCTCCCTCTCCAATAGTCGGATTTGAAGGGACTCCTCCTTTTTCTGGGCCCCAATCAGTGCCTGGGCCGACCCCTCAGGACAGTCTTGTAGGCCTCCCACAGCGTGACCTGGGACTCCACTGACCCCTGGTTTTCCTCGAAGTATAGTCGAGAACCCTCGCGGATCTTATCCCCTAGCCCGGGGTCCCGGAGGCGCCATGGGTCAATCCTAGGGAAGGCCACCCTGTTAACAACCGGGCCCCTGACAGTGACACTAACGGGCGAATGGTCCGAGATCCCCCTTGCCATATGACTGGAATTCATGAAGTCCCCCATTTGATCTGCACGAGCCAGAAAGTGGTCTATCCTAGAGAAGGACCCATGTCTTGCCGAGAAGAACGTATACTGCCTTAGCATGGGGTTATGCGCCCGCCATAGATCACACAGACCTAATGCCATAACAAAGTCCCTGAGACTGTGCTCTCCTTGTCTACTCAACCGGGTACTGGACCGATCCAGTTCTGGGTCCATGACAGCGTTAGTATCCCCCCCCAACGAGAAGGGTACCAGGGGGAAGGTCCGCT
This sequence comes from Calotriton arnoldi, assembly GCA_963921515.1. Taxonomy (NCBI): domain Eukaryota; kingdom Metazoa; phylum Chordata; class Amphibia; order Caudata; family Salamandridae; genus Calotriton; species Calotriton arnoldi. The sequence continues at coordinate 138,024 of CAWUFW010013039.1, read as the reverse complement.
AAGAAGGAGCTAAGCCGAGGAAGACACAGGGAGTGCAGGCCCGGAGGTATATAGCAGGAACAGAGCACCAATGTACGCCCCTCCCATCTACCCGCCACCGCTGCCAAGCAGCCTGCGTCGTCCGCCCATGTTCCAGTAATGACTAGGGGGAGAGCAGTGCGGACTAGGATTCCCACTCCTCGTGACCCAGCCGTAAACCCCGAGTGGACCACCAGTTTGTAGCCAAAGCGATCCAGGGACCTACATCTACTCCCCCGGAGGTGCGACTCCTGGATCAAGACCACATCTGGGGAGTGTCGCTTGAGGTACTGGAGAACCAAGGTGCGCTTGATTTTATTGCCCAGTCCATTGACGTTCCAGGACCAAACCCGTATACTAGCCGGGTCAGCCATCATACCAGAGAGAGATCAATGCTATTGATATGCCCCCCGCCCCCACTGTGACATCATGGTCAGTCTCCTCAAGCTGATGGATATCGTGGTCTCGAGCTAACAACCCGTCCCAAATACACAAAGAAAACAAAAAACCCCCAACAACACCCACTTCCCCCCTCCCTGCAGCCCTGCTAGGTGAGTCCCCAACCTCCCACCCATGAAACATGCAGAGTGCCTGTCGCCCCATTAATACTAGAAAAAACATGTACCAGGAGCTGTGTGCTTGCAGTCGGCAAGAGGCAGTATCAATCTGTTAACGAAAGCTTCATACCCACTCCATGCGTACAGAAAAAACTTAACCACCAGAACCCCCCACCCTTCCCACGGCCCTCCCCCCTCCGCACCAGGGAGGTAATAAAAACAGGGACCACGTATTATTTAGAGTCCGCAGTCCCGAACAGGCCCAGACAGCTGCCCTCTCCGGGGGCCTCTCAACATAGTACCTTAGTGTCAAATAGAAGGACCTGCACGGGCCGCCTCAGGAGCCGCCAACATGGTCGACCAAGTTCAACCCGCCCCAGGGTCACTTATCTGTCCGCTGCTCACGCCGCTGGCTGTCACGCTGTCGTTCTTCATCCTGCGCAGCCTCCCCACCGTCTTGTGCCGGCTCTCGAAGCTGCTTCCTGGTTCCACGACCCACTGTACGCCAGCCCTCGAGCCACTCGCTGGCTTCATCTAGCGTGTCGAAGAAGTATGCTTTTCCTTCAGCCAGAACTTTGAGTCTGGCCGGGAACAGCATCATATATTTCACTCCCAGATCTCTGAGGGCCTTTTTCACTCCGTCAAAGGATCGTCGCTGGCGTTGGACTCGGAGCGTGAAATCGGGAAAGAAACGGATGGTCGCATTCTCAAGCTGGAGATCGCCATGCGTGCGTGCTGCCTGAAGGATCGCATCCCTGTCCCTGAAGTTCAGGATACGGGCGATGATGGTACGGGGAGGTGCCCCGGGACGGGGCTTGCCCCCCAGAGCCCTGTGGGCCCGCTCGACAGAGAAGAAATTCGACAGGCGTTTGGGCTTCAGATGATTGAGCACCAAGTCCTCCACAAAGCAGTCCATTGATGGCCCCTCCAGCCCCTCCGGGACCCCCACCACCCGGATGTTGTTGCGCCGGGCCCTCCCTTCTTGATCTTCCAGCCGGGCGTAAATGTCAGCTTGGTTCTTGGTGAGGGTTGCAACTTGCTCCTCCAGCCGTTTGGTTTTGGACTGCAGGCTGCCAATTCCAGTCTCTGCCACGGAAACCTTTTCGGACATTTTCTGGAAATCAGCGCGTAGGAGATTCACCTCCTCCGTCACCGAGTCTAGCTTTGGCTCCATTGTCCCTCTGAAGTCTCTAATGGCCCTCATAATATCTTTCAAAGAAGGGTCTGGGCCACCATCCTCCGAGTCTTCATGTTGGTCTCCACCGGTAGCTCCCTCTGCTCGGCCCATATTGACAGTGTACTTGTCAATCTGATTGGCCTGACCCGGGCCCGTTGTCCTAGTCCGGCCCATGCTGGCGTAAAGGCACGGTCCCTTGATGTCGTCTGTAGGAACGGCCAGGAGGTTACTGCCTTGCAATGCCCCGCCGTACACCCAGTGGCCGGTGCACTCAAACCCCAGGCTGACCGGTCAAGCACCAAAACCTTCACGCACCACAGGCCTCAGTAGCCCACTCCTGCACCGCACAGTCCCAGAGCAGTCTCACGGCAGGGTCAGCATCACTCCGCCACCACGATGTCCCTCCGGGCCTTTCAGCTAGCCAGCTTGCCAGCGCGTCGTGTCCCACTGGGGCAGACGGACACTCTCCTAGGCTGTCTCCGGTCGGGGCGGCCCCTTTGGTTGCCTCCTGGGCTAGGCAGCCACGAGCGTTGCCATGCACTTCCCCAGGGCCACCTCTCACCGCTCCCGCGTCCGGGGGGGTGCGCACTCAGGCCGTCATTCCACTAACCCCCATCTGCAGGCGAAGGCCCCGCCAGGAGGGACGCGGCGGTGCGAACCCAGTCACCCTCGCCCAGCGATCCCCGCACCCACAGCGTCACAGCAGGGGACGGTGCAGCCACCTCGTCTGCGCACCTCAGAGGACAGAGGTCCTCACACTCCTCGCAGAAACCTCGAGGGCAATCCGGGCTCAAGTCGTCGCTACTTCGGCCCCCAATATGGTCGTCGGCCCCCCCGCTGACAGGCGCCACTTATTTCACTCTGGGCCCACACGGTCCGCAGCTCCCAAGGTCCCCGCCGTAGAATCGAGCCGCAGCTTCACTGGGGGAGCACAGAGCACATCGGCCGTCGGCCGTCACCAGGCGCCATCTTGAACTCCGCCAGCCGCGAATCGGCACTCGCCACTGCTCCGTTCGCGGCCCCGGACACCTGCCGCAAATCACCGCAGCCCGTTGCCGCCGCTTTCCGATGCCACCTGATCGCTGTGGGAGGTCTGATGGTCCTCGGAGAATGCCGGATATGTGGGCTAGCGCGCCAGCTGCTTGCGCAGCGCGATCAACAGGCAGCCATCTTCCGCGGCTGCAAGCCACGCCCCCCTCGTTGTAATATTATTATGTCATTATTGGAGAGTTTTAATTTTTCCAAAATATTTCTCCTTCTAGTATGAACGTTCCAGGATAGTATTCTTATTTTGCGCAGGTTATGTACCTCCTTTGTCATGCTGCCTTTTTTTTTTCTCGTCAATGTCGCTTCCCTTTAGCAGACCATCTAATGCCACATGTGAGGACCATATTTTTTTTGTTTTTTCCCTAATGCTCATCACCCAGTGCTCATAATCGCAAGTACATGTGTGTGGCCTCACTGTCCTCCACCCACCCCTACCCACTCTGGGGAACCCTCCCTTTATCCAGATGGGGTAGTACATTTTACCCTTAGAGCTCGGACTCTTCGGCCTATCTTCCTATAAATTCTTTTGCGCTTTAATCTGGGTGATTAAACCCCCAACCTCAGTGGCTTCCTTCATATTGTACATTGTGTTATTCCACATGACCCTTAATGTCGCTGTGAACTTCAGCTGTGCATTTGCCCCCAATGATTTCAAGGTTGGAATATGTTTTCCTAGCTCCCACTGTCGATCTTGTGTATTCTTCGCAATGTCTTATCTTATGGTGCAAGACCAATCCCCTGGCTGAAAATTTTTAACTTGAAGAGCTGCTGAGAGAATTGCTTCTTTAATTACATAGCTGTGAAAATTTACCAACATTTTCCTTGGTTTATCCCTTGTGGGGTTTCTCCTAAATGGGTCCCTATGAAATCTTTGAATGTCCTGTTTTAGGCCCCAGGCAAGAATTTCCAGCATAGACTCTTTAAGCAAATCTATTACAAACTCTTCAAATCTCCCCCTTCCACTCCCTCAGGAATATTTAGAAGCCTTAGATAATTTCTTCTGGAATTATTCTCTAGTGACTCTAATTTGTCCCTGATCTCTTTTTCACCAGTTTTTAGGGATTGAATTTCCATATGATTAGACTTAACCTTCTCCTGTAGTGCTCCAAGCGACGTTTCCATCATTGATAACCTTGCTGTAATATCCGCCATTTTGGCTTCAAGGTTCTTACAGGTCACTTGGATTTTTGCTTGATTTGTTTCAGAGATTGCAAATTTTCCTTAATATCTCTTGAAAGTGAGGGCAATAAGGCACTCGTATCTGGGACCTCCATGTTGTTAACTAGGGTTGCGTCTTCCAAGAGGGCGTATGTGCCCGTCTCTCTTCCATATTATCTTCAGATAATGCAGAGAATCTATTGGAGGTAGGGAGATCTATCTTTGTGGCCGACTGCGAATGGGGGACCTGGTGAAGCTTAATTGCAGCAACCTTCTCCAAAGGGGTTGTCACATTTGTTGGAGGCATGTTACCCTGGAGTTCTGTCTCCCTTACTTTAAAGTAGGACCTCAAGGATGGTGTGACTTTAATTTTGCCCCCTAGAATTCTAGTGTTCCTCACGCCCCCCCGCCTCTCTACTTGGTTTACTGACTGTATGGTAGTCTTTGTCTGTACTGGTATGGGTGGAGAAATAACTGTCGTATTTGTGCTTCAACCTTTGTTAAACTCCCCCACCCCTTGACCTAGCAAATGCCCAGCTCAGCATTCCTTAAAGAGTATCTATTTTTAACTGCGACCGTGGCGGCTTCTGCTGTAGTTGTTTCTGGCAGATTAATCAACGTCGCCTTCTTCTTCCTATCTCCACCGATCTTTCCTGGGGTACCTGTATTCCCTGCAGTTTGGGTGCTTTGCTTCTTCTTGGTGCCACCCCTAGTACCTCTCTTAGGGGTCATATGTTTGCAGCGCGTGTCCACTGCCTTCGTGTGCAAAAGTGTGGGTGGATGTGTGCTGTAGGCGAGGGACCTGCTCCTTGTGTCCCCCACCGCCTCCTCCTCCCCTCCAGGTACAGGCTGCAGGTCCCGTCGACTTGTACTAACGCTGCCTGCCACTGCAGCTGCCAAGACTCGGAAGCAGATGCGGGCCGCGGCGGCAGCTGTCTAGCAGTGAGGAACAATGGAGAGCCCGACGAGGACAAAGCGCCCAAAGCTGCCGGCACAGGGATTCCGGAAGCATCCACGGTATCGACACAAGGGGCCATACACGCGGGTTAGAGAATGTTGTTGCGGGTTTATTTCTGTAAAGAAACATTCATGTTAAGCAGTCTTAGCTAAGCATGCCGGAGAGGTCAGAGCTCGCGGCCGACGTGCTAGCTGGCCGCCATGATCCCCCCCAACTCATATCTGCAGTGTGTAAACTGTGGACCCAAGTTAAACGGATTCTTGGAATTCCTTACTATAGCTGTAACGCCCCAATATGGAAATCACCTGGGACACCTCAATGTCTACAAGATGCCTTAGTCTTTCCATTATCAACGGCAGGCTTGAAAAGATGGGGTCAGTTAGTTGAATAAGGCTCCTTGGTATCATTAGATTCCTTAGGAATCAGCACTAACTTCACTTTATCTAGGTTCAAATATTACCAATTGGCAAGTTGGTTCCGTAAACAATCTGACATCGGGCTCCAATCAGAATGGGAGGAAGAGATAATGAGAGACCAGGGTTATATGAAAGAAATGTCCAAGTGGTATTGATTGCTGGTACGAGAGGAGGACGGCCCTCCAACGCTGCCTGAGGAGAGTTGGAAGATGGACCTAACGGGGCATGGCATCCTACACCTATGGCAAGTATCTATGTCTACACTTTGGGTTACGGTGAGATCTGCACCCCTGAGGAGGAACCATTTGTTTACTCTATACAGTGCGTATTGGTCTCCAAAGAAGCTCTCAAAGATGGAAAGAAGCAAGAAGAGGCTGTGCCCCAAGTGTGCACTAGAAAATGCAGATGATGTTCATCTACTATGGCAGTGTCCAGTAATCCAACTCTTCTGGCAGGATGTGGGTAAATCTTTGTTGAGACTCTTTGAGGGAAAGGTAGAGGTAAGCCTTGAATTGGTTATTTTTGGGACTCTTGTAAGTGATGTGAATTATCATAAACTGGGGAAATTTCGGGCCCAACTGCTTTTTACTCTGATAATAATAGCACGAAGGGAAATATGCACAAAGTGGGTCTCCCCATACCACCCTCTATCCCCGAATGGGTGGCCCACGCTAGGTATATTGCTCTAATGGTTCGGCCAAAAGGATAAAAATGTGGGATCCACTGCTTGTAAATATTGGGTGATGTTAAAACGCAGCTTAATGGGGCGGACTGGCGCTGCTAGGTGGCCAGCTCGGCAGCCTCCTTGTATGGTTATGGGCTTAATAACTTTAGTACAGTCCAATGATTAAGACAAACTGTAACAGTTGAGGAGGTTGGTAAAGTTGGAGACAATCTCCCCCAGAAATGGTTTGAAGGAGGCTTTTAAAGGAGATTAAGCTATCATTGGTAATGTTGCACTCCCAGATCGCTTTCACCTTAGAGTTCCGGCCTATGTCATATACGAGGACTAAATAAAAAAAAAAAAAGACTGTAAACATTTCAAAGGAAAAAAAAACTGGTCTTATTCCTTCCTACCTGACAAGAGACAAACTGAAAAGATTGAAATGATCACGCAGTAAAATGTATTTTTTCTGACCCCGACTCCCACTCCACTTTGTTTTTGTTTCACGAGTTTGTTTCTTACATATGGTACAAAACTTCGCTGAGCACACCTATGCTATACTTTGCTTTTAAAAAACTGTACTATTCAAAACAGAATCTCAAGGCGTTACCCTAAAACAACATCTCCATGTGCCCCTAACCATTACCGGATTACAGACCACTCCTCGATACAAGTGTTGCAGTGTGAGCCCTATTAATGAGAATTAACAATAACAATTGGGACAGAGGAATTAAAATCATGAATAAAGTTTAAAGGAGCTGGAGGTGTGAAATTATGCTCTCTTAAGAGTTAATAGTTCCCATATGAATGGAGAAACAGCCCCCTTCAGCCCCCTTCTGCATACTGTGGAATCTACCACTTGTGCCTTAACGTGTGCCGTCCTGGAGTCCTCTCTAGTGGCTTCACTGTTCTTCTGTGCACTTCCTGTTGTTCCTCCCCCACGGCTGAACTTGATTTACTTACTGTTTCGATTATAAATCTGAAACGCGCTTATGGGCTGGAGACAGAAGCTGCCTCCTCCCTCCTCGCTCAAACGTTACTACGATTATGTTTTTGTCCTGTGAACTTGGTGAGCTGTCTTTTCAGAGAGTTTTTTTTAACAACAAATTTTATTGATTTTCAAGGTACCAAATGGGCAAGCCCAGCGAGCTTCGAGGCATGTATAAATACAGAATACACTAGCAAGGCACCATATAACATCCCTATGGCGTCTGCAGAACTTTTCAGAGAGTTTTAGGGGGCGAAGGACATGAGAGGCGTTCAATCCCCCAAGACTCCACAGAAGTGCAATGAACCAAATTTTGATTTGTAAATGGAAAACAAGGACAGGTTAAGGGGTGGTGCAAAGGGAACAGCACACGGAGAAACGATGGGTGGGAGGGGAAAGCAGTAACACTGGTTGCAAACATCAGGTCCTTGTGTTTGCCGAGAACATGAGCTGAAGCAATCTAAAACAAGACAGGAGCGTCTCTGTCGCCATTAAGAGCTGGCGGTGGAAGTGCATTAGCACAAGCAGGACGGGGGGTTGGTAAGGGAAAACAGCGATCTGGGAGGGGTTATGGAACCTTTTGAAAACACGGGCACTCTGCAACGATGAAAGGATTGTGCAAAAACAAAGGGAAATGCAGTAAAGCTAAAGGATACCCGTAATATGCCAATACTCAAGGGGAGGAGCAACACACGAGAAGTCAGGACATATAACGCAAAGAAACGACATGGAAGCACCTTTTGCAAGTGATGCTCTCCTTAACCAACCAGCAGCGAGGAGCAGAATTAAAGCCCACATACTGAATACACCATGTCTTGAAGACAGCGCAAGCACGCTGCCTAGGCTCAACCTAAAAATAAGTCACTGAATGCAGGTGGGTAAACTGTTAGCAGTATTGTAAAAATACCAACAGCAAAAGCTACACAATACATTAGCTGTCTGTAACTAATAGCACACCTGCTGCTGAGCATGATGACTAGTGAGCCTAGGTCTAATGCTTGGCTTAAGAACGTGTACTGAACTGCCACTGTGCTTAACTGTGTGCCTTCCTTCTAGGAGGAACCAGGATAGCTGTTCATCATAATGCAGCAAGCTGTGGATACCAGCATTATTGACATGTTTTTGCTACCACTGTCCTCACTGACTGTGATCATGCAGACCACAAGCAGATTTACTGCAGGAGCAACAGCACCATTTGTCACCGTTTACTGCATAGTTTCTATTCCTATGTATTAATTATTTACTCTAAATGAAAGTCACGCATGATTTTGGCAACAGAAGTCAGAAACTGATGTTTTGATGCACTCCTTAGTGCCACCTAAGTTTGAAGCCAGCCGTATGCAAATCAATCTTCACCCTACACTTCATGGGAACAGTCCAGCCTGAACTGCCAGGCCAGGTCCTTCCTGAACAGGAACACAAGAAACCTTGATGGGTTTCGCTTTAGTTACGGTCTTTAGCCAGGTATAGATTGGTTGCAGTGGCACAGTGACCCCAGGACCCACGTCTGGGCATACCCAGCGCACTTAGGGCATCAAATGCAAAAATAACAAGGTGACGGATAGAATGCTTGAATTACTCTCAGCCACTGGCAATCGCTTGGGTCGCATTCCAATCCATCATTCTTTTTCCCATCATGCCACCTCGGTTTGGACCCAGCCATATGCAATTCAGTCTTGATCCTGCTCCTCATGGGAACAGTCCAGCCCGAAATGCCATGCCAGGTTCTCCCTGAACTAGAACACAAGCAACCTAGGACAGGTTTCGCCCTAGTCATGAGTGATGTAATATGTGAGTTCATATGCAGTGCATTGCGGGTGCATAAGTTATAGTTAGCTTAGGTAACTATAACTGCTCAATTTCTATGGTTTTGTGTGTGTAAAATCTGAGCCTAACTATAACGTCTCTGTAACCTTTGTTTTTTCCCCTGAATATATATATATATATATATATGTGTGTATTTTTTTTTTCACTGAAAAAACCACAGGTTTTAGGGACGTTATAGTTAGAAATTAGCATTTAAAAACCTTAGATATTCACTGAAAAAACCAAAGGTTACAGGATCGCTATAGATAGGTTGATATTTCATTTGTGCAAAACCAGAGAAATTCAGCCGTTATAGTTAGCTGAGCTAACTATAACCCGTGCCCCCGCAATGCACGGCTGATGATGTCACATATTACATCACTCATGACATGGTCAGTGACATCACTGATATCTCAATGACATCACTGATTACATCTTCCACATAATCTCTGATGCACCTACTCATACCAAAATGTAACCTTTCATACACCCACTCCAAATTTCAGACTACCATTCTTGAAACCACTGACACACCAATACTAGTACATACATACCCACTCACTGATTCATAGGTCTACATATACATCCACTCACTTACCCATACAGGCATTCATACAGCCAGTCACTCACCAATACAGCCGCTGATATATCCACTCATACACCCATACAGCCACTCATACACTGTCAGTCACCCATAGAGCTACTCACACACCTTCTCACTCACCCAAACACTCAATCACACAGCCACTTACTCACTCATACAGAAACACACACACACTCACTACTCATACAGATACTAACAAATACTTATTCTCCTATACAGTCGCTGACAAAGGCACACACTCACCCATAGAGCCACTCTCACAATCACTCACTCACACATACAGTCACTTATATACGCCAACACTCACATATACTGCCTTTCACATATGCAGTTACTCACCCATATACCACTGAGACATCCATTCACTTACCGACACAGCCATACACACACTCACTCACCCATACAGTCCCTCACAGATGCACTCATGAACCCATACACACAGGGGTTCACCCACTCATACATCCATGCAGGTAGTCACACATCCCCTCACCCACCCACACAGACACTCAGGCACCCATACAGGTACTCAGACAACTAATCAATAACCCATATAGACACTCATGACACTGACAGACTGATACACACATTCACACAGATTAGTCACTCACCCATACATTCACTAAGACACGTTTAATCACTCACTTATACAGTCAGTCACGCACCCACTAAATCATCCATACAGACACTCATACAGCCACTCATTCTTCTAATACACCTTGGCATATATATATATATATATATATATATATATATTTATATATAACATTCTTAAACTTTTTAGAAACACTCAGTCACTTGATGATGTCATCAGTGATGTAATTTGAGATGTAATCAGTGATGTCACTGACCATGTCATGAGTGATGTAATATGTGACATCATCAGCAGTGCATTGTGGGGCACGAGTTATAGTTAGCTCAGCTAACTATAACGGCTGAATTTCTCTGGTTTTGAACGAGTGAAATGTCAGCCTAATTATAACGTTCCTGTAATCTGTGGTTTTTCACAGTGAATATCTAAAGTTTTTTAAATGCTAATTTCGAACTATAACGTCCCTGAAACCTGTGGTTTTTTCAGTGAATATCTAAGGTTTTTTAACTAGCAGTCACTTTTGCAGAGTAGTGGAGAAAGGGGGCTGGGCCTCCAACCAGCGCTCAGGAATTCCGCTGCGTAGGACTTACAGGAGGTACCAGGAGGGCTTCTTGGCCCCCAAGGTCCCTCAGGAGTAAAGTGGACTTCATCCTCCAACCAGTAGTAAGGGGGCGTGGCCTCCGAAAACCTCTTAGCAATCCCACTGTGTGGGACTTACTCTTAAATCACAGAACAGCTCTCCAAGTAGTGCTATGATATTTAATCAGCACGGCAGAACAAAAACGTGTACAGAGTCAGACGCGTTTCGACTTACAAAGCCTTTATCACGACGCCTGCGCACAAGAGCACTTACTATATACACAGGCACTTTGACACTGAAGAAGGACTAACAATTGCATATATCTACTGCGGCCATATTGGAGTGTCCAAATTTTGTACATATTTTACATTGCTAACTCGTATGTTCTCTCTCTTTCTTAATAACTATGGTTGTTACCGGGTTGTGCGCCAGTGGGCCTAAATACTGGTTATCACATTATATCAGGGAGACGAGTTAAACCTACAGCAATACATTCAGATGTTGGATTAAGACATATATAAGACTCAATGTGTTGTCTCTAATGCCGGATTAGCACACCCATTTATCTCAAATGACTCTAGTTGTTAAAAAAAAGAGAAAGGAAGAGAGAGAGAGAGAATTACACTAAAGTTTTGCCCCATTGGGCGTAGATAAATCCAACTTAAAATATGTGACTATAAAAATTCTCAAAAGAACAAGATATCTTAGCTCTTTGCATTGTCCAGGGTACTCCATCATAGCAGGCTACAGTGTAAGAGACGTGCCTGAAAATAAATGTAAAAAACTGCAAAAAATATAAGCAACAAATGTACAAAATAAAGCGCTTTTAGCATGCATCATTAAAATACTTAATCATGTGCTGAGGCTGAAACGGTACATTCCCTGTTATAAATATGTGTACATTTCTTCATCAGTATTTAAGTCGATGGGTTCCATCCTATTTTCAGATTGTATCTGCACTTTAATTGCCTGAGTTTTCTCTCTCTATCTCCCCGACTTGGAGATTTCTTTACCTGGTCAAGCATACTATAAGTCAGAAAATTAGGATTGCTTTCATGAAAATCCCTAAAAATGTCTAGCTACTGGGTAAGTATCGTCTTTATTCTTTACAGCCGTTATGTGCTGTAGAATGCGCATATGAACCTGATATTTGGTACTGTCTATGTAACTTTTAGGGCAAGGGCATTTAAGCACATATACTGCATAATCTGAATTGCAGTCTAAAACTTTTTGAATCCTTATTCTTTCACCAACCTCAGTTCTGAATTCAGTGATGTTCACCCCATGAAAACAGGCTTTGTATTTATTGCACTTCTTAAAGCCTTTCTTGGGTTTCAACCAACTCTCCTCAGTAGTGATCTGGTTTCTCACCAGGGTATCCCTAATAGATTGAGGCTTTCTGTAAGTGATAGAGGGTTTAAAACTGATTTCTTGCCCCACTATCGGGTCTTGCTGAAGAGTGTGCCAAAGTTTCAATAGAGCCTGTCTGACTATGTTTTGGTGTTCAATATATGTGGTGATAAATCTACACTCATTCTCAGTTTTTAACCGCTCTGATGAATTCTTGAATAATACTTCAGCTCATGAATGTGTGTTAACTCTAGACCTTGCTTTGTTCAGGATACCTTTGCTGTAGCCCCTCTCCTTCAATCTTCCAGACATGTCCCCCTCTATTTGGTCAAAAAGTGAGTGTGTGCTTTAGATTCTTTTAGCTCTGAGGAGTTCTCCATAGGGTATGCTGTTTTTGAGTGCTGTGGGGTGTCAGCTCATGGCATGGAGTATAGTATTGCGGATGTCTCCTTTATGAATACTGTTGATGTTAAGTTGGTACCTACTGATTCTCTGTACAAATTCCTCATCAGATTTTAGGCTTCCCTTCCATAATAGAAAAAGGCCATCTATGTGCCTTGTCCACATTACAATGTGTGGAGACCATTCTTGTAGCTCTGTACTGTGGAGCACCTATATCTCCCACCAGCCCATGCGCAAATTAGTAAAGCTGGGGGCGAAGCAGGTGTCCATCGCAGTCCCTTGCATTTGTTGGTAAATCACATTATTAAATAGAAAAAAAGTTGCTTTTAAGGCACCATACAATCATGTTAAGTAGCATCTCATTGTGCTTAAGGTAACCTATTGGTCTAGACTTCAAGAAACGTCTCACTTTTTTAACCCATCTTCATGCCTTATGCTAGGATAAAGTGAGTTCACATCAAGGCAGACCATAAGGTAGTCTTCTTCTCAGTGTATGCCAAACATTCTTTTCAAGAATTCAGTGATATCCCTGATATACGAGGGCAGTTCTAAAACCAGAGGTTGTAAAACAAATTCTACAAATTTCAATCCAGACTTCTTATTGCAGAAATTATTGATCTGCCTGGGGGACAGTCCTTGTTCTTATGCAACTTAGGCAACAAGTACAGAACTGGTAATTTTGGGTGCCTGATTCTCAAAAAGTTATATTCATCTGCACTTAGTAGTTTACTGTCCTGCCACCCCTTCAGAGCTATTTGAAAGTCTTCTATAAGCCTCTCATAATCATTTTTGGTTGCTTTGCGGTAGCAGATCTCATCATTTAGCTGCCTATATGCTTCTGCCAGATACATGTCTTTTGGCCAGATGACCACATTGCCACCTTTATCCGAACTCCGGATAATATACTGTTCTGACTGAGACCATTTTTTCATCACTCTTTTAAATTTCGAATTCCAGGGGGCATTGTGTTTGTTCTTCCTAAACAATTATTTTCTTAATTGCTTAAGTTCATATACCATACTATCACTGAATGCATCAATATTATCATGTGGCATGGTAGGATAAAATTTAGACTGGGGTCTGAAGGGAGTATTGGCTCCCTCACTTCCAGTGATCCCTTGTTCCAATAATAGTTTACATTCAGAGAATTCCCCTGATTAACCTTGTTGTTCCTGCTCGAGTTCACTGAGATCCCTCATTAAGTCCAGTCAGAAGCAATGAGGTTACTGTGAATGACAGTCTTAGCTGGTTGTTTAATGCTCCTTTGCTGTAATTTAAAAAAATCCTAAGTTTTAATTTCCATATGAACATGTATAAATCAATTCTGGCCTGTTCATATTTAAAACTGGCACAAGGACAGTATGAGAGGCCTAACCCAAGGATTTCTCTGACTTCAGATGTTAGTGATTCTTTAGAGAGGTTAATTACCGTGTTAAATTCCTTCACTTCTTGCTGTGGCTCCGTGTTGTCATCCCAGTCATGTTGTCTCCTTCATTTTCCTTGCCCACCACGGCTCTGCCTCTTGTTTGTTGTGGTCTGTGATTTGTAAGTCGACCTAGCCTTAAAAACCTAAACTTGGCCTGGACCGTTGTATTGTGTCCACTTCTTTCAGTTGACCCTCCGCGATCAGATTCTGACCCTGTGTCTGAGCTTATGTCACTTATAGATATATCTTATTTTGCTTGGTTGTTTGTCTCCAGACGTTGCCTTCTGATATTATCACATTTTCTGGCAAATGTGTAGATTCTTCCGTTTTCATAGTCTTTTCTGTCCCTTTGGAATTTATAGGCTTTTCTTGCCGTTATTACATCTTCATATTTTTTCATACGGGTCTTCATCTCTTTGAGGAATTTGCTTACTGCCTCTTTATCAGTATGTGACTGTAGCTGAACATTCAGTTCCTTGATTTGTGCCATGACTGTGTCTCTGTCATTGGATGCATATTTAATTAGGAGCATGATCATTTTTCTTGAGCTTTCCGCATTGAGCTCTGCCCATTCCTTTATTAATTTAGGGTTTAATTTTTCATATGTCGGTGTTATCATCATTCTTAACCCCGTGGGGACTCCGCCTACTTCAACATATCTTTTTAAAGACTGCACTTCCCACCATTTTGAAATCTCAGTTTTTGTAAGTCTTTCCAACTTGTTGCACAAAGACTGAAATGATGCTTGACTAGTAATCGCTGTAGACAATGGTGCAGCTGCATCTCTGTTGGATCTAAGTTCTTCCTTGAACACTCCCTCGGATGTTGGCAGTCTCGCCTCAATCTCCTCATCTGCCATAGTAATGCTGCAGAACTTGCTGAGCTCCGATTGGGCTCTGCCTCTTTTAGTCTTTGACTTTCAGTGAGCAACAAAGTCCTACAGTGGCGGGTGTTGTAGGATATATTGTCTAATTCAGGCAGCACACATGGTACTCACAGTCAGGGCCGGACTGAGAAAGCAAACCAGCCCTGGCAATTACGTTGGACTGGAAAACTCAGCTGCTGCACTTTTGTTACAGGGGACCGATTTTGCAGCAATGCTGTAAAACCAGCCCCCAGTAACAAAAACTGCCCCCACCGGTCCAGAACCAGGACCCACCCTTCCGGCCCACTGGGAAAACGCCCGGTGCCTGCTACGGCCAGTCCGGCCCTGCTCACAGTAAATAGGTCCAAGCAGTATTATTATTTTTACTAAAAGATATGGGAATTTTATCATTGAGGTAATATACTTAGTCATTTTAACAAGCTTATGGCTTTACAGTATTCTAGCATACATTACATGTCACCCTATAACTCAATGGTGCTCGTTCCGTTGCAATTCTTTGTGGCCATAGCGAAGCACAATTGACTGTTCTTTGAATATTTGTCAGATGCACAAGTATCTTATTGTTTATGTTCTCTCTCTTGTTGCGGGGATTGCCAGTCCGACCTCAGTAAGTTTTCAGTCGATCCACAGTCTAATAGGAGGAAATGGGGGTTCTTAGAGTCACCTTCAAGTTTTGGATAAGTGTTGGAAGGGCCTTGCATTGCCAGGCAGCCTTTGCCAGTGATGCAAATACTTCTCTTCTACTCTTGCTGCTAAGAAATAGTTGGTTGTGCTCCACAAGACTGGACGCATTTCACAGTGGCAACACAAAACTCAGATATCAGCCACCAAACCAAAGTGCTGCATGGGGACACACACACCGGCCTCAGACCTGTAATCTTTCTTTATTAGGGGGAGCTACACAAAGTGGTTTAGTAGTCTAGTCTTATGGGTTCTGGTTTCACACACACAAAAAGTTTGGTTTTAATAGAAACAAGTACAACTTTCCAACTCCAACCACTAAATGGCAGGATATGGCACAGCATGTGAATCTAGAAGAGATTTTATATTCTATCTGCAAAACTGTTGTTACAGGTAAGAAACTTGTTTCTTCTTAAACATGTCGCTCAAGCGGTCCAGATTCTTTGGGTCAGGCTCGGCAGCGAAGCAGAGACTCCAGTTTCATTTAGCAATGCTAGAACCTAACAGTAGCACAAGATGTGGTTAGAACTAAGACTATGACAATTCAAAGGCATATCCTCAGCATGGCTCAGAATCATAGAACTCACTTTTAGGGACATAATCCTTGCCCCTGAACCGGAGATAGACAAGGATTCTGACTCTGGTCCTTGACTTAATTAAATACAGGTGTACAGACCTTTGTTAAATGAAAGGT
This sequence comes from Calotriton arnoldi, assembly GCA_963921515.1. Lineage (NCBI taxonomy): Eukaryota > Metazoa > Chordata > Amphibia > Caudata > Salamandridae > Calotriton > Calotriton arnoldi. The sequence goes on along the minus strand of CAWUFW010013039.1, from coordinate 122,023 downwards.
GAACAATCGTGAAGCACAAAGATTCTGCTTACATCCAGTCCTGGGCATGGGCAGTTGGTCTGGGTCCAATTGTCCTCTCAGATTCCACGCTAATCTCAAACATTAGGGGGAACTAGTTCTGGAAATCTGCATTTTTTCAGATGCCCACAGCTCCATAGAGAGCAGCTAGCTCTCTTAATTTGTTTGTTTGGCATCTAATACAGCTCTAGGCAATCAGATGCTTTTGCTGGAATGTGCAGGATGTGGTTGATGGTCATGTCCCTCATCTTATCTGAATTAGGTGTGCAGACTTGACCTTGCCTTTTGACCACTTCATTGATCAAGTGTTGCTCTTGCATGATCACAGACTGATCTTTTGGAACTGTTTGGCCCAGGCCTATGGAAAAAGGAAAGGTCATTTCTGTTATATCATTGGATGTACGTCTGAACTTGGGCAGAAGTACCTGGCTTCACCATGAACTCTACAGGAAGTGAGTGGGAATCAGAGGAGCAGCACATAGGGAGCATTTAGGGAGAAGGGGAGATAGCTGAACTGACTACCACAAAACCCTATCGTGCACCGTACAATCTTAGGGCCTGCATACATCCAAGGGGTGGGACTCCTACTAAGGTGTATCCTATAACTAGGGTGGGACCCAACTCAAGGGTAGCCACAACTCATGTATCCACCACCCATGTACACAAGCACTCTCATGCATACAGTGTACAGTCTGTGGGAACAAGGTGAAACATTAATAACATACAACAGGATTTTTCCAGGGAGAGCTGGTGAGCAGTTCAGGTTAAAAAGCATGTACCTCAAAACTATTATTCGCTATCACCAAGTGTTACTGTCATGGGGGCGTGGCCAGCCGCGGAAGATGGCTGACGCCTAAACGGGGAGCTCTCGGGCCGGGGCCAACGAAACCCTGTAAATCCCCCGTTCATGGTCGAGCATCCGAGCCGCACTTCCGACGGATGCCTTGCTGAAGACTCCAGCGGTACACAGAGGCCTCGCATGTGCCGAATTATAGATCGGCTGTGAAGATAAGCGGGGACTGGGGCAGTGGCCGGCAGTCAGACTACGCGAGGCCACGGATTACGGCCTACACGCTCATGTGGTGGTACGGCGCGTTCACCAAGGACACGCCAGGAGGCACTGAGGAGCGAAAGGCCGCTCCACTCGGAGCTGCGCTCCATCGTCATGGGGCTGACAGCGATGCAGGAGGTGAGGACGGCGGCGCTATATCCCTTCCCCAAGATCTGCACACGCGCCAGCGGAGTTTGTAAATTGAGGCCCGGCAGGTGGTTGGACCTGTAAAAGTGAGTCGCCACCGGAAGAGACCTGGGGAGACAGTGGACACCGGTCACATTACACACCGGGTAAGGCGCCATGACGTGGGCCGCCCCCTCTGCCAGTGGTTGATCAGGAGCACTGGCGCCGCATGAGCACCTCTTCCCCGCATGACCCGCCCTGTAGCTTTGTGGGACAGAAGAGGTGCAGATCCGCCATACTACTAGACCCCGAATTGAGTGCTGTTGCTGGTAGTGGATTGGAGCGATGGCTGCAGTATAGAGCGCTGGGCCCTGTGGGCAAAAAGGCAGTCTACAGTGGAAGCTGCAGAGCGGAGGGTGGAAGAATTTAAGGCAGTGGCCCTCGGGCCTCGCGAGGCTGTGCTGTATCGCTGTGACCCCTGCGGGGGCAAGGTCCGAGTGGCGGTCTTGTCTGAATATGGATGAGGTCGCCTGACGCAGTGCAGTCCCAGTCGGGAGACCAGAGCAGTGGGCCAGGTGCTGCACGACCGCCCGCGGGGAGCCGGGTGAGGTCAGTCATATATATTCGCTCAACTGAGGAAAGTGCTGAACGCACAGGAGACCCTAACTGCACGGAGACGAGAATGGCTGGAAAGTGCGTAGGCACTAAGGGGTGCAGCACTGTGGTCACGAGAGCCCCCATGTGGTGACGCGGGACCCACCCGAAGGGTTACTAGACGGCGACTCTACTAGGCCGTAACACCAGATCGCGGTGTAGAGGTGTAGGGTGCCTGCCCGGGGCGTAGAGCACCCTGTGAGGACACTAGCACAGCGGCGCTGGGCCACAGTCTGGTGATTGTGCACCAGCCAGCATGGGAAGGACAAAAGGAAAGCAGGTGACCAGGGCCCGCCAGGAGAAACCAGCTCTAACTCACTACGTGATTCTCAATGCATGCAGGAAGAAATTCCAGACACCCAAATGCAGGCGGAGCAACCTCCAGATAAACTGGACATTATCCTGCGAGAAATTCGTGAATCCAGAGCAGTGCTGGAACAGCAATTGGGTACACTCACCACAGATGTGAGTCTACTTCGTGCGGACCACAAAAAATTGGCGGAACGGGTGCAGACCCACGCAACAGCCCTATCAGATATTACGCCATGGCAAAAGGCAGAGACTGAAGCGGTTTCACAGCTACAGCGGCAGGTCAAGGAGCTGCAGGATAGGGTGGACGATGCGGAAGGGCGGGCACGTAGAAGTAATATTCACATAGTTGGGATGCCCGAAAAAAGCGAAGATCGAGACCCCACACGATTTATTGAAAACTGGCTGCGCACGCAAGTAGCGCCTGAGGGACTGACCGAAATGTGCAGTGTGGAGAGAGTCCACAGAGTGCCAACAGGAATGAGGGCCCCTGGGCTACCACTGTGGGCTATAGTGGCAAAAATCCTGAATTACAGGGACAGGGACACGCTTCTCCACAAAGCAAGAGAAAAGGCACCACTCCTCTATGAAAATTCGAAAGTTTCCTTGTTCCCGGATTATACAGTGCAGGTACAAAGACAACGGGAGGCATTCTTTGGGGTCAAACAACATCTTCAACAGCTTAATCTGCATTATGCACTAATTTTCCAGGGCAAATTGAAAGTATTACATGACAATGCTAGTCATTTCTTTGAAGATGTCGAGACAGCGTGGCTGTGGATTCAGGTAAACTTTCCGAACCTGGCGATACTAGACGAACACCGGCAGCCTCGGAGGCCGAGCCAACGATGCAGGCGCACAGGACTACGGAACACGGGACAGCAGAAGACGCGGGACGAGAGGGCGCCCACCCTCGAGCAGAAGATCGAAAGTAAGAGGGCGGCATTGAGAGCAGCAGCAGCGTGGAGAACGACAGGAGAAACCAGCAGGCGTGAATCGTCTTTGGATGGAGCACCAGTGACGGACTCAGAGACTAGTCAACCACTGTTTCCATCTTTGACACCACAGACTGCCAGGGATCTAGGGGACTGACCACAATGGTAGAGTGGATCATGGGCTTGCCAGCAAAGCACAGGCGGTAGAGGGAAAGGGCCCATGCAGTCAAAGGCCAGAGACATTGTGGACTCAAATGCGAAAAAGGCATGATACGGGTGCTGACAGCAGTTGGTAACTGTATTGGCATGGATGCTCAATTATATATAATACATGCTGTTTGGGGGGGTGTGCCCCGGGCCCGGGAAGCGAAACCACTTTGCTTCTCTCTTCTTTTTCTTTCTTACGAAGTCTGTATTGTTTCTCAGCTCTAAGCTTTCAGATACTATCGTGTAACAACTACAATTTTGCCATTTGGTGCGGCACAGAGGATTTGGCATGGGGTGAAACAGTCTGCGGCTTGCGTATCTTCCCCCCCTTGCGAAAGCAAAATGTAAGTTACAGCTGTTGTTGTTTGTAGCAGCAGTATGGTCGAGCACAGTTTCGGGGTTGGACCGTCGTATTGGGGTAGTTCAAGTTCTAGACGACGCAGTTACAAGGGAGCACATTGGGGCACGCGACAGATTGCACCAGAAACCAGAGACAAGGCACACATGTGAGTTATATATAACAAATGTAGGGTAAATGGAGTCAAGAGCATCATATAAATTTCTCAGGTGGAATGTACGAGGCATGGGCTCCTTACACAAGAGGTACCGCATTCACGCGCAGCTGAGTGGGCGCAAAGCACATATAGTTCTCCTGCAGGAGACACACTTGAATACCGGTGAGGCGAGCAAACTACGGAAAAAGTGGAGAGGTCAGTTATATAGTACAACTTAATCGGCGTTTGCAAGAGGCGCTGCAGTGTGGATATGGGCAGGGGTCCCTTATAGATTACTAGGCCAGAGGGTGGACTGCGAGGGCAGGTACGTACTACTGAAAGGTGAGATGGATGGCCAGGTGCTGGTGATAGGGAGTATATATGCACCGAATACTGAACAGGAAAGCTTCCTGCAACGACTAAGCGCTGCACTGGCAGATTGGGCACACTACCCTTGGATGCTGGGAGGGGACTATAATGCGGAGTTGGACACGCGCCTGTACAGGTCGCATCCGCCTCTCCGGGGAGCATTGGCAATGCGGCAGGCTAAGGCACTAGAGGCGTGGGTAGGCAAATGGAAACCCTTGGACGGGTGGCACAGTAAAAACGCGACGATGCGAGAATACTCTTTTTATTCCCCGGTACATGCGGTGCACACTAGAATAGACCATATTCTCTGTTCCCCCACCCTTCTCCAGCAGGTATTAAACACGGCATATTTGGGAAAAACACTCTCGGACCATAGTCCACTGGAGATGGTACTGGAGGGGGGCCATATCCCCACCCCTGTGCCGACATGGAGATTTAATCCCCAATTGTTAGAAGACGGGGCTTTTAAGGCACAAATGTCAACTACCGTTGCTGATTACTTTTCTCGGAACGCTGGTTCCGCCTCCTCCCCACTAATTGAATGGGAAGCGTTCAAGGTGGTGGTGAGAGGCACCTCCATTGGGGCAACGGTCGGAGCTAGACAGAGATAGTGCGCAGCCTGTCTGAAGTGGAAGGACAGTTAGGACCTCTAGAGAAAGCAGCGGCCGAATCCCCAGATAAGGCGGACAAATTACAACAGGCGCGGATAGAATATGCTGACCTTCTGGAGAGGTTGAGAGTAGTAGACTATAGGGCGTATGTACAGAGAGCACATGTGGAGGCTGATAAAGCCGGCACTCTGCTAGCACGTATCATACGGAACCAGCCCCAAGCAACTCCAATAACCATCATCCGCTCCCCCCTCAGAGAGGTGGCTGACACCCTGCTAAAGAGGAATGCGGCATTTCAAAAGTATTACAGGCATCTGTATAGTGCTCCTGCGCACTCATGTATGCAGGAAATTAGGGGATTCCTTCACGGAGTGAATCTACCAAAGCTGGATGAAGCAGACAAAGACGACCTAATGTCACCGATCACAACAGAGGAAATTCAGGCGGCTATCCGAGACCTGCCGCGAAATGGTCTAGATGGCCTCTCACAGAATTTTACGAGGCATATGCCAAAGAGTTAGCCCCTCAATTAAGTAAATTGTATGCAGCGGCATTGGAGGAAGGTGCGCTTCCCCCGACAACAAATCAGGCATTGGTGGTGTCGTTGCCAAAGCCCGGGCGGGATACTGCTGTTATTACAGCGTGCCGACCATTGTCACGCCTAAACACTTAGTACAAAATATTGAGCAAAATTCTAGCGTCACGATTATTGCCCTGCCTCAACAAGTTGGTACATGTAGACCAATATGGGTTTGTGCCATGTAGGAGCACAGCGCACAATGTGAGGCGGCTATACCAAGTAATGTGGGCCCCTCTGGACCAATTTCCAGCGGCGGGTTGTCTCTCTCTGGACCTGCGACAGGCGTTTGATACGCTGAGTTGGGAGTACATGCTAGTGGCATTGGGCTAGTATAATATACCCATTGAATACCTGAACTGGATCAGGCTGCTATACGCCGCGCCGACGGCTCGTGTACGGTCAGGCAGGCATATCTCTAGTGCGTTCAAGATTTATAGAGGCACAAGACAGGGATGTCCGCTGTCCCCAATGCTTTTTATAGTAGCGCTGGAACCACTTGCGCACAAGCTGCGCGTGTCGCCCCAGAGTTGGGGCATACCTGTTGGTCCGACGATACACGCTATGTCATTATATTCCGACGATATAATATTGTACACCCGGGACTTATATAGCGGGCTCCCCGAGGCCGCAGCGCTGTTTGCAGAGTTTGGCAGAGTGTCGGGGCTCAACATAAACTTTGACAAATCCATAGCCTTTTACTTCAAACGGCTCGATGCACCGCACATCATTGATTTTGGTGATAGTAGGATACAGACGGCTCCAACTACGTTTAAGTATTTGGGAGTGCACATATATAGGTTGCAGCAAGATACAGTAGACGGTAATGTACAGCGCGCTATAGCCGCATTACGATCACAAATAGCGTTCTGGATCACGCTGCTGCTGTCTGCCACGGGCCGCCTAGCCATCGCAAAGATGGTTATGCTGCCAAGGGTATAGTATTATTTTACGACAATCCTGATACTAATCCCCATTAAAGTGTTCCAGATGCTAGATTCATTGCTGATAGAGCTAGAATGGGGTGCGGGTCGACTTAGGGTGGCACTAAAGAAGTTACAACTACTGACAACAGGTGGAGGAATGGGAGCCCCAGATTTCATGGCCTACTGCATGGCGAGTCAGTTACAATGACTCTCATACTGGCTAGTGGGCCGTAATTTGCAGGAAATTGGCTATACACCTTGAATGCTGGCGCAGGGTAAATTACATGCAAAACTACATAGCACGCATCCAATCAACAGCGCGGATTCTCCACTATTGCAAATAGCACTGAAGTACTGGAAATATGCTTTAAAGTATACACAACCATGCCTGTCCTATGCACCAAATACCCCTCTTTTGGGATTGCCCATACCAACAGGTATAGTCATGCAGGGTCAGTTGGCCGGATGGGAGGACGGAGGGATAACAACAGTGGGGGCAATGTTTCAGGAGGGTATCTTGATGTCACGCGGACTTTGTTAATGCTAATGGCTTGCCGGACACCCTATTCCTCTTACACGCAGTATTATCGCACTGCGTGAGAAGGATGTGGGCCCCGGATGGGCAAGAACAACCAACAAATGCACTAGTCCACATATTACATTTATTGGGTAACGGTAGGCATCTGACGAAATGGCTTTACACGGGCATTAGGGAAACACAGGATTCTCCACTAGGAGCTTTGCGGGCTAAGAGGGAGGCAGACATGGAAATAGACCTGACGGACAGAGAATGGACAACACTTCTTACCTACCCGAAAGCAGTGTCATTCAATGCGTGATTTAAATGTATTCAATACCTGATCACACAGAGGGCATATTTCACGCCACATAGACTCCACAAGATGTTTCCTACAGCGTCATCGAATTGCCCAAGATGTATAGAGGCAGATGCAGTGTTCGTACATATGTTGTGGGCATGTCCGGCACTCACACACTACTGGGCGCAGATAGCGCAGATATTAACGGACGTGGTTGGCGGGCGCACCTGGAACACAGCAAAGAGCTGTATATTAGGGATATATCCACAACCAAAGGGAAACCAGGTACAGGCGTGTTTTGCTAACCTAGCGTTACTACTTGCAAAGAGGCACATTACTAGGAGGTGGAAGGCAGCAAGGCCACCAAAAATAGAGTCGTGGAAGGAGGAAGTAGTGAAGTGGAGTCTGGTGGAAAGCGCTGCGATACGCAGGAAGGAACAACGAGGGCAGAGAAAAATACCTATAGCAATGGCATGCGATATGCTGTGTGAAGCCTTTAAAGTCTGGGATGGGTCCATCCAGGTGGCGGATGTTTGATAACTGAAAGGACATGGGTATCATCACTGGTCATCCATGATATCGCAGTACACTACTGGGCAGACCTTAATGGTCGCAGGGTAATAATGGTGTTTGGGAGGTAGATATTGTTCAGGTGATTATCTACTTAGAGATATGGTATACGGTATTGTGCTACTTGCTCTGGTTTTCAAAAATCACAAATATAATAGTGTATTACTCTGAATGTTTGAGCGGATACCAATTGTGTTTCCCAGTTAGCTAACTGCGGAGTGGGCTGGGGGAGGGATCCAGGGTGGTTGGATTGTGTTTAATAGGAATATACACTGCTCGCTTAAAATTATCGAATGTGGTTCACACAGAGAGGGTGAACATATAAAGTGGAAGGATTATGCTATATAACTATGCGCACTGTAATAGAGGACTGGCGATTGTGTGCCAAGACGAAAACTGTAATGCTCACAATATGTACCGCATTGGTATATTCATGTACTGGCATGGGTGTAAACTGTTTGTATGTACACTTGGAAAAACTCAATAAAGTTTGTGTTAAAAAAAAAAACAAGTGTTACTGTCATTGCATGGTCCTGGCGTTGGTAGCCGCCAGTGTCAAAAGGGGCACCACTTTGTGGTGATCCCCTGCCATTCAAACAAGTCTAGCATTGTGATGCTGTGTAACTTACAAGACCATTGTACAGAACTTGTCAGGAGATTTGTGTCAAGGCTTCCCCTCACATGAAAACATATTTTTCTGCTGGAGTGAGACAATAAGCGGCATGTGGTTGTATGAACATAGTGCCAGAGACTTTGGGCCCGACTTATGTGTGCTTGTATATTCTTGTAGTGCGAATATGGGCACAAACTTTCAGGATTGGGAAAGAAATATTAATGTTATATAAGGCCTTTCACTCCTTTGTTTTCGTTTGTGAGTCTGTGAACGTTTTTTTATAAAACACTGAGTTCCATCAGAACTGAAAATAGGCAGTTTTCCAAGTGAACATACAAAGGCATTTACAATGACAATTATTCAAGATACGACTTCTGCAAATCTACTGAGATAAATAAGCTTACAAATTCTCTTTCATCATTGCAGCACCAAATCTTGATTACATCAGATTGGGGCTATGGCACACAAAAATTCATTGAAATCCCCTGATACTGGCACCAATCTTTCCTGATTTTATTATGGTATTTTGAGCAACCCTCGCCTGGTAAATTCGTTTCTTAAGACTCGTACCACAATCCAGTCCCCTCTTCCATCCCTCCACCAGGGGTTGGTGGGGTCTGGAGAAATCAGTCTCCTTCCAGTGCATGGCAATGTCTCTTTTGGAAATGAGAAATCCCAGCCACAATAAGGTAATTTTATATCCTGGTGAAGATTTACATGCAAGATAGTAATCTTGGGGCCTGTATGCAGTCCCCAACCCTGTACCTTGACCAAGACTATACACATCCTCCTTCCAGAAGGGGCTGATTAGATTGCAGCTCCATTTTTTGCAAATGAAATCCCCAGTATGGGTTGCACATCTTAAGCAGATTGGAGAAGTAGTAACACTGAATTTCCACAGCTTAGCACGGGTAAGGTAAGTATGATGACACTATTTAATTTGGCTAAAACAAAATTGGGCTGCGATGGCTGAGTTTTGTGGGGATGCCCTTGCCTCCCACCAGTCGTCATTAGAAAGTGATTCCAAGTCCTCTTCCCAAGAGCGGTGCAGCTGATCATAGGAGTTTTAGATGTTTATAACTAAGGAGTGATAAGTTTGTGTTATTTTATGATCCTTCAATTCCGCCATCATTAATTTCGTCTCTAGTCTGCTGAAGTATGGGAGTTCCAGCAGGTCAGCTATTCAGAGGGGTGAGTGTGTGTTAAAGCTGGAGATAGAGAAATAGCTGACTTCAGTGGAGGTCAAATTCATCTTGTAAATCTGTGAAAGGTCTTATAATGGTGCCTGCTGTTATGTATCAGTAGATAGATGCCTATGATGTCCCGTTACTTAAATCCCTCCAATTCAGAGTCTCTTGCTAACCCAAAGTGTTTTCTCCTTTCAGTTTTTGCTTCCCTCCAAGTCTTTATTTGTGTCCTTTCAAATTCTTAATACCAATAGTATGGTGTGGAGAGAGAGGCTAACTGTCCCTCAACCCCATATAGTGGGTATAGTATCTGAAACCCCTTGCATTACCCATTTCTTTTGGACGCAGGGGCAGGATCACAGCATGTGTCATGCCACCACTCATTAAGAATCACCAAATAAACTGCACTGTAATAGGAGGTATTGTCGGCAGCCACCACCTCATCATCATATGTAGCTCTGAAGCATTTGTTGAAGGCTATTAAAGGGCAGCCCTTGTTCCAAAGAAGCATGGAATCCATCTGTGTAAAGAACATATGCAATATCAGAAAGGAATTTTTTTTATACCGATATAGTTGGTGCGGCAAAGCCATCATTGTAAAAATCAGCGACCTTTCCAATTACGGATAGTGGCAGTAATGCCCTATATCGAATATCACTCCTGAGTCTGTGAAATGTTTAGTTCATACTCCCCTCAAAGAGATGCATTTTGCTATGGCCAGAGTTGGACATTGACTAAAAGAAGTGAGCAGAAGGCCACCAATGGTGGCATGGCCTACAAACTGGCAGACCTGTCATATGATGAAAATCAACCGGAAACAAAGTTGAACTTGTACTGAACATCGAAAAAGATTGAATGACCTTGAATTCCTATGATGTTTTGCTTTAGGTTTTATAAAATGGTGCAAAGCGTTTTGGGATATTTTGAGTGTAAAGAGGGGTCATTAGTTTATAAGGTGTACAGCTTGAACAGGAACATTAGCAAAATCCAAATGTGATAGGTCACCAATCTGCCAGAGTAAGTTTGGTGCAAAGAGAATAGATCAATGCAGAGGGAGTAACAAGCAAAGGTTGATCAGGTGGTGTGGTGAATCCAGACAAGATTAGAGCGTATGACGTGTAGACTTACTTGAAGTTAGTTAAAATTGGAAAGTAATATTGTAAAGCCTTGATGGATGCTCAACAAAGCAATAAAACCCAGTCCATAACTTTGGATGGAATTGGTTGGCTCGGGTATCTGATTAGCAGAAATGTAGAGCTGAAGTAGTGGCATTGTGTGAATCTGTTGCAGTAGATCTGAAAGTGAGTGACTTGGTTGTCTGAAGATTTAAATATAAGTTTAAAATGAAGAGCCCGCATGTTACACAGGTTTGGGAATATAGATGACTCTGTCCTCAACGTATTTGAATTCAGACCGAACAGCATGCAGAACACTAAGCTCTGCTCAGCACCGTCCACCAGGTGGTGTCTTAAAAGCCATACCTAGTCTGCACCAAGCCAATTGTCCCCATTGTGGGGGTCAGAATCAGTATTTCTGATTTCAGTCATTGAATCTTTATAGCAGTTCGTAGTGGCGGCCCAGTAGGTAATGTTGTGTCAAACAGGCAGTGGGCTCTTTTCTGTTATCGTACCGTAGGACCAATTTTGGAAGATACTAATTCTTTAAAGTACAGTTATCTGACTGCATAGCAATCTGAGTCATATTCTGACATAGCCGTGATTTCATCTATGCATTTGAGTTATTAAACTATCTTGGAAGAAAAATATTTTGTTTGCAACATCTTAGGATAGCTTAATTTCCAAGATTTTGGCATTGTTTTCTGCCTTGTCTGCAGTTTTAAGAAAGGAGTAGGTCGATCTTCGAACATATATTTTGCTTTTATATGAACTATTAATCTAACATAATTAGTGTTAAACTGTCATTTTTTTCTTGCCCACTTTGTTTATCTTTTTACAATTGTACATCAAAAGGATGACGAGTACTGAAAATGTGTGTGTGCCTATTGGATAGTGCCCTACTATGATCCCCAAAATAACCCTTTCTAGACTCTTCCCTACTCTACCCCTCCTTGCATCATCTCATACCTATTTTACTATTCTGATTCCCCCTAAAACAAGCCTTTCTAAACCCTTCCCACTGACTCTTCTGCTTCCACCTCCCTTTTACTCATCCCAAGCCTTCTCCTACTGCTATGAGCTACAAAACAAACAAAAAAAAACATTTCTAAATCCTTCCTTCTTCTATCACCCCACTATCCTTTTCAATCCAAATAACAGGCTAACATGTCCACCACTCAAATTAATTTCATATTTCACTATACTAATTCACCACTAATCCTTTATGGGTTCTGGAGTAGTGTGCAACTCGCCGAAAAAGCACTTGAACACCCCATCAGGGGTAGCAAGCGCTATATAAATGCAAACTTTTTTCCCTCTTCTATCCCTCCACTATCCTTCTCAATCCAAATAACTGACTAACATATCCACCACTCAAATTACTTTCATATTTCACTATACTAATTCACCACTAATCCTTTATGGGTTCCAGAGTAGCGTGCTACTCGCCGAAAAAGCACTTTGACGCCTCATATGGGGTAGTAAGCGCTATATAAATGCAATCACAATTATGCACCCACTCATGATCACTACAGCTGGGCCCCACGGATCACTCACACACCTACTTAGATACTTACACACCCACTCAGACACTCATGCCCCCACTCACAGACCCACTCAGACACTTATGAACCCACTCACAGACCCACTCAGACACTTACAGACTCACTGAGAGACTTATGCACCCACTCATGATCACTACAGCTGGGCCCCAGGGATCACTCACACACCTACTCAGAGACCTACACACCCACTCACAGACCCACTCAGAGTCTCATGCATCCACACATAGACCCACTCATAGACTCACACACCCACTCACAGATCCACTCAAGTTTAAACATTACATTAGTAAACTACTGTTCACAAACATTATTTACAATATGTGTTTTACACTTTTTCAAAAAACATGCTTTCCCAATGACTTTTCTGCGAAATCAAAACATACAAGCCCAATATATTTCACGATAAATTTGCACCAAATATAACATTTAGAAAAAAATTAACAGTTATTAACGTACTGAAACATGGCAAGGACAGATACAGAGAAATACATAAATGGGTGGTCCATTAAGCAGGTGTAGTGTGTAGTAGACACTTACACAATGAGAAAATAGTAACTAATGCCCCAGTACAAAATTATACAGTTGGGTAGACATGTTTCACAAAACTGTGGACTCTTCTTAGAAAAAATGAGATTCCATTATGGCCCGAATGCACTTTCAGATAAATTAAGCCTCAAAGGAAAGAACTTACAAATATAAAAAAAGAAGGTGCCACAGGTAAAGCTCCACTTGAGTAAAATGGAAACGATCCTAACTTTTTGGGCTTGGCGAATGCAAAGCAAAAATGTTTCCTCTAATATTCAATATTGAAAAATGACCTGAAATCCTTAACAGAAGTGAATGAATCGTAAATATATTGGAGCACAATCTCAACTTCAGTGAGGGTGACAAATTAATTATTTAATGACGTCTCCTTATAAGAGCAGTGTGCATGGCTCGCCCCTTTAAATACAGTAAGTATGCAAATCCCCAAGATCCACAGCACCACTCACACACCCACTCACAGACCCATACACCCACTAACACACCCACCCACAGACCCATAGCAGCACTTACACTGCCACTCACAGACACACACAGGCACTGACATAACCAGTCAAAGACTCGCATAGGCACTCACAGAGCCTGAAAGCCCACTCACGCACTCATAGACTACCTCACACAGCCACTGAGACACTCCCACTCCAACTCAGAGACCCAAACAGATACTCATACACCCTCTTACAGACCCACACAGGTGCTCGCACATCCACTGTGAAACGTTACCGGTTACAGTTATGAAAAACAATTTATAAAAACCTTAGAAATTCACTGAGAAAACCAAAGGTTACAGGGACTTTATAGTTAGGAACTAGAATTCAAAAAACCTTAGAAATTCACTGCAAAAAAACAAAGGTTACAGGGACATTATAGTTAGGAAATAGAATTTTAAAAAACTTAGAAATTCACAGAAAATATAGTTAGGCTCACATTTCACTCAGACAAAACCATAGAAATTCAGCAGTTATAGTTATCTGAGCTAACTATAACTTACATCCCCACAATGCACTGCTTATGACCTCAGATATTACATCAGTCGTGACATGGTCAGTGGCATCAATGATGAGATCTCAAATGACATCACTGATGACATCAACCACAGAACCACTCACACACCCACTCACACCTCTATACAACCTCTTCAAAACCTACTCACACATCCACACAACCACTCATATACCCATTCACAGACCCACACAGGTACTCACACAACCACTCAGTCATCCATAGAGCCACTCACACACCCACTCCCTCACACGGCCACTCACACAACCACTCAATCACCCATACAGCTGCTCCTACAACCAGACACTTACCCATGCAGCCACTCACGCAACCACTTACATACCCATGCACACTTCCATACAAGCACTCCCAAATCCTCTAACTCACCCATACAGCCATTCACACAGACACTCACTCTCCAAAACAGCCACTCACACACCAACTCACTTAACCAAACACCCACTCAAACAGCCACTCACTCAATATATGTTAGAAGTAGTATCGCACATTTGTAGTACACCTAGTATACTATGTTTAACACTCATAAACATTTAGAAAATACTTAGACTCACTGGATGATGTCATCAGTGTTGTCATGAGTGATGTCACTGGCCATGTCATGAGTGATGTAATATGTTAGATCATAGGCAGTGCATTGCGGGGGGGCATAAGAGTTAGCTCAGATACCTATAACTGCTGAATTTCTATGGTTTTGTACAAGTGAAATCTGAGCCTAAGTACAACGTCCCTGTAACGTAAAATATATAGATATATACATCTATATATATGTATATATTACCTACGGGCAGTCACCAGTAGGTAGTTATAGTTAGGATCTAATTTTCACAGAGAGAGCAGTTTTTGATTTGCCAATAACTTTGGCGTTGTTTGATGAATCCTCGCAAATTATTCAGAAGTAGTTTGTCGCTCAATTCAGCTGCTGTCTTCAAAGCTTTGGGGTGATCCGTCAAGTGGGGGCTGAGAAAAAGGGGTGTCCCAAAACGTGTTTTCCCCATGTTAATTTCCATAGCAACTTTCTAAATTGCTACAGCCCGAACTGCTGAACAGAATTACACCAAATTTGTCAGGAAGGTAGATGTTGGTTCAGGGAAGTGCCTTTTTGTAATTTGGTGTAAATGCGTTCAGTAGCTGCAGAGAAATTTAAAGACATTTCCAGTTTTATATCAAGGGATGTGGAGGATCCTCAATCCCTTCCGATCTCATGCTGAGATTTGATTGGCTGCCAACACTTCAAGCCAGGAAGCGTTGGCAGCCATCTTGTGACTTGGCTTGAACCGAGTCACAGAGAAAACGTTAATGAAAACAGAAAAGGGGGCAGGGTAGAAACACCCTTACCCCGTAGGCCTCTGGGGGGTCTCACAAGGACCCCCGCAGGGCCCAAAAAGCATTTTTTTAAACGTTTTGGCGGGAGTCGGGCTGGATCTGCGATTTCTGCCAAAACTTTTTTTTAAATTAAGAATGGGCTTCCCCGCTTTGTTTCTAATCGACCCCCGGATGGGCCAGGTCCCGGGGGCATTTAAATAATTAAGGAGGGGAGGCGCGAAAGCCCCCCCTCCTGAGGCTTACTGATGCCCCGGGGACCACCACCTCCTTGGGCTTCTTCATGAAAAAATGTTAGGGAGGCCCTGGCCTCCCTGCTGCTCCGGGGAACACCACCTCCCCGGGGCCTATTTAATTATAATTGGGTGAGCCTCTTGGACCCCCTCAGCCCTGGGGACCGCCACCTCCCCAGGGCTTAAAATTTAAGTAATGCAGGGGGCCATGCGGACCCCCCCCCACCAGTCCCAGGGACTGCTACCTCCCCGGGGCTTTGGCCAAAATGAATTCGAGGACAAATTAAAGCAAGGAGGGGGGCCGCGCGGTCCCCCTCCTTGCGCCATAAATGGACCTGGGACCTCCACCCCGCAAGGCTGGCTCCTATGTCCGGGGTGTCCACCCCCGGGACACAGCTGTTTACTATGGCTTGGCGGGAGCTATACCGCTCCTGCCAAGCTATAGCAAACTGTACTCTGCTTTCAGCAAGCAAGAGCATTAAGGCTATCGCTTGCTGAAAACAGAGCATAATTGCTTTTACGCACAAGGAGCTCCATGTTAGCAGGACCCTATGTGTAAAAGCAATGCCGGGTCACGCAGGAGACGGGTAGTTGGCAGGAACCACTGGGGCCTTCAGGCTTCCCCTTCGGTCTCCATCAGTGACAAGTGGGCACCCTGGGTGGGACCAGGGCACCCACAATTGAGGCCGGGCCCAGATGATGGATTCCCCGGGCCGAAATAGGCCCGGGGGGGCACTCAGCCACTTCCCTGTAAGTAAAAAAAACAAAATGTTTTTTAAATAGGCCGGGCCCCGGTGGATGGGGTATCCGGGGCTGAAATCAGCCCAGGGAGGGAGGCCGCGCAGCCCCCCCCCCACTGCTGGTTGGGGGATGAAGTCTCGAGTGCTCGACAGTGTCCTTGGAGGACAACAAGCCCTCCTGTTACCTCCAGTAAGTCCCACACAGCCAAATTGCTGAGAGGTCTCCAGAGGCCACGCCCCCTTTCTCCACCACTCTGCAAACACACCTTCTGGTGCACTGCTGTTTGGGGGCTGAAGTCCTCTTGGATGCTGAGGTTTCTTGGGGGCCCAGAACCCCTCCTGTTACCTCCAGTAAGTACGACACAGCAGGATTTCTGAGAGCTGGTCGGAGGCCCCTTCCCCTTTCTCAACCACTCTGCAAACGCGACAACTAGTTAAAAAAAAAACATAGAAATTCACTTTAAAAAAACAAAGGTTACTGAGTCGTCATAGTTAGGAAATAGAATTTTAAAAAACCTTAGAAATTCACTGGGTTTTTTGTTAGTAAGGGAATTTTTGGGATTTAGGGTGAGTAGGGGATTTTGGGTGACAAGGGAATTTTTTGAGTTTAGGATGGGTATGGGATTTTGGGTGACAAGGGAATTGTTAGGGTTTAGGGTGGGTATGGGATTTTGGGTGGCAAGGGAATTTTTAGGGTTTAGGATGGGTATAGGTTTTTGTGTGGCAAGGGAATTTTTTGGGTTTAGGGTGGGTATGGGTTTTTGTGTGGCAATGTCATTTTTGGGGTTTAGAGTAAGTATGGTTATTTGAGTGATGGGTGGATATGGGTATTTGGGTGACGAGGTATTTTTAGGGTTCAGGGTGGCTATGGGTTTTTGGGTGGCAAGGGGATTTTTAGCGTTTAGTGTAGGTAAGGTTTTTTGTGTGGCAAGGGAGTTTATTGGGTTTAGGGTGGGTATGAGTATTTGGGTGAAGAGTGGGCATGGGTATTTGGGAAAAAAGGAAATGTTTAGGGTGGGTATGGGTTTTTGGGTGGCAAGGGAATTTTTAGGGTTTAGGGTAGGTAAGTGTTTTTGTGTGGCAAGGAAACTTTTGGGGTTTAGTGTGGGTATGGGTATTTGGGTGGCAAGGGAACTTTTAGGGTGGGTATGGGTTTTTGGGGGGCAAGGGAACTTTTAGGGTTTAGGGTGGATAAGGGGTTTTGGGTGGCAAGAGACTTTTTAGGGTTTAGGATAGGTAAGGGTTTTTTTCGGTGGTAAGGGAATTTTTAGGGTTTAGGGTAGGTGTGGGTTTTTTGATGGCAATGGAATTTTTAGGGTTTAGGGTGGGTATAGGATTTTGGGTGGCAAGGGAATTTTTAGGGTTAGGGTAATATGGGGTTTTCGGTGGCAAGGACATTTTTAGAGTTTAGGATGGATATGGGGTTTATGGTGGCAAGGGAATTTTTAGGGTGGGTATGGGGTTCTGGGTGGCAAGGGAATTTTTGAGATGGGTATGGGGTTTTGGGTGGCAAGGGACTTTTTAGGATTTAGGGTGGCTATGAGATTTTGCGTGGCAAGGGAATGTTTAGGGTCTAGGGTGGGTATGGGATTTAGTGTGGCAAGAGAATATTTAGGGTTTAGAGTGGGTATGGGTTTTTGGATGGTAAGAGAATTTTGGGGGGTTTAGCTTGGGCATGGTTGTTTGGGTGGCATGGAATTTTTAGGGTTTATTGTGGGGATAGGTTTTTTGGTGGGAAGGGAATTTTTAGAATTTATGATCGGCATGGGTTTTTGAGTGGCAAGGGAATTTTGAGGGTGGGTAAAGTTTAAGGGATGAGGGTTAAGGAAAATATAACAAAAAGGATGTATTTTACATATATATGTAAATATTTATACACACATACATACATATATGTATGTGTTTATAAAATAAACATAAATATAAATGTTTTTTACAAATGGCTATGCCCTTACCACGCATGCCTTTACAATGAAAATGTAAGTGTTTCGCAGATAACTATAAAGCCTTCATTTATAATATAGGGGCTATTTACGGACCCGGGGCTTGGCTACATTTAGAAAGGGGAGTGGTGCCACGCGTCCCCCCTCCCGGGTTGTTTTTGGCTCCGGGGACCTCCACCTCTCCGGGGCAGGTCCTATAATACCAAAGGAGGGGGTCCACGCGGCCCCCTCTTGAGTCATTAATGGCCATCACGCAGGGCCGGCTACCTATGTCCCGAGATGCCCAATCTTGGGACATAGTTGTTTGCTGTCGCTTGGCAGGAGCTTTGACAGCTCCCGCCAAGCAAGAGCAAACAGGAAGTCTGCTCCCAGTGGGCAGGAGCAGGAAAACTGCTAACACCCGCTTGGAGCGTGCTTTTCATCTGTTTTCCTGCCCGGTCTCAAGAGGACAGGAAAACAGATAAAAGAATTGCTCCCACAGACAGGGAGTATCATTTTTGGCTGCTCCCTGTGTACGGGAGCAATGTCCATTAAGCTGGGGAGCCGTCAGGGACCGGAGAGGCATTGAGGGCCCCGCGATCTCCAACACATCTCTGCCAAGTGCCATGCATTTGAAGTTAGACTAACGCATATTAATGTACTTACTGCATCCCTGCAGGGTCTGACATTTGTCACACACATGGCCGTAGCACTCACTAAAAGGCAGACCTTTTAGAAGACTTCATAGCAGAGCATTATTGCATATTTATAGTGTTTTCAATCCCTGATGCGGCACCAAAATGTTAGTAAACTCTGGTGTACCTCGCAGCACTAGCATTTCTGCTGTGCCCAGGTGGTGTGGTAGGGGCTGGTGGAAGTTGTGTAGACAGGCCACAGTTAGGAATGTCCTGGAGACCCCTTGATGGGCCTCTCGCAGTCACACCTCTTCCAGGAGTAGCGTTTGGGTTGCAGTGCTAGCAGGCTGGCCCCTGAGGATCATGGCTAATGAGGTCCCTCGTAGGCCCGACAGATAGTCATACTCTTGCTCAGCTCTGATGTAATTTTGACCCTCAGGGGCCTGGTGAAGTGAGCACTGATTGCCCATGACCCCCCTCCCCCTTGCGAGCACTTAAAACGTTAACTGAATGCAAATGGTCCCACAAAAGTGGATTCCAAATTTGCTCCAAAAAAATAAGTCTTTATTATAAGAACGATACATATGTTATGATGCATTTCCACAGAGGAGACATGCTCTTGTTTTTGAAAGTCATTAGCCGGTGCTGGCTCACTCCCAGCATCCCCCCACCATTGTTGCTTCGCTACACAGTGTAGTTTAATGTATGCTAAGGAAAATGTGACAATGTCAGAAAATGTTGGTGTTTAAGACAGCTCATATTAAACCCAATAATAAGCACCAGAATGAAATGTAAACAGTGCTCCCGGCAGCTGTGCCATGTTTTGATGCGGACTGGTGCTTCACTGGGCAGCTCGGCAGAAAGGCAACGTAAACAAGCCCTGCATCGTCATGGCGTAATGCAACAGCCAGCCTCTTTAACTACTTGCAATGCAGTGCAAGAGCTGAATTGTTCATCTTATGATGATGGTCATATAAAGCTATGATCGTAATATAAAGTAAATATCCCAGTAGAAATGTAAACATATGTAGATCAATGAGAAAGAGAGGAACAATGAAAAAGGGAGCTAGTTCATTTCCCCTGTGAAAATCACTATAATCAAGAAGAACTGGCTCACACCTAGAAGCCTCTAGTTTATGTCTATGAGAAACTAGTGTTTTTTTTCCAGAAGACCCTCACCCACCAACCTACTTGATGGCATGCTTCATCATTGGGTCCCACTCAAGGTGCCGAGTGCACCTCGGGTGTGCTACGACGCCTGGATTACAGCGGAGCAGGTTTTTTTGTGTGGTGTGGTGAAAGTAATGTTAAAACAGCCTATAGGGTCCCTTGGCAAATTAAATTTAATAGTGGGCCCTATGACAGGATTAAAATAAGAAGGTGCGGATATGTGTAGAGTTTTATTGTATGACTCTAATATCCTAGAAATAGGTCTACATGTTTCAGCCAGTCTCTAAAATATGCTGGCTTTCGTCAGGACCTGTTGAGAAAAGGTGTGTCAAGAATTATGCGTGTTGGTCAGGGTGTTCCTGGCCAATTACAGTGAAAAAAAGTGTCGCACGTGCTGAGGTGCGAAAGAAAAAAGTGGAGGTGAACCAATTGTTTCCTCCTGATGATGCCGTCGAAATCTGTAAAGGAAGGACAAACAAGTCGCAAAACACATAAACATATAGTTGTTTAAGCATGAGAAATACATGCACTCATGTGTGCCACACGCAGTGTCAGGTTTGATCAATTCTCGATCTATGTGGTGGTGACAGTATGTTTCACTCATGCGTGCATCGCATTAGTAAGCGGATTTTTATGCGCTATCGTGAAAAAAACCGCAGCGGCTAGTTTTGCGGCGGGTTAGGTGTTTCGGTTTGTAAAACGATGCTTACTGTGGTAAATTCGCCATGTGCAGCATGAATCCCGCAAGGGGGCAGGGCCTGTAGTCACACGCTGAAATATGAAAAAATAGGGAGTGAAAAGTTACTTAATGGAATCTGGTGCTGAGAAAAGCCCTCTCGTGCTGATCCGGAATTTGAGTCCGGGAGCTCCACTTACTTCATCAAGGTCCACTGCCCTCTGATAATACCTATTGCGGCCTTGGTTCGCGATTCCGTCGTTGTGAGGCCGCTGTGGAGACCTGTGTTATATGTGTATTCTCCCACCATCTGGGGCCGGTGAGTGAGCTATCGCGTCATCATGCGGGGCGTGGTCACGTCATCACTCGGGGGCGTGGTTAGTGGGAAGGGAGGACAGACTATGCCTCCGGGAGCGAAAAATTATTTTAAAAAAAAAAGTTTGGGTTGAGAAGTTTTTTATATATAAGGAGCAGAAAGAAGAAAAGAATTGTGGTTACAAATCAAGTTGGTAAAAAAGCATTATAATGCCATTGTACTATGTGATGTAGGAATAACCTATCCATGGTGTGGTATAGGCATAGTCAGATAATGTATGTGCCGTGTGGATGTCTGCAAAAGGGAGATTCGGTATCCCTAATTAAAGGGAATATTGTATGGAAATCTTAGGAAGTCTCCGGACCAGAACACATCGTGGATTAAGATGTGCATAACCAATTGTGGTAATATCAAAAAGGGGAATTTATGCCGATTTGGGTCCCTAGGTGGCAGCAGGGATTGACAGGAGTGCCTGCCAGAAGTAGGCCCCTGGGAAGAGTCACATTAGGGGCTAAATGCATGGTGGTGTAATGTGGGCATACATCGGGAAGGTCCTGCACCACTCTAAAGATGAAGGCTGGTGGTAGGATGTGTGCTCGATCAGCAATGGTTTAATGCATTCCACGGGATGTTGACGTTCAGCCCTGTTTTATGGGTTGAGAGTCGGTAAATCCAGCGTTGCTCCTTCTGCAGGAGTAGGTTTTCCCCTGTTCCGGCTGAGACATCAATCTGTTCTAAGACAACCCATTTCAGGTCGTTTGGAGTGTGTCCTGCTCTGATGAAGTGGTCCGTCATTTGTGTGGTGTTTCTGTTGCAGCAGATGTTGCTTCTGTGTTCTCCGATTCTGATCTTTATTTTCCTACCGGTCATGCCAATGTACCGGAGGCCACACGGGCACTCAATCATGTAAATGACATGCGAGGAGTTGCAGTTGGTGTGTTTCTTTAAAGACCAGATTTGCCCTTGTTCTAGTTCCAAGGTTTTAGTGGTTATGGTAAGGTGGCATACCCGACAATTGCCGCATGCGAAGTGGCCTGTCACGCTGGGGAGACCCCATGCGTTGAGGACAGAGGTATCCCTTGGTTTGTTTGTTTTACTCGGGCGTGTGGAGATTAGGCGGTCTCTTAAGCTGTCTGCTCGTTTAAATGAGAATGGCTTCTCCCATTTTAGTTTGCCAGTGTTGAGAATCTTCCAGTTCCTGTTTATGATTTTGGTAATCTTGTTTGAGATGGTATTATAAGTAGTTACACACGTCAGCGGGATTGTAGTGTCTGTTTTTTGGTTTTCTCCAAGCAGTGCTTCCCTGTTCTGGTTCCGTGCCCTCTTCTTAGATATGCATATTATTTTCTTGGGGTAACCTCTGCTCTTGAGTTTTTCAGCTAGGTTTAGTGATTGTGCCTGGTAGTCCTCAATTTTGCTACAATTCCTTCTGATCCTGAGGAATTGTCCGTATGGTAAGTTCTCCCTGAGTGAGCGTGGGTGGAAACTTTCAAATTTGAGAAGCGCGTTCCTGGCTGTGGGCTTGTAGAAGGTGGTGGTTTTTAAAGAACCTTCTTTTGCCTCAGTGGTCAGGTCCAAGAATGCTAGTTTCCTTCTGTCTGCCGTGCTGGTAAAGCGTAGATAAGGGTCACAGCTATTCAGCCATGTGAGGAACGAGGCAAGTGTGTCTTCTTGGCCTGTCCATATCATCAAGATGTCGTCGATGAAACGGCGCCAAAATTTTATGTAATCCTTGAAGGGGTTGTTTGGGTTCAGAATGTGTGTATTTTCAAAGTTGCACACATAGATGCCTGCCACACTCGGGGCAAATGTGCTGCCCATAGATGTTCCATTGATTTGGAGGAAAAAAATCCCTTCGAAAGTAGTTTTCTTTGAGGGCAAGAGTTGCACATTGCATAATGAATTCTCTGGGTGTGTTGAATTCCCATGTGGTTTCCTGCAGAGTTTGTCTTATGACCCTTGGAGTTTCGTCCTGGGGGAGACTTGTATATAGACTCTCTATATCAAGTCCCACTAGGAGGTTGTTAAGTGGGTCGAATGGCATGTCCTTGATGAGATTCAAGAGATGTTTAGTGTCCTTGAGGTACATGGTCGATTATTGCACCAATGGATTTAGGAAGAAGTCGCAAAAACGTGATAAGGGCTCCAGGAGGGAATTTATTCCCGACAATTGGGCGGCCAGGTGGTGGTCTGCTGTCCTTATGTATTTTCGGTACTGTGTAGAAGTATGGAATTTTGATCTTCTTAGTACATAGGAATTCAGCCTCTTGTTTGGAGATGTGGTTCCTTGTCTCCGCTTCTTCCACTAATACGTGGATAGTGGTCTTCAATGCCTGTGTTGGGTCCTCTTTGAGTTTCCTGTAGTTTCGGTTGTCTCCAAGTAAGCGCCTGCACTCTTTTGTGTAGTCGTCCCTATCTAGTATTCCTCCTCCTTTATCGGCAGGTTTTATAATGATGGAGTAATTGTTCTGAAGTCTACGTAGGGCTTCCCATTCTTCCTTCATCATGTTGTGGAAGGTCTCATTTTCTGTGGTCTCTTCAATCTCTTTGAAGACGGCCTGTTCGAAGGTAATTAGTTCCACTGGGGTAGTGAAAGGTGAGGGGCAGAAAGTGGAATTGGTTTTTAAACCCGTTTCATTAGGGTTCCCTGTATTGGCAATCGTAGTTTGGTTTTCAAAGAACGTCTTCAATTTTATTTAATTTCCAGAAAAATTCCGCTAACTCACAATGGAGTTTGAATTTGTCAAGGCGAGCAGTTGGTACGAAACTAAGTCCTTTGTTCAGGACTGTCTCTTCGGTGGATGTGAGAGCCGTCGAGGATAGATTAAATACTAGGTTCTGTTCCTGGCTGGTACTTCTCAAGTTCTCTGTCCGCTCGGTCCCGGTTGGGGTTCTTTGGATTTGCTCCTGGTATGCGCTCCCACTGGTCCCTCTTCCTCTTCCCAGTGTACCTGTTGTCTGTCTCTTCGCCTGCCTCTTCTTCTCCTGCCTCTCCCTAAAAAAGGCGGTCTTTGGTTCTGTGGGAAGAAGTGCTGGGGAGCTGGGTGAAACTGGGGGTGCCAAACAAAAAATGGATTTGAATGGGGTAAAAAAGAAATTTTGGCCTGGGTGTGGGTATGTTTCCCACTGTTGTGGCCATTGGTGGGGTTTGCCTCTTCCTTGTGTTTTTTGGTTGCTACCTGTGCTCGACCCGCTGCTTGTCGATGTGTCATCCCCTGATATGTCTGATAGTGTGTCCTGTTTGTTTGGTGGGACATAGTCTTCTGCTGCATATGGGTAGACTTTGGAGTAGGAGAATCGTTTAAGGTCTTTTTGGCACTTGGTGATTTTTGACTGTGTCAAATACTCTTTATATTCATTCATCTCCATATTGGTCTCGTCTAGTTTCTTCTTGAAGGAGGTAATGGTGGTCTTGAATTGATTCTCTGTGACCTGTATTTCTATAAGCATGGCATCTGACAGTCTTTTCGCTGTTTTTATGATGAGGACTATCCAGTCCATTGTGCAGTGCCACGCTATCTGTGCCCAGTCCTTCCTGAAGGTTGGGTCATCAAGGAAGATCCTGGGTGCATTGGTCACCAGTAGTCCTCTAGGGGCTGTGTTGCTGCGTAAATAATCAGTCAGGATCACTCCATGTAAGATCGTCCGAATTCTATTTCTTTTCTGCTCCGTGAGTTTTAACCAGTCAGTAGTTTGTGAAATGGTTTGGGACATGTTAAAGTCAGCGAGTAACGGTGGGCCTGAGAGGATTTCATTTATATCCTCTTCTGTAAATGTGAGGCCTGGGTTTTCTGCCATTTTGCTATGTATAGGGAAATGAGAGTGTTTTAAGAGAAAAATATATTTTATGTACTCTCACAGCTGTGCGCTGTCTATGATATGTAGATCAATGAGAGAGAGACGAACAATGAAAAAGGGAGCTAGTTCATTTCCCCTGTGAAAATCACTATAATCCAGAAGAACTGGCTCACACCTAGAAGCCTCTAGTTTATGTCTATGGGAAACCACTGTTTTTTTTTTTAGAAGACCCTCACTAACCAACCTAGTTGGTGGCATGCTTCATCATTGGGTTCCACCCAAGGTGCCGAGTGCACCTCGGGTGTGCTACAACGCCTGGATTACAGCGGAGCGGGTTTTTTCGTGTGGTGCAGTGAAAGTGATGTTAAAACTGCCTATAGGGTCTCTTGGCGAATTAAATTTAATAGTGGGCCCTATGACAGGATTAAAATAAAAAGGTGCGGATATGTGTAGAGTTTTATTGTATGACTCTAATATCCTGGAAATAGGTCTACATATTTCCCGCCGGTCTCTAAAGTATGCTGGCTTTCGTCAGGACCTGTTGGGAAAAGGTGTGTCAAGAATTATGTGTGTTGGTCAGGGTGTTCCTGACCAATTAGAGTGAACAAAAAGAGTTGCACGCGCTAAGGTCGAAAGAAAAAAGTGGAGGTGAACCCAATTGTTTCCTCCTGAATACCGTCGAAATCTGTAAAGGAAGGACAAACAAGACGCGAAACACATAAACATAAACATATAGTTGCTTAAGCATGAGAAATACATGCACTCATGTGTGCCACACGCAGTGTCAGGCTCCATCATTTCTCGATCTATGTGGTGGTGACAGTATGTGTCACTCATGCATGCATCGCACTAATAAGCGAATTTTTATGCGCTATCGTGAAAAAAAATGCAGCGGCTAGTTTTGCGGCGGGTTAGGTGTGTCGGTATGTGAAACGATGCTTACTATGGTAAATTCGCCATGTGCAGCATGAAACCCGCAAGGGGGCAGGAGCTATAGTCACATGCTGAAATATGAAAAAATAGGGCGTGAAAAGTTACATAATGGAATCTGGTGCCGAGAAAAGCCCTCTCGTGCTGATCCGGAATTTGAGTCCGGGAGCTCCACTTACTTCATCAAGCTCAACTGCCCTCTGATAATACCTGTTGCGGCCTTGGCTCGGGATTCCGTCATTGTGAGGCCGCTGTGGTGACCCGTGTTATATGTGTAGTCTCCCGCCATCTGGGGCCGGTGAGTGAGCGATCGCGTCATCACGCGGGGGCGTGGTCGCGTCATCACTCGGGGCGTGGTTAGTGGGAAGGGAGGACAGACTATGCCTCCAGGTATTAGTGGAAGAAGCGGAGACAAGGAACCACATCTCCAAACAAGAGGCTGAATTCCTATGTACTAAGAAGATCAAAATCCCATACTTCTACACAGTACCGACAATACATAAGGACAGCAGACCACTACCTGGCTGCCATATTGTGTCGGGAATAAATTCCCTCCTGGAGCCCTTATCGCGTTTTTGTGACTTCTTCCTAAATCCAATGGTGCAAAAATTGACCACGTACCTCAAGGACACTAAACATCTCCTGAATCTCATCAAGGACATGCCATTCGACCCACTTAACAACCTCCTAGTGGGACTTGAGATAGAGAGTCTATATACAAGTCTCCCCCAGGACGAAACTCTAAGGGTCATAAGACAAACTCTGGAGGAAACCATGTGGGAATTCAACACACCCAGAGAATTCATAATGCAAAACTCTTGCCCTCAAAGAAAACTACTTTGAATTCGAAGGGGATTTTTTCCTCCAAATCAACGGAACATCTATGGGCAGCACATTCGCCTCGAGTGTGGCAGGCATCTATGTGTACAACTTTGAAAATACACACATTCTGAACCCAAACAACCCCTTCAAGGATTACATTAAATTTGGGCGCCGTTTCGACGACATCTTGATGATATGGACAGGCCAAGAAGACACACTTGCCTCGTTCCTCACATGGCTGAATAGCCGTGACCCTTATCTACGCTTTACTAGCACGGCGGACAGAAGGAAACTAGCATTCTTGGACCTGACCATTGAGGCAAAAGAAGGTTCTTTAAAAACCACCACCTTCTACAAGCTCACAGCCAGAAACGCGCTTCTCAAATTTGAAAGTTTCCACCCACGCTCACTCAGGGAGAACTTACCATACGGACAATTCCTCAGGATCAGAAGGAATTGTAGCAACATTGAGGACTACCAGGCACAATCACTAGACCTAGCTGAAAGACTCAACAGCAGAGGTTACCCCAAGAAAAAAATACGCATATCTAAGAAGAGGGCACGGAATCAAACAGTGGCGGCTGCCACCAATCTAAAGTGGTGAGGCGACGGAAGGAGGCATGAGGGGGCTGGGTGTCTTACGCTTCTTTTCAAGACCGATAATCAACAGGGACGCTTAGTACACAAGCACAACACTCTGAGTGAAATATCAAATTGAAAAGAGGAACAAAAACACAACTATTTCTCCGTGTGAAATTCTCCAGCCCACTTGCACAAAAAAATCGGATCAGTAGTAAAAAGAAAAGCAACAATAATATTAATCGAGGGAACATTAAGGCTTACAATCAATGCCATTGACGTTTGGTTAATTATGCATTACTTACAGCAAAGGAGCGGACGGCTTCAGACTCCGAGCCCCAGCTTTCAAATGCCCCCTCTGGCTCTGAGGCAGCCCACGCACGCGCTTTGGTCTGTGCCCACTGGTACAGGCAGCAGGGTGCGCAGGTCAGAGGCATGGGGCCAGGACCAGGTGCAGAGAGATCCTTGCCCGTAATACGGAAGCCGACATCCTTTAAATAGAAAGGAATCTGGCTTTCTCTTTAATCCGGTGGCGCTCTGGGAACCACAGTCCTGCCTGCGCATTGTGTGCATGCACGCACCAAGCGCTCATACCTTGCGGAAGCACGCCTGCCCACTACCAATCCAGGCTTTGCTCTCAGGCATTTTATTGTAAAAACTGCATGAGAGCAAAGCAATGATTGGGTGGGTCAGGTAAACCCAACGCTCCGAAGGACACAAGAGGGGCCGAGCTGCATTCCTCTCTTGCTCCTTGACAGAGCATATGTTCAAGGCCTGCAGTGCGCATGGTAGGTTGGTCGCAGTCCTAGGCCTGTCCAACCTGTCTTGCGCACTAGACTTCAGACGAGGCTCAGGGCTGAATTGCCAATCACTAGGATTGGCCACACCCTGCCTTAAACGGCACAGACAAGGGTGAACACTGGTATATTTTTAATTATTCAAGTTGTGCCTCACTGCTGACTAGAAGGGGGCTTTGGGGTTAAGGGGGGGCGGTGCTCCTAAACCCCTTAGGAGGAACCGCCTCTGGAATCAGAACAGGGAAGCACTGGTAGAAGGAAACCAAAAAACAGACACTACAATCCCGCTGACGTGTGTAACTATTTATAATACCATCTCAAACAAGATGACCAAAATCATAAAAAGGAACTGGAAGATTCTCAACACTGGCAAACTGAAATGGGAGAAGCCATTATTCTCATTTAAACGAGCAGACAGCTTAAGAGACCGCCTAATCTCCACACGCCCGAGAAAAAACAACAAACCAAGGGATACCTCTGTCCTCAACGCATGGGGTCTCCCCAGCGTGACAGGCCATTTCCCATGCGGCAATTGTCGGGTATGCCACCTTACCATAACCACTAAAACCTTGGAACTAGAACTAGGGCAAATCTGGTCTTTAAAGAAACACACCAACGGCAATCCCTCACATGTCAGCTGGAACAGGGGAAAACTTCTCCTGCAGAAAGAGCAACGCTGGATTTACCGACTCTCAACCCATAAAACAGGGCTGAACGACAACATCCTGTGGAATGCATTAAACCATTGCTGATCGAGCACACATCCTACCACCAGCCTTCATCTTTAGAGTGGTGCAGGACCTTCCCGATGTATGCCCACAATACACCACCATGCATTTAGCCCCTAGTGTGACTCTTCCCTGGGGCCTACTTCTGGCAGGCACTCCTGTCAATCCCTGCTGACACCTAGGGACCCTAATCGGCATAAATTCACCTTTTTGATATTACCACAATTGGTTATACACATCTTAATCCACGATGTGTTCTGGTCCGGAGACTTCCTAAGATTTCCATACAATATTCCCTTTAATTAGGGATACCGAATCTCCCTTTTGCAGACATCCACACGGCATATACATTATCTGACTATGCCTATACCACACCATGGATAGGTTATTCCTAGATCACATAGTGCGATGGCATTATAATGCTTTTTTACCAACTTGATTTGTAACCACAATTCTTTTCTTCTTTCTGCTCCTTATATATAAAAAAAACTTCTCAACCCAAACTTTTTTTTTTGGGGAATAATTTTTCGCTCCCGGAGGAATAGTCTGTCCTCCCTTCCCACTAACCACGCCCCGAGTGATGACGCGACCATGCCCCCGCGTGATGACACGATCGCTCACTCCCCGGCCCCAGATGGCGGGAGACTACACATATAACACAGGTCTCCACAGCAGCCTCACAACGACGGAATCCCGAACCAAGGCTGCAACAGGTATTATCAGAGGGCAGTGGACCTTGATGAAGTAAGTGGAGCACCCGGACTGAAATTCCGGATCAGCACGAGAGGGCTTTTCTCTGCACCAGATTCCATTAATTAACTTTTCACTCCCTATTTTTTCATATTTCAGCATGTAACTACAGACCCTGCCCCCTTGCGGGATTCATGCTGCACATGGCGAATTTACCATAGTAAGCATCGTTTCACAAACCGAAACACCTAACCCACCGCAAAACTAGCCGCTGCGGTTTTTTTCATCGATAGCGCATAAAAATCCGCTTATTAGTGCGATGCACGCATGAGTGAAACATACAGTCACCACCACATAGATCGAGAAATGATCGAGCCTGACACTGCATGTGGCACACATGAGTGCATGTATTTCTCATGCTTAAGCAACTTTATGTTTATGTTTATGTGTTTTGCGTCTTGTTTGTCTTTCCTTTACAGATTTCGACGGCATCATCAGGAGGAAACAATTGGTTCACCTCCACTTTTTTCTTTCGCACCTTAGCGCGTGCAACACTTTTCTTCACTGTAATTGGCCAGGAACTCCCTGACCAACACACATAATTCTTGATACACCTTTTCCCAACAGGTCCTGACGAAAGCCAGCATATTTTAGAGACTGGCTGAAACATGTAGACCTATTTCCAGGATATTAGAGTCATACAATAAAACTCTACACATATCCGCACCTTCTTGTTTTAATCCTGTCATAGGGCCCACTATTAAATTTAATTCGCTAAGGGATCCTATAGGCTGTTTTAACATCACTTTCACTGCACCACACCACACAGAAAAACCCGCTCCGCTGTAATCCAGGCATCGTAGCACACCCGAGGTGCACTCGGCACCTTGGGTGGGACCCAATGATGAAGCAGGCCACCAACTAGGTTGGTGGGTGAGGGTCTTCTAAAAAAAAAAAAACATTGGTTTCCCATAGACATAAACTAGAGGCTTCTAGGTGTGAGCCAGTTCTTCTTGATTATAGTGAAATGTAAACATAGGCTGCAGGTCCAATGTATTATAGCATCTTTGTGCAGAATGCAGTATGTGTTTATGGCGGTAGTAACCTCATGAGATGTTTGTTATGTGGCAGTATCTTGTCTGGTCAACACCTTTGACCTGTCCTGGATCATTACCCATGACCATTGTGCATTCTGGGACTTGTAGTAGAATTGTTATCACTGGCACGCTATTTCTTAACCTTAGCAAAGATAGTGGCCATTTTGCATGTTGCAAGATGGTTGCCTGCTTGTTAAGGGGCAGCACTGAATGTCATTACTTTCCGTATTAGCATCAACAAAAGTAAACATTTCTAAAGATGGATTTTGTTTTCTACCTTATGTGCTGCAGCTCTTACTTGGTAGTACCTGCTTCTCTACCTAATAAATAAATGCTGACCCTTCATACACTCTTATACACACATTCTGTACAAAGTGTGTGAACTGGGGCTACTTGTGCCATCCAACCCGATGTCTGACTTTTCCCATTAACAAATAAAGCATGGGCTTAAAAGTCCCAGAATGAAAGGATTAGTTAAACTGGGCACTGGCTTGAGGCACCACACATGGGACATGAATCCACTTGGTAGATATGATGTGCAAATTATAAATACTGGCCTTTCTGTGGGGATATGAACCTTCTCAGCTGACTTTGAATAACCAAGGCATCCTGGCTGTGAATTTGACTGGATGTCCTGTGTTTCTGCCTCATGAGGAAACCAGGCAGTGTCGCCATTTTTATAATGTCACTTCTATATCTTTGCGCTGCACAAAAGGGATCGTTTTAAAACCTATCTCGTTACATTAACATGATTTCTTGGCTCCGCTCAAAAGAAAGTGACACTCAGAGTGTTACACATAAGGCAATGTAATGTCACACATAAGCAAACTGAAAACATGAAAGTGTCACACTTCGGCAATCTGAGAACTTGGCAGCTATGCCAACAGTGCACACTGGGTGCCCTGGGTGGGCTCCAGGGCACCCAGCATCAAGTGGCCAGGCCCCAGGGGATGGGGTCCCCAAAGCCAAAATCGGCCTAGGGAGGGTAGCCCATTGGTGGAGGTGAATGCATCATTGATATATTGAGCTCAATCTGTAGTGACTGTGACAAGTGGGTTCTTTCTTGTCCTCCCCTGGTGAGAGCAGAGTCCATGGTTCTCCCTTTAAATTACTATAAGTACGCAAATGTGCAAAATCACCTGGAAGCCTCGCACGTTTGTCCCTGCCCTGTCCACCTCAGCAGTATGCAAAGGTCTTCCCACCTTTTGCCAGTATGATGGGTAGCTTACCAAATGGTCTCCCAGCACGTTTCCGGCTGATTTTGGTGACGCCTTCTTGATGCAATGAATATGAGGACATCTCCACCAAACAAAGAAGCACTTACTTTATATAGTTAAGAAGAAGGACCCTTGTTTGGTGGAGATCCACGTCTTCGTAGTCTCATCATCTTCTCTATAACAAAAATCACGTACGCACAGATTTCTGGAAGAAGATGCATGAGGAACATTCACACTGTCTAAATTAAATGCGCAGAAGGTCACTGGAGCAATTTTTGTCTGGTCCATTACGCATCTGTAGTGTAGAATATGCACAAGATATTTACCCAACGAGTTAGCCCTTACTAATTAACCAGTATAAAGTACTACAGTTGGGTAGATATTTGTGCAAAACTGTGTACGCTTCTTGGATAAAGGGGAAGTTGAGGTTCCTTTCCTGGACCAGTCACACAACTATGTTCGCAACCACACTGACACTCAGACACCCACTCACACACCCATTCTGCCACTCTCACATCCACTCTCATAACCACACAGCAACCCACCCATACAGATACACCCACTCATATACCCACATAACAACTCACACACCCACTCACAGACCCATACAGCCACTCACAAACCCACTCACAGACCCTTACAGCTGCTCACAAACCCAGTCACACAGCCACTCACAAACTCATTCACATACCCACACAGCTACTAACATACCCAGGCATAGACCCATACAGCCACTCACACACCCACTCACAGACCAATACAGCCACTCACACACCCTATTAGCTAATTAACAAATCCACTCACATATCCTCAAAACTACTTGCACACCCACTCATAGACACTCACACACCCACCCGCCGAACCATACAGCACTCAAACACTCAGTCACTGATCCGTAAAGCTACTCCCACACCCACTCACAGACCCATACAGCCACTCACACACCCCCTCACAGACCCTTACAGCCACTCACACCCACTCACAGACCCATACAGCCACTCACATGCTCACTCACTTACCTATACAGCCACTCACACACCCACTCTCAAAGGTTGCAGTTAGGAAATAAAACCAAAAAAAACTTTGGAATTCACTAAAAAAACAAAGGTTACAGGGATGTTATAGTTAGAAAATAAAAAAAAAACACCTTAGAAATTCACTTGAAAAACCAAACGTTACAGGGACGTTATAGTTAGGCACAGATTTTAATGTACAAAACCATAGGAATTCAGCAGTTATAGCTACCTGAGCTAACTATAACTTATGCCCCCACAATGCACTTCCATGCCAACTTGAGGGTAAGGATGCTATATGTTAAAATGTTGGTTCAAAGGTAATGGGAACAACTCTTAAAAGAGAGAATTGTCTCTATACTCCTACATATTCTACAAAGTGACATGTGCTAAAGTGCTATACGTTAGAGTATCCCCTTGATGGTTACTATAATACTCCAATATCCACTTATACTCTACATCAATCTCAATAAAGTGGCATGTGCCAAAATTATGCAACCCTCATATTATATTCTTATCCTAGCGGACCTTTTCCCTCCATCATCTAGACTCCTTACTGGGGCAAATTTCCTTATTGATATCTGTCCATGTCCTATCCAGGCTATTCAAGGTGCCCTGTGCTAAAATACAACCTCAGCGTTACACATAACCTTACATGTTAATCTCTCATTCCTCATAATCCAGTACATACATATATTTTTTATTTGGTTCAAAGTCCCGCTAAGGCTGCCGCTCCACAAGCACAGCGGGTGCCGCGACGCGTGACGGTGGACTCATGCTACATCAGTTTCTTCAGCACAAAGTCACACACTCTCTGAGAAATGCTAATACCAAACTTTTATTATCCACAAACAAAAAAAACTTGTCAGACACATTTCGGCTCTTGGCCTTTGTCAATGTCATAGAGGCCGGCGTTATTTTCCCATTTAAATACATCAACCACAATGATTGGGCGGCAGCATTTGCTAGTCAACATAAAAGACGTGCTTTTCAGCCATAGTGTGGACATTTGATTAGTTTGTAGGTGGTAATCTCACAATATCATCGGGTGCATATTACATTGTACTTCACACTCAAAAATAAACTCGATATGAACAAAAGATACAGCATATGCCTAGATATACTTGGTTAATTCTATGTATGCAGCAATACCAAAGATATATTGCAAGGCCCACATACAATGTACATATGCATCCCATCCACAGTAATTTCAGTGGCCATCTTGTACTGCCTAAAATGACTATTTGCTCATACGCTGTACTGCAAATACCGACATACTTAAGAGGCAAAGGGTGAACACAGCCAAAACAAAGACAAATTCAATATGTCAGGTGTGACATGCCACAAATACTCAGCTGCCAAAAATATATCAGTGGAAAATAGACTACTGCAACATAAAAGAATCATGTTGGCCATGATTAGCTATTGGAGCGGCCATTTTCTGTAGTAATTGTGCGATCCAATCCGCTTAAGTGAATGGTACCTAGGGGCACCGAATGACACACCTGGATGCAAGTGTTAATACAAATATTGTAATAGATGTTCTGTAGCATAATAATGTACAATGTCCATCATTTGTCTCCCACCATCATAAGTGTTTTACTCCAATTGGGGTGTAATTCCTGTACATGTGATGCCCTGCATGGACCATCCTTACCATAATTAGTTAAGGTAAGCAAAATGAGTACACTCAGGCAAAATACGTATTGCCAAGAGCTATCAAGCCCTGAATGGGCCTATCCCTTGTGTCATGGTATACCTGTATTCCAACATTGTGGTCGTCTGACAAAGGCTGAATCTACCCAATGTGTGTCCATAACACTTCGTCACTGTTTAACCCCCCCTGGTGTGCATCTTAATAATATATTGTGACTCCAATTGTCTCAACTTTTGAATCTTGTCCTCTCCCATTTCATCTCTCAGAACTTGATCTGAATAGACAAATCACAGCAGATTCCAATTACTGCTATGATCAGTTTGAAAGTGCCTAGCCACTGGATATGATACATCCTGGTTTGTTATGGCACGCATGTGCTCCAGCACTCTTTTCTTGGCTGGGTGCACTGTGCTCCCCACATATTTCTTGTCACACGGGCAGACTAGGCAATAGATCACATAGCTGGAATTACAATTTAACAATTTAGCGATCTGCTTTTTCATCCTTTTCCCTGGGACCTCATATTCTTTTACTTTGCAGCTTTGCTTACAAGCCTTGCAACGGGTGCAAGGAAAGAAATTCTGTGATCTTAGGTTTCTCCACATTGGTTTCTGTGTAGTGACGAGCAGCTGCCTAAGAGAGGTACTTTTTCTGTGGGCAACCAGTGGGGCTGATGGTAAACTAGGGCCAATAATGTGGTCGGTTTGTAGAATCCTCCAATTTCTCTTTAAGATTTTGTACAAATGTGTTGAATCAGCCGAGAAATTGGTAATTAGCCTCACCACCTTCTCCCCCTTAAGCATTCTGTTCTGATTGTTGATCAACAATTGTTGTCTATCAATAGACTGCACCTTCGTGGATGCTTGATTAAGAACTTTTCTAGGAAAACTTCTCAACTCAAACCTCTTTAGAGTGTCCCTCTCTGCCTGTATGTATTCACTAGGTGAGGAAAAGTTGCGCTTGATGCACAGCAGTTCCCCATAGGGTATACTGTTGATAAGACTGCGCGGATGTTGGCTTCTGCATGCAGTAGTGAGTTGCCGGCTGTTGGCTTCCTGTAAAGTGTCGATTGTCCTGCACATAGACAGTTAGATCCAGGAAGGGTACTGATGTGTCACTAACCTGGCTGGTGAAATGTAGGTTGAGAGAATTGATGTTAAGCTTCTCTATGTATTCCTCGTCTGCCTGCTAGGAGCCCCTCCATAAATAAATAAATTATCAATATAGCGTGCCCAAAGGGCCATGCTCTCCACCCAGCGATCGTTCTCTTCCGCCTGCATTTGTGGCTAGTAAAATTTGGGCATCAGCATTTCTCCGAGAGTGCGCGATTATATATATATAAATATATTATATATATGTCCAATACAATATTCAGTAAATAATTGATCCAATTCCGTATGACATCAAACAAGATAGATCAAGGGTAGTTGAAACCCACACACAAAATAAAATAAAATAAATAAAAATTATGAGGTCTGAAAACAGTAAGGGATGTTTTTAAGTTTTATCAACACGTTTGCACTTTTGAGCACCAGCACTTTATTATTAATGCATCTTATATTTTGAGCATGTTAAAGACAATTAGGGTGTAGCAGTATTTGTTCTCTAGGGATTCAACCCAGAAATCTTATTAACTAATTATATTTATGTACGGTTTGAAAACTAGTATATAGGTATTTTACCCAAATTATCAGTTATTGGAATTCGACCCAGCAAAAAATAATAACAATGTTAAACTAAACTGCAACCTAAAGTTGATCAACAATTTTATGTAAAGAAGTAAATCAATAGAAAAACATGTCAGGTTGTTATATATGAAACAACATGTTTACAACTAAATATATGTTTTTTAACAAATGGGCGTAGGCAATGATATCTTTCTTTCATGTCAATGATTTAGACATCATGTGATGCATTACAAATTAAGCACTGTCACTTTAAATATTTTACATTCTGCACTCACCACTGTCATGTGATCATGGCTCGGACGAGCCGAAACGCGTAATGGCGACGAGAGAGGAATAATAAAATAATTTGGACTGATCCTGGGTCTGTGTCCGTTGTTGGATGGATGTATCCTGTTTGAAGCGGAGAAAAACACGTAATATATAAGGCTTTACACTTACCTGCTAAATACTTACTTTTTCATTGTCAAGGCATGCGTGGTAAAAGCATATGCATGATAGAGACATTTGTTGTAAAGGCATACGTAGTCATTATTAAGGCATGCATTGTAATGGCATGTGTGGTTCCATCACACAAATATATATATATATATATATATATATATATATATATATATATATATATATATATATATATAGACTCCACGTTTGCTTCGGTTGAGCCCACCACCTCCAAATCAAAGGGCGCGTCGGCGTTCACGGACCTCCGAAACTCGGTCCGAAATATGCACCACTCTTCCAGAAAAGGAAAGTCGACGCCGTGTCGTTTCGCCACAATTACTTGATTGTCAGCTGATAATGTCGGACGCGTTTCGCCTGCCCAGCAGGCTTCCTCACCAACAAATAAATAAAGTTTTTCTGCGAATTTAACTGAAAGTGCTTCCGTGTCACATGTGAACTACAAAAAATAGATAGTGAAAGCAGACTCGTAGTTTTCTTTAAATAGATACCCACATTATTACGAACATTGTTGCAACAACGCATGGATATACACTCAATTAAAACAATGATAAATGCATAGTGATACGATCATGCTTTACATAATAAAAATTGCAAAATTGGCAAACTTCATTACTGCCAAATCGAAATATATTAATTAATCAGTTCATTGCCACAGTTGGCTAAATTACTTAAACAGATCGTGTTCCATTTCTCATATATATATATTTTTTATAAATTTAGCGAGCTACATGTTCATGCTGCTCAATTGTAAACATATAATGTAAAAAATCTATTCTGCTGAGTCCAGCCCTAGTGGGCCTTTCTCTAAGGATCTTCTTTATAGAAAACATACACTCTTGCTCCCATCAAACTAGTGCTAATCGTGAATGTGAAATTTAAAAACCAGTTAAAAACCACAGGGTCAGGGGGACATTACAGATGAGTGTGGAGATCTTCCTCCATGTTGAGGCCTGTAGGGATCTTGGTATTTAGTTTAATAATGTAACTTGACTCTAGCCTACGCAACGTTTTCTGACGGTCTCCTCCCCTTATACTCAAGGGCACAGCATCAATCACAAAATACGTAAGACCACCCACATTTTTGTTATGACATTTCTCAAAATGGCGAGCAACGGGATACGTCTTGTCACCATTTTTAATGGCTCACAAGTGTTGCAATACTCGTTTATGGACTGGAAGAATAGTACTCCCCACGTACTTCAAGCCACAAGGGCACTGAAGTACGTAGACCGCAAATTCCGTTTTACACGAAAATTGCCCCTTTATCTTTTGTTCATTTTTTGCAAAACCCAAGGGATAGCTCACAGTATTTTTACCAAAGGTACAGGCTTTACACTTCGTGCACTTGATAAACCCGTCCTTTCTAGTAAGCCATGTTTTGCTCGACTTCGTTTCCGTTCTCATGGGTAGCATGTTGCTAACTAACGATTGTTTAAGAGAACGAGCCCTTCTGAAGGTTATTTGAGGTTTCTTTGAACCAATTTACCTAAGATGGAATCATTACGAATAATATGCCAGTGTTTATACACAATGTTCCTTAATTCCTTCTGCTGGCTATTATAAGTGGTAATCAACCTACATTGTGGGTTCTCTATGTTGGTCCGCTCTTCCTTTTGTTGACTTTGAAGAGAATTTCCTCCCTAGATTTCTGTCTTGCCTTCCGAATTGCTTCACCAATACACTCTTGGGAGTACCCTCTCATACCAAACCAATTTTTAAGGCATTCTAGTTCTACTTCTAAATCATCACTAGTACTACAATTCCTCATTGCTCTAAGGCATTCCCCATAGGGGATACTTCTAACCAAATTGGCCGGATGAAAACTCGATGCATGTAGCAACGTGTTTCCATCTGTGGGTTTGCTGTAAAGTTTAGTATGCAATTTCCCATTGTGAATATACACTGTCAAATCCAGAAAGTTCACATTTGTTCCACTAATGTCACTCGTGAATTTTAAATTCAAATTGTTAGTTTGTAACTTTTTAACAAAATTCCTGGCACTGTTTTCATCTCCCTTCCACACCACAAATAAGTCATCTATAAAGCGACTCCAATGGACCACATTTTCTTGCCATTCTCTCTGCCATAGG
This sequence comes from Calotriton arnoldi, assembly GCA_963921515.1. NCBI lineage: Eukaryota > Metazoa > Chordata > Amphibia > Caudata > Salamandridae > Calotriton > Calotriton arnoldi. The sequence continues at coordinate 83,735 of CAWUFW010013039.1, read as the reverse complement.
GATTGGACCACCTGCTCCTCCCACCAGCCCATATGCAAATTATCATAGCTGGGGGCGAAGCAGGTGCCCATCGCTGTCCCACACACTTGATGATAAAGTTCTCCATTGAACAGAAAAAAGTTATTTTCAAGGCAGGTAGTGATCATAGTTAGTAACATCTGCGTGTGATGCCAGAGTTTCACAGGGCGACATCCCAAAAAATGTCTAACAGCATTCAATCCGTCCTTATGGCGGATACTGGTGTACAAAGTTGTGACGTCAGTGGTCATCAGAAGAAACTCTGATTCCCATGGAACGTCATACACTTTACGCAAAAAATCCACGGTGTCCTGAATGAATGAAGGAAGCTTCCTTACCAAGGGACCTAAAAAAGAATCTACAAATTTAGATGTGGCTTCAAATGCACTATTAATAGCCGAAATAATCGGTCGACCAGGGGGATTTGTAATGTTTTTATGAATCTTTGGGATCAAGTAGAACACTGGGGTAGTGGGATTAGTTATTCTCAAAAAGGACAATTCATCTTGACAAATCAAACCCTTCCTGTGCCACTCTAATAGCAATGCATTATACATCTGAAAACTGGTATTCATTTCATCTGTTTTCACTTTAATATAATTCACTCTATTCCCTAGTTGCTTATATGCTTCAGTAAGGTATTGCTGCCTACCCCAGAGAACCACATTCCCACCTTTATCAGCATTACGAATAATCACATCATCATCATGGAACAGTTTATCAACCAGACTGTAATACTCTTTCGCCTTCTGAGTAAATGGTTTTTTCTTTGCATTTATTCTTTGACACAAACTCTTAACCTCATTAACCACTAGATCATTAAAAACATCTACAGAATCTCTTGCTGTCAGTGGTGTGAACTTGGACGTAGGTTTAAACTTGGTAGTGACACTGCCACTTAAATTAATGTCCTCATCTTGGGCCAACTCAATCACTCTACTTGAGGTACTCAATAAATCTTGCGTTTCAGGTATGGCATCTCCCGCCTCATTACTCAGTTGCAGTTCTTGTAGCGCCACCATCAAGTTCATATCATCAACTAACAAATTGCCTTCATCCTCCTGTGTGCTACTCGACCCACATATAGCTGGATTTTTGGGGGTTACTGCAAAGTATTTTTTCAATTTTAATGATCGCACAAATTTAAACACATCCACCCTCGTTGTAGTGTAGTCCATGTCAATTTTAGGACAATAAGAGAGTCCCAATTTCAAGATTCTTTTTTCTCCTTCTGAGAGATTGATCGTCGTGAGGTTGACAATTGTTGCATCACTGTTATCATCTATTTGTTGGCTTTGGATTTGGGCTTCTCTCCTGATATTGCATAATTTGGCGCCTTTGCGCCTCTTCCTCCTTTGCCTCTTGCTCTTTGGGGTCTGAACTCTGCTGGGGGTCTTGGACGCAAATTGAAACGTCTTTCCTCCCTTAAAAAACCAAACTCATCGATAACTGATGGAATTTGTAAAGATCTTATATTGGAAGGCCCCTCTTCCAAATCGGTATCAGGCTCAGAGCTTTGTATACTACTTTGTTCTGACTGCTGTACCTGCTTTCCTTGAGCACCATTGTTTATCCGCTGTCTTCTCATGTTTTCAAACTTCTTAGCGAATGTATAAATTTGCCCCCGGTCATAATCGATTTTATCCCGCAGGAACTTCTGCGCTTTTCTCTCTTTAATAGTTGTTTCCAATTTTCCAAGACGTTCTTTCATCTCACCCATAAATTTCATGATCGGTTCTTGATTAGTTTCTTTACTGAGCATGTCCATGATTTGTTCTATTTCATCCAGAATCCTTGCCCGGTCAATCTCGGCATACTTAATTAAAATCACTAACATTCTACTTGAAGATTCCTGATTGTTCTCGGCCCACTCTTTAAGCATGTTCGGATTCGGATCTTCATAAGTGGGGGCCACTAAAATTCTAAGCCCACGAGGAATTCTCTTAACTTCCAAATAGCGATTCAGTGATTTTGCCTCCCACCATTTTGCGAATTCAGACCGTTTTAATTTTTCCAATCGTTGCAAGCGAACCGTTACATCCGTTAATTTTGTATTTATACTTGCTGTTGCCATCTTCTTGTTGCCAATCACTAGGTTGTCACTAAAAATCGACAGCGCCGCTTCCTCCCGTTCCCTTACTTCAGCAGCTGACATAATGAATGATTTTAATGTCCGCGTAATAAGTATACGCCAAGAAACGAACCGCCAGTGACCACAATCACTCAATGCGTGTGATTTCACTGACTTTCCCTTTTCCCAACTCCGTCTCGTCAAGCGCTTACCTCGGCACTGCCCACGTACTCCTCGGGTCCTCCGACTCTACGGGGTGCGCAGCTGAGCCTTCGGGCAGCCACTTGCTTCTCCTTCAGGTAGCGATCCCGCTCTCCTACAATCACGGATTGGGGGGGCGGTGGTATTCAGACAGACTCCACGTTTGCTTTGGTTGAGCCCACCACCTCCAAATCAAAGGGCGCGTCGGCGTTCACGGACCTCCGAAACTCGGTCCGAAATATGCACCACTCTTCCAGAAAAGGAAAGTCGACGCCGTGTCGTTTCGCCACAATTACTTTATTGTCAGCTGATAATGTCGGACGCGTTTCGCCTGCCCAGCAGGCTTGCTCACCAACAAATAAATAAAGTTTTTCTGCGAATTTAACTGAAAGTGCTTCCGTGTCACATGTGAACTACAAAAAATAGATAGTGAAAGCAGACTCGTAGTTTTCTTTAAATAGATACCCACATTATTACGAACATTGTTGCAACAACGCATGGATATACACTCAATTAAAACAATGATAAATGCATAGTGATACGATCATGCTTTACATAATAAAAATTGCAAAATTGGCAAACTTCATTACTGCCAAATCGAAATATATTAATTAATCAGTTCATTGCCACAGTTGGCTAAATTACTTAAACAGATCGTGTTCCATTTCTCATATATATATATTTTTTATAAATTTAGCGAGCTACATGTTCATGCTGCTCAATTGTAAACATATAATGTAAAAAATCTATTCAGTGCCAGGAATTTTGTTAAAAAGTTACAAACTAACAATTTGAATTTAAAATTCACGAGTGACATTAGTGGAACAAATGTGAACTTTCTGGATTTGACAGTGTATATTCACAATGGGAAATTGCATACTAAACTTTACCGCAAACCCACAGATGGAAACACGTTGCTACATGCATCGTGTTTTCATCCGGCCAATTTGGTTAGAAGTATCCCCTATGGGGAATGCCTTAGAGCAATGAGGAATTGTAGTACTAGTGATGATTTAGAAGTAGAACTAGAATGCCTTAAAAATTGGTTTGGTATGAGAGGGTACTCCCAAGAGTGTATTGGTGAAGCAATTCGGAAGGCAAGACAGAAATCTAGGGAGGAAATTCTCTTCAAAGTCAACAAAAAGGAAGAGCGGACCAACATAGAGAACCCACAATGTAGGTTGATTACCACTTATAATAGCTAGCAGAAGGAATTAAGGAACATCGTGTATAAACACTGGCATATTATTCGTAATGATTCCATCTTAAGTAAATTGGTTCAAAAGAAACCTCAAATAACCTTCAGAAGGGCTCGTTCTCTTAAACAATCGTTAGTTAGCAACATGCTACCCATGAGAACGGAAACGAAGTCGAGCAAAACATGGCTTACTAGAAAGGACGGGTTTATCAAGTGCACGAAGTGTAAAGCCTGTACCTTTGGTAAAAATACTGTGAGCTATCCCTTGGGTTTTGCAAAAAATGAACAAAAGATAAAGGGGCAATTTTCGTGTAAAACGGAATTTGCGGTCTACGTACTTCAGTGCCCTTGTGGCTTGAAGTACGTGGGGAGTACTATTCTTCCAGTCCATAAACGAGTATTGCAACACTTGCGAGCCATTAAAAATGGTGACAAGACGTATCCCGTTGCTCGCCATTTTGAGAAATGTCATAACAAAAATGTGGGTGGTCTTACGTATTTTGTGATTGATGCTGTGCCCTTGAGTATAAGGGGAGGAGACCGTCAGAAAACGTTGCGTTGGCTAGAGTCAAGTTACATTATTAAACTAAATACCAAGATCCCTACAGGCCTCAACATGGAGGAAGATCTCCACACTCATCTGTAATGTCCCCCTGACCCTGTGGTTTTTAACTGGTTTTTAAATTTCACATTCACGATTAGCACTAGTTTGATGGGAGCAAGAGTGTATGTTTTCTATAAAGAAGATCCTTAGAGAAAGGCCCACTAGGGCTGGACTCAGCAGAATAGATTTTTTACATTATATGTTTACAATTGAGCAGCATGAACATGTAGCTCGCTAAAAATATATATATATGAGAAATGGAACACGATCTGTTTAAGTAATTTAGCCAACTGTGGCAATGAACTGATTAATTAATATATTTCGATTTGGCAGTAATGAAGTTTGCCAATTTTGCAATTTTTATTATGTAAAGCATGATCGTATCACTATGCATTTATCATTGTTTTAATTGAGTGTATATCCATGGGTTGTTGCAACAATGTTCGTAATAATGTGGGTATCTATTTAAAGAAAACTACGAGTCTGCTTTCACTATCTATTTTTTGTAGTTCACATGTGACACGGAAGCACTTTCAGTTAAATTCGCAGAAAAACTTTATTTATTTGTTGGTGAGCAAGCCTGCTGGGCAGGCGAAACGCGTCCGACATTATCAGCTGACAATAAAGTAATTGTGGCGAAACGACACGGCGTCGACTTTCCTTTTCTGGAAGAGTGGTGCATATATATATATATCACAGCTCCATAGATCTCGCACCTGCTTCGCGCACTCACGAACGGGTGCTTTCTCGCGGGTGGTGCCCCCGCTAACATCAACGCTCCAAACTTGTAAAATCTCCACAACAAGAAAGAAAAGCACTCACGGGAGCGAGTCCAGGTCTTTTATTTCACGGACTCACAGCAACCGTTGCTGTGAGTCCGTGAAATAAAAGACCTGGACTCGCTCCCGTGAGTGCTTTTCTTTCTTGTTGTGGAGATTTTACAAGTTTGGAGCGTTGATATATATATATATATATATATACACATTCAAATCACAAAGTTCTCACCACTCCTAGCCCTGTAGCAATGGAGCACGTGCAGGTGTCAAACCCCGAACAATGTCAAAAATCCTCCTCTCATTGTCGAAAAGAAATGCGCACTCCAAAGTGGCTGATGTAACTATTTTTTTTTTTTTTAAAATAAGAACAATTTTATTGACATTTTCCAAAACATACTTTGCTCTCAACAAATCAACACTGTGATTACATGATCTTCCCTGTTGGCCCTCCATCACACCCCGACCCACAGTTTCAATGTCTAGCCTGGCTCTTACAACTTTACTCCTCTGTGCTCTCGAACCCCCACCACTTGCCCTAACCTCGTTCATAGTTGCCACATGCGCACAGATTGTCTCCTCCAACTATGCCCACAAGTCCATGCCCTCACTCCAGGCTGCAGTGGGGCTCTGGCTCTCTAATGTTTAGCAATGTCTCTCTTGGCCAATAATGTCCCCAGCTCCACCAATGTCCTGTCCCCTCGGGCCACCCATATCCTCAAGGATACCCCGTAAGGAAATCCTAGGAACAGGGCTGGACAGGCCGTAGCGCGCATTGGGCATTTCCTTGGGAGGCTGGAAGGGTGGAGGCTGATTTTGCAGCAGTGGGGGCCGTTTTTGTTACTGTGGACTGGTTTTGCAGCAGTGCTGCTAAATCGGCCCCCAGTAACAAAAGCAGCAGGGGGGCTGGTCTGTCAACATTGCCTGAGCTGCTCTGGGTTCCCATTCCAGCCCTGCCTAGGAGCAGACTGAAGCCACTGCCCCACCACTCTAGACAGTGTGAAGAAGATACATGATCAGAAGTGCTAGATGATCAGACAAGACCAAACCACATGGTAGAAGTCCTCCTTAGGTTCTGAGCAGCATAGGCACGTGGACAATGGGCACAACTGGGCCTTCCAAAGGCTATAAGGCGTGAGATATGCCTGATGTAGGTATTTAAATTGGATAAGGTGGAGCCAAGCCAGAAATGCCAGGGTACGAGGAGCCATACATGCATTTCACCAGTTCTCTGCCAAGGGGCCAATCCGCTCCTCCCATCGTATCAAGTTAACCAGTAGGGTGGGTGAGTGCGTGATTAGGAACCTATAAATCTGGGAGACCCCTCCTTTACCCAAGTGACCCATCAACACCCAGGCCTTGAGAGGACTATACTCTGGGACTTCCCCAAGAGCCTCCTGATAAGTAGCCAGGGCGTGTCAGAGCTGCACATAACAAAAGAAGTGGGATTTATGCATGTGAAAATCAGTCTGCAGTTCCTGGAAGGAGCGGATACTGGTCTTGGCCCAGATATCAACCAAGTGTTATATACCAACTCGGTTCCATCCGTAGAATCCCTCCAGCCTCGCCACTTTGTGGTCCCAACCCGTCCATCTCAGTGCTGCCCTCCAAGTCTGAAAGACCACCCTGGTCCCTTAGGCAAGTGTGTGGGGACTGGTGCACCATAGAGAATATGTGTGATGTTGTCCAGCCCTATTAGTGCTACTACCTCCTGAAACGCTGATTCCTCCCACCCCCATGTAGCCAGTCATTCACTGTCAGTAACTATGTTGCCCAGTAATACAGCCAAATGTCCGCCGTGGCTAGCCCCCCATCGTATGTAGCCGGACACATTTGTTAAATGCCACCCTAGGCAGCAGCCAGCCAGGGAAACTGGGATACTAGAGAGGTCAGTGCACTAAACCAAGGTTGTGGAATCTAAAGGGGGAAATTCTGTAGCGCATAGAGCATACAAGGAAGTATCATCATTTTAAGTAGGGCAATCCTGCCCATCAGGTTGAGTGGTAGTTTGCTCCACCTCGTCCAGTCCTCCCTGGCCCTATGCAGCAATGGGTGGAGGTTGAGGTTCTGTGTGAGCTCAGGCACCCAAGATATGTGTACCCCTAGGTACACGTCCCTAAGACAGCATATGGGAATTCCCGGGTGCCAGGTCTCGTCAAGCCAATCTCCTCTGATGGGCACCAGGAGGGATTTGTCCCAGTTCACCCTTAGTCCTGAGGCCGAGCCAAAAAACGGAGAGAATGTGAATCAGCCAGAGCCCCGTTTCAGTGAGCCGCATGAGGAACTGAAGGACATCGTCCACATATAAGGCGATCCTGTCTTCTGTTGCCACCCCCCCCAGTCAAAGCCCCAGATCTGTGCATCGCAACGGATCCATGTCACTGGGGGCTGAATAGCCAGTGGAAAGAGAAGGGGTGATATGGGGCAACCCTGCCTGGTGCCCCATCGTGATGGGGAATGTGTGGGAAATTACTCCGTTTATTCTCACCTGTGCTTGTGGGGTTGTGTGGTGTAAATGATTTATTCCATCCTATCCTGCAGCAGCAACAGGGAAACCTGACAAGTTTCGGCAGAAAACCGCCTTGTTCACATATAAAAAGTGCAACTCTCACTACCAATCATAAATGTGCTCAAAAGGGTCATGAACAATAAAAAAGGGCTCAGTAAAAAATATTAAGAGAGTAAAAAAAGTAAACATGGCAGCCATTTTGTAATGTACACTTAAATGCATTGAAGTTACAGCAATATGCCAGGTAATAAAGTCAACTGCAACCTAAAACAATATAAATTAATGCAATAAATGGTAACTGAGTAATTCCTCATTTCTTACAAAGAGCAATATACGCTTGACAACGTAAAGAAAATTTTTCATAAATACGTCCAAATGCTTCAGATAACTAAACAGTGAGGTCTAGTAATAACAGTTGCATCAGACATTACACGCATGGTAATGAGAAAACAGATATAAATAGACACTTCTCATGTCAATATCACATCACAACATGAAGTAATACCTTCAATGTTTAGAGTTCACATCAAAGGATTGTATATCCAGATGGGTAGAATTGCCCCAACATATAAAACTTCGAAATACTCTCCAAGTGGGCAAATGAACAACCGTGAGTATAGGTAATCTACACATTGTGCCCCAGTGGGCAAAGACCACTGGCATCCTGTACAAGAAAGTAACGTATGACTACATATACATATGTGAACTACATCCGAATACAATATAGAAAACATAAACAAAAATAGAAATAAAATCTGTGTCTTATCTCAAGAACAAACTTTGCCCTTATTTTCGCAAATTCCACTAGCCCTGTGTAGAAAAAGAAAAACTTATAAAAAATATCCTAAAAGCATAATTGCACTAGGGATATAAGAAGGAAGGAACATCAGGTCATCAGTAAAAACCGTATATTACATATTTAAATTGGATAATATTAGCCAAAACGTCAACCTAAGTGAACATTCAATTCCTCATCAGTATTAAGCCCATTAGGGGCCATAGTGAGTAGTTCCAGGATATACCTGGATTCCAGACGTCTTAAAGACCATGTTCTGTCACCTCCTTTTTTTGTGTACAATATTCTGTCAATAGAAAAAAATATAAGAAACTTGCTGTTGCCCCCATGAAGCTGTATGAAGTGTCTAGCCACAGGATAATGTTTGTCATCATGATTAATGGCTGTAAGATGTTCCAAAATGCATTTTTTATTTGCTGGGTGAATTGTGCTACCCACATACCATTTCTCACATGGGCAAACTAAAACACAGATCACAAAATTGAAGGTGCAAGTAAGATGTTTATCAATGGTTCTCTCTGCATCCCAGGTAGGTGAATAATATTTGCGGATATTTCTACAAGCTGTGCTGTGTATACAAGTAAAGAAACCTACTCTGGTATTATCCGAGGGGTAGATGTTACTAATGTCATTCTCACTCAATGTGTTCTTTAAGGTCCTACCTCTTCTGCATGTCACTCTAAGATGTCCTTCAATTGCATCTACCAAGCTCTCTTCACTCATCAGAATTTGCCTATGCTTCCTTTGAATACGTCTGACCTCACTAGCCTTGTGGATTGTAAGCAGTGATGAATCTCAAGGTGCTTGAATTGGAAGCTGAAGTAACTGGCCTGGAGATGAGAAGTTTCTCTGTCTGGATCTGCTGTGCCCGTTGGAGGGCAGAATCTAATGTGGATTTAGAGAAACCCCTCTCTTTAAATCTTGCCATCATACTGTTGCATTCCTGTTTGTAGGCTTCCTCCATACTGCAATTATGGCGAGCCTGTAGGAGTTCACCGTAAGGAATGCTGTGTCTCAATACTCTAGGGTGACTACTCTGGGCATGTAAAAGAGTGTTGCCTGCCGTGGCCTTTCTGAACAATTTAGTAGTGAGACTGTTATTCACTACCTCTACTTTGATATATAAGAAATCAATGTCAGTGCTGCTCATGTGGCTAGTACATTTTACATTCAAGTTGTTGTCATCGAGTTTCTGACCACCTGATCTTCCCACCAACCAAGAAAAAGGTAGGCAAAACTTGGGGCAAAACAAGTACCCATCGCAGTGCCCTGGACGGGTCTGAAATACTCTAACACAAAGAAATTGTTGTGCAGGTAAAACCAAATCATTTCAATAATCATTTCAGTGTGGAATAAAAATGACAAGGATTTCGTCTTTAAGAAATACCTGCATGCCTGGATCCCATTCTCATGACTGATACTAGTGTAAATACTGCCTACGTCTAGCATTAGCAATAGGTAATCCTCCTCCCAATATATTCCCTCAATATGGGCAAGAAAATCCCGACTGACCTGGATGTAGGATGGTAGAGAAGTGACAAAAGGAAGAAAAAAACAATCAATGCATTTCAAAGTCTTCTCCAACAAAGACCCCCCCCTCCCCTCCCCCCTTGAGGAGACAATTGGCCTACTTGGGGAATTAACAGCATCCTTATGAATCTTGGTGAGCAGATAGAGAATGGGAATTTTAGTATGCTCACCATACAAAAAATGTATTCCTCTCATTCAATCAGTTCACATTCCCTCCACTCTATCAGTTTGTCATGGTATATGATTAGATTTAGCCATCACATTCTTTTGTACCATTTCATTACACAGTCTGATATTCAATTGACTGTAACCCTCTTTTAGATACATATCTTTGGATAAAATAAACACATTCCCACCTTATCCAATTGCCTGATGACAATACTAGTATCTGTCTGTAGGTTCCTGATAGCCTGTCTCTCACTGTGGGTCAGATTTTCATCTTGCCATTTATTTTTCTTCAATACTTTTTTGAAGTCTTGTATCACAACTGCTTCAAAAGTATCAATCGTATCATGGGAAAAGGTAGAAACAAAGGTGGATATGGCCCTAAATTCACTGGGACAACACCTGTCTAACTTAATGCCCATATGTTCCAAGTTAAGAAATTTGTCAGCCGTATTCCCACTCTCTGGATTCAATTGTGGCAACATGAACAATACATCAACATCACTAATACTAAGATTACTTGTTCTGTCTCCCCGAGTCTTTGAGGTAGGATGATCACCCTTTAGTGTATAACAATTATACTAACAATACTAACACCTAAAGTTGATATTTTAATGAACATATATAAAATTAAACAAGATTTTGCTCAACTATATTTATGTAAACAATTGTTAAAAATTGGGTTACTGGTTGGTTGGGGTGTGAGCCCTGATCAAGCAGCAACCACAATCCTAGTCAGGGTGAGGCACAAGCAAGCTCCAAATTAACCTGTGCACAGCACCCTGGTAGCTTGTCACAGAGCAGTCAGGCTTAACCTAGAGGCAAAGTGTAAAGTATTTGTGCAACACTTCAAACAGTAAAACAGCGAAAACATCACACAAAAAGATCTCACACCAGGTTGGGAAATTCAATAAATAAAACCAGACAAAAACGACAAAAATCTAATCAGTAGAACTGGAGTTATGGATTTTTAAAGAATAAACTGCAGTATAGTGCCTAAAAGCATAAAGTTCCAACCGCAGCTATCTGGTTGCACTGGACCAGGTCAAATTCGAAATTTCAGGCTAACCGCGATGGAGTGGGGGTCGGATATATTCCCAGATTAGTCCTGCTGAAGGTTTACCTTCTCAAATTTGGTGCCAGGAGTCCCGTTCGCATGGAAGAAGTTTGCCGGGAGCAAGGAAAGCGTCGCTGGCGGTGGTCGGTATAGCACGAGGAGCAGGCCAGACATCGCGGACTGACGGGCTGGAGCCTCGCGTTGGCAGTCCACGAGGGTAATCAATGCTGTGCGACGAGATGGACTTCTAGTGGCTCGCATGGATTTTCCATGTGAGCGCTGCAGTTCCGGTGTGAACCGGCCCGTTCGTGGTTGCTAAGAGCCCAAAAGCTACAATTTAATAGCTCGAGAGCCATTCCAAAGGCCCAGGACCTGGGAGGCGCCTCTTGGGGGTCAGGAACTCGCTGAAGACCAGTGCAGGAGCTGTTGAGGTGCTTGTTATGTTGCTGAGGCTCAGCCCCTTGAGGCCAGCAGACTAGCCCTTTGAGTCACTCTGGGGTCCTGGGTTCAAGATGGAGTTGCAGGTCCAGTTCTTTCCCAGGCAAGTAGCCAGCAAGTCAAAACAGCAGGGCAGCAGCTCCTTCAGAGTAGCAGTCCAGCAGTGTCTTTTCAGCAGCACAGCTGTCCTTCTTCCTGGCAGAGTATTCACAGTTCAAGAAGGGTACTGAAGTGGTTGTGTCTGAGGTACTTCTTTTATACACTGGTGCCCTGGTTCTGGAAGGTGGGAGAAGCTTCTAGACAGTGTCTTTGAAGGGCATGGGATTACCTAGCTCCCCTGCCCTGGTTCCAAGCTGGCTGAAGTGACAATGAAGGGTTAATCCTTTTATGTGGTACGGGACACAGCCTATTCCAGTGTAAGTGAGGCTGGGCCCAGCTCCTCCCTCCCATCCTGCCAGTGACGGCCCACCGAGTCACACCTAAGCTCCCATTGTGTGTGGCTGTCTAGTAGGAATACACAAAGCCCAACTGCCAGCTACACCCAGTCATGTGACCAGAGACAGGCTGCAGGCACCAAATAGCTAAGGCAAGAAAATGGCAACTTTCTAAAAGTGGCACTTTCAGAATTGTAATTTAAAATTCAACTTCACCATTATTTAAGATTTTAAATTGTGATTCCAGAGACACCAAACTTTAAGGGGTTATCTCTTTTCATTTGGAAATTACACTTATAAAATGTAATAAAGTAACTCCAATGTTATCCTATGGGAGAGATAGGCCTTGCAGTAGTGAAAAACAAATTTAAGGGTTGTTCACTACCAGGACATATAGAACCTAAAAGTACATGTTCAACTTTTTAAATATATTACACCCTGCAGTCTGTGGCCGTCCAGGGCCTACGTTAGGGGTGACTTATATGTATTAAAAAAGGAAGGTTTGGACCTGGCAAAAGGTTTATTTTGCCAGGTTGAGATGGAAGGTGAAAACTGCACACACAGGCTCTGCAATTGCAGACCTGAGACATGTTTAAAGGGCTACTTGAGTGGGTGGCACAATCAGTGCTGCAGGCCCTTAGGTAGCATTTAATTTACAGGCCCTGGGCACATATAGTGCCATTTTACTAGGGACTTACGAGTAATTTAAATGTGCCAATTGGGCATAAGCCAATGTTATCATGTAGTTGTAAAGTGTACGGAGTCCCATGGCCAACAAAAACAAATTCAGCAAAAAGGGGAGGAGGAAGGCAAAAGGTTTGGGGATGACCCTACAGAAAGGTCTATTTCCAACAACAATCCTAAATAAAACAATATTATTTAAAGCAAATATATATATATATATATATATATATATATATATATATATATATATATATATATATATATATATATATATATGAACACCACTTCCGCACCTGTTAAAGATCGGACGCCGACACCAGGGAAGCTTTTTGTAAGAAAATGTCTTTTTTAATCCATATTTCGCTGTATATATATATAAAGGAATATTCTTGACAAAGGTATTCTGTGGCACAATATTTCAGCACTAACAAAAGTTTTGATACAATATTTATGAATCGTGATATTTTGTCTAAAGACCCACTTAACCCTATATTTCATTGGCTGAGATGTATTAATCTCTCTTTTTCAAGGAGTTTCCTCTGACTGAATCAACTCTCCTAAAGAAACCTTTGGCTGACCCAAACCGATCTGAATCTCTCCACCCGGTCATAGGCCTATGTATTCTAGCAAAAATTATGAAAAGTTGGGTAAACAACTCATTGAAAGAATGTATAAAAGGCAACAAACTCCTTGATGACTTTCACTCTGGTTTAATGGCTAGCTACAACACTGCGCCTGACATCCTACAAAATATCAATGAAGCTCTGAGCATCCTGAACAAAGGCGACTTGTGTTTGCCAATTTTTCTATATCTATCAGAGGCTTCTGACACCACCAACCTTGGTCTATTCATTCAAACATTAAAGTAATGCACAGGTGTGCAAGGCAATATTCTTAACTAGTTTGAATCTTATTTCACTAACCATTTACAATCAATCGAAACTGGCAGTTTGTTCTGGCCATGCACCTGTAACACAAGGAGTTCCACAGGGGTCAGTCTTAGCCCAGCACTCTCTAATCTCTGTCTTGAACCCTTTGGCAATATCCAAAGATTCCAACATCAGTGTTCTCATGTGGCCCAGTTATATTTGACAGTCTCCTCATCTGCTGGTATCAATTCGGCTGCTTCGACTCTCAATATAAATGTCAGCTCATCATCTCAAACTCAACCCAAACAAAACAGAATTCCTACTCATTTCCCCTCAGTCCTGTGATACATGAATACATAAAAGACTAGACTCTCCAGAGAGGTACTAGATTGTACCTCTCTGGTAATTGAAAATGACAAATCACGCAGCTTTACACTTGGCTCTAATCTTAATCTTCCGAAGCATATTTACCCATGGACAGGTGGTGCGCTAATCATCAGTTGGTATTTACATCTGTTTAAACTGTTCCTTCCAGAAAGGGGCCTTCAGTATGTGATCCAAGCATTGGTACTTTCCAGACCTGACTACCGGAATGACATTATCATTCTTATTCCTAAAATACATGTTGGCCCACTAAAAGGGTCACTACATGCCACAGCACAGCTGGCTTCGGGGATTGGCCGCTTTGATAACATCTGCCTTGTTCGACACTTTCTTATTTTCATCCTAAATGAAGTCAGAGGGATGTACAAACTGGAATGATTAGTGCATAAACACTGTAATTTCCTGACAAAAAAGTTATCTATCTGGCGGGCTCTTGTTAGCTCCCGTCCCAACTGTTGCATCTCTAGCTGCTTTCAAACGAGAATTAAAACACAATCTCAAAGACCAATTTTTCCTTCCATCCTCTGCCTAAACGTTTGATATTGAAATACTTGCTACACTCAGAGAAGTGGTTCAGGGTGTTAGTACTGATTAGTGGCTTTGGTGTGATGGAGTGATATTTCTTTAGGAAAATATTTCAAATGGCCTAAACATTTATTGTAAATATCCACTTTTGCATGTAAAATATTGAGTGTAAATGGCCTAAACATTTATTGTAAATATTCAATTTTGTTTGTAAAACACTGAGGGGCCGATTCCGATCTCGGTCGGAGGCGCACCCAATACCATTCGGTCGGGAAAAAAGCCATGCGAAAGCCTGTTTCCCGACCGATCCGTACAGCACACCGAACGAGCAAGTACGATGCGCACAACAGCAAAAAATCCGGCCGAGCCGTACTCACCCAAACCAGGTCCTGTTCTCCGACCGAGGCGAATCCGGAAACGCCGAATCGAGTCGCACGGAAGGAAAAATGCAGCCCCGTCCGGACGGACAAGTACGATGCGCTGTCCGTACGCGCCGAACCCGTCGCTACGCACGGCATGTCAAAGCATCCGGGAGAGGCGCACATAAGCTCCGATTCGCGCCACAACACGATCCACGGCTACGAGACGAACACGGCAGCGACGAGGACGACGCGAAGCGACGAGGACGAGGCGAAGCCACGAGGACGACGCGAAGCAACGAGAAGGACGAACGACACGAACCAACCATGAATCCCTTCGTCCCGATCATACCAATATTCTACATTTACTACCGGAACAGGCACGGACGCGTACGGCGCAGAAGGTAAGCCAGACACCAACCACAAAACACATACAACACGTACACGACACATCACACACACACACGGGGATGCTGAATATACTTACACCAGCAACAGCAGCACCATAGGGGCGGGATGCCCATCACCAATGCCACATATGCACACAGGGGCCTGAATGCGCACCACCACCCCTACCCAGGGGTGGCATGATGCCTACCACCACTACCACCCTCACCCAGAGGTGGCATGATGCCTACCACCACAACCACCCTCACCCAGGGGGGGCAGGATGCCTACCACTACTACCACCCTTACCCAGGGGGGGCAGGATGCCTACCACCACCCTTAGCCAGGGGGGCAGGATGCCTACCACTACTACCACCCTCACCCAGGGGGGGGCTGGATGCCTACCACCACCCTTAGCCAGGGGGGCAGGATGCCTACCACTACTACCACCCTCACCCAGGGGGCAGGATGCCTACCACTACTACCACCCTTAGCCAGGGGGCAGGATGCCTACCACTACTACCACCCCTACCCAGGGGGGCAGGATGCCTACCACTACTACCACCCTTAGCCAGGGGGGCAGGATGCCTACCACTACTACCACCCTCACCCAGGGGGCTGGATGCCTACCACCACCCTTAGCCAGGGGGCAGGATGCCTACCACTACTACCACCCTCACCCAGGGGGGCTGGATGCCTACCACCACCCTTAGCCAGGGGGCAGGATGCCTACCACTACTACCACCCTCACCCAGAGGGGGCTGGATGCCTACCACCACCCTTAGCCAGGGGGGGCAGGATGCCTACCACTACTACCACCCTCACCCAGGGGTGGCATGATGCCTACCACCACTACCACCCTCACCCAGAGGTGGCATGATGCCTACCACCACAACCACCCTCACCCAGGGGGGGCAGGATGCCTACCACTACTACCACCCTCACCCAGGGGGCAGGATGCCTACCACTACTACCACCCTTAGCCAGGGGGCAGGATGCCTACCACTACTACCACCCTCACCCAGGGGGCAGGATGCCTACCACCACCCTTAGCCAGGGGGGCAGGATGCCTACCACTACTACCACCCTTAGCCAGGGGGGCAGGATGCCCACCACTACTACCACCCTCACCCAGGGGGGGCTGGATGCCTACCACCACCCTTAGCCAGGGGGGCAGGATGCCTACCACTACTACCACCCTCACCCAGGGGGGGCAGGATGCCTACCACTACTACCATCCTTAGCCAGGGGGGGCAGGATGCCTACCACTACTACCACCCTTACCCAGGGGGGGCAGGATGCGTACCACTACTACCACCCTTAGCCAGGGGGCAGGATGCCTACCACTACTACCACCCCCACTCATAGGATGGACAATGCATGACACAACCAGCACACCACAACCTAGGGAATGCAAGAAGGAGACATCCCCCAACACCATGACAAGCGTGTGTAGACTGTGTCAAATGCCTACAACACCGAACATGACTTTGAACATACAATGTGACCCCCTAGCACATGTGCCACACATATATGTGTGTGGCACCCACAATGCAAGCAGGCCATGACCATTGTGGCAATGGGGTCCAAACCCCCATCATCACAGTGACCAAAATGTAAGTGTGGGGTCCATAGCTGAAGCACATTTTGAACATTGTGGCAATGGGGTCCAAACCCCCATCATCACAGTGACCAAAAGGCAAGTGTTGACAAAGTAAGAGGTGCAACTGCCAAACTGCATGGATGATTCCTGGTCACAGAACAACAAACACATCAGTGGCAAAGTAGTGTATGTGTCCCATTGCAACATAAATTGGGGGAGCCAAATCCTGCAGTGCAAATAAGACATAACTTTGGCCATGTGCAGACAAACAACACCTATGGGGGCTGACACCGTCAACAATCATCAATGACACAATGACAGAAGTGACCATCCGAATGCAGACCCACATATTTGCACCAATGGGCACACACATGCAGATACCCTGTGGAGACTGCAGATGTGAGGCGAACAGATACCATACCATGGCAGCAATGGGACACACAATCAACAATTAGCAACAAATGAGGGCTCCCGTCCCATCAGCCTGGTCATGGAAGTGCCAACGGAATCATCAGCACAGATCCAACACACTTGTATAGCAATGTTGCACTGACAACACAGATGAGTCCTTCCCCATTGATGCCCAAACCTGCATGTTCACTGGAGATGGCCACACGGTCAGGGAAGTAGACGAATAGAACAATGGCAGGCACAACAGATGTGCAGGGGTGGAAGCCACAGATGTGAAGTTGCCAATCTAAGTAGGAAATCTCATTGCCAAATACTGAACACATGACACCCTCAGATGCTGCTATGGATGACATGGATACACCACAGGATAGGACACATAACCCCTGGACCACATGGGTTCCTGCACAGTTACACTTCATTATCATGAGACCAAATATCACCATCACTGCAGCAAGGGCATTCTTAGCATCATCAACATCATGTACATCAGAAGCAAAAGCACTAGAGAACAGAAAGTTTTAAAAGTAGAAGTCCGGTAGAACATAAACAAAGGCCAATGGCCAGTCCATCAACAAAGTCACAAGTGGGTGACAGTGGCAGATGCCACCCTACACATGCCTGCACAAAACCAGGGACAATCCACTAGGAGGGGCAACCGGGGGGGGTAGGCCAGGCACCGCAGGGACAGGATCAGGGCTCACCAGGAGGAAGCAGAGAAGGGGTGGTGGGTGCTGGAGAGCCACTGACAACTGCAGTGGAGGCGTCTGACATGGTGTGTGCCGGCACAACTGGGGGGCATGGCTCAGATGTTGTGGGTGCCGGCACGACTGCAGTGGACCCTGCAGATGGAGTGGACAGGTCCGCCACTGCAGTGCCCAAGTCAGACAGGGTGGTAGTGGACTCCACTGCAGTGCCTACCACCAGGGGAGGAGAATGGGGAACAGGCAAGGTGGGCTGGACAGAGGGGGAGGACACCATCATCAGTGGCACAGACAAGCGCAGCGGGGGGTGTGGTGCCGGGAGAGCAAGTGGCAGGGGGAGAAGGCCGGAGCCTCTTGGGGATGGTATATCTGTGGGTGGGGGAACCTGGGGCAGGGTGTGGCGGGGGCACCTGTGGAGTGGGGGCCTGAGGGATGGAGGAAGGTGACCTGGTGCTTGAGCTGCAGGGCGGCGGCGGGGTCTTGCTCTTACCACTCCGGGGGGACTTGCGGGTGGGGGCCTCAGTCTGTCTGCGCCTGGGGGAGGGTGTCTGGGGGCGAGGGGCACTCTGCTCCGTGTGGGGGGCTTCCTCTTCCCCCTGGATGCTGGGGCAGCTGGATCGGAGGGGAAGAGGCCGAGGTCACTGAGGAAGAGGCGCTGGGTCTTTGGGGTTGCAGGTGAGGCAAGGGAGGGTGCTTTGGAGGAGAGGCAACTGAGGACTGCGCAGTGCCCGTGGATGCGTGTGTGTGTACCAGGGCCCCATCCCCTGTGAGTCTGGTTTCAGTCCCCTGACTGTGCGTGCGTGTGCGTTTAGTTTGTGGCGTGTGTGTCTGTGTGCGGGATGTGTGTGTGCTGGTGTGTGCCTGTGCCGGTGTGTGTGTGCTTGGGACGGGCAAGGTGCTGGGGAGTGTGGATGGAGCAGAGGCAGGAGGGGTGAGGGACTGTCTGAGGAGGGACACTGCTGCCGTCAGGGAGGAGTCCATGGACCTGTTGCCCCTCTGTAGGTCAGACATGCCCGATGAGATGCCCTCCATGAACGACACCAGCTGAGTCAACAGTGCGGTGTGCGCATGGAGGACACTCAGCATGGCTGTCTGCCCTACATGGAGCTGGCGAAGGAGGTACACAGACTCCTCACTCAGGGCAGCAGGGGACACAGGGGCAGGGGGTGCGGTGCCTGGCCCAAAGGAGACACGCTCCCGAACATGGGAGCCTCCACGGACCTGGGGAATGGGAGCCGATGGGAGGGCGGTGGTGGTGCTGGTGGTGGCGGGGACAGCAACACTAGCTGGGGTGTGGTGGCTGCTGACACCCGCCTCCACAAGGGAGTCATCCTCCGAGTTGCTCTGGTCCTCAGCTGAGGTGGATGGTGCTGAGGACTCCTCGGTGTGGCTCCCCTCGCCCTCCGTGCCACTGGGTCCCTCCGACCACTCCTCGGCTGCTGACCCAGTCTGGCTCTCTGGCTCCTCCTGGTCCGTGGAGCTGTCCCCTTCCGTGGCCGTGGATGTATCTGCAAACAATGGGGAAACAGACAGACATCAGTCACCTGCACCAAACGCACACACCACTGTGAGCACAGCACATCACAGAGCAAGCCCTGGCATCATTAGTTGTACATTGCTAAAAGTGCCCTAACTGAACAGGAGAAGCCAATTGTCAGTCTGATGCCAAGCATGGCACTCACATCCCACATGGCCTTGCACCCATCTGTCTGGTGTCTGTTGGATTGCGACACCCCAGTGTGGACACATGCACCAAGTACACAGTAGTTGGACAGTGCAGAGGACACGGTGTGGACACATCACAGCTCTTGCCACTGAGTCAGTACAGGTTTCCGGATGAAAGGGATGCCCAGAGTCAAATAGGAAATGCATGTGATGCATACCAGCGACAGACACCATGATGCACCCATGTCCTGATAGCCAGC
Organism: Calotriton arnoldi; assembly: GCA_963921515.1. Taxonomy (NCBI): domain Eukaryota; kingdom Metazoa; phylum Chordata; class Amphibia; order Caudata; family Salamandridae; genus Calotriton; species Calotriton arnoldi. Next base: position 64,093 of record CAWUFW010013039.1, on the reverse strand, counting down.
GCCACTATGGTGTGCATGTAGCACATGTCACTCCCCTGCAGGACCACAAATAAGTTGACACATGCCATGGCATACATCACTGTCTCAGTGATGTATGACTTGGCAGCCAGACAACAACACTATGCACTGTGTCACAATAGTAGGTCATGGGGAATGCAAGTCCTGGAGCTGCACAAGTGCACATGTACATCCCCCACACAACACATCATCTCAACCCTCATCTGTCCAGGTCACACCTATTGGACATATGGGAGACCTGTGACACTACCCTCTGAACCTGAGCCCCTCATAATTTGCTGTGAATGGGGAACAGCTGCCTGAACATCACATTCGCATACCCCAGTCTGCACGGGCAGCTGATCAAACACCTATGTGACACACAAGTATCGTCTCCTATGGTCACATCTCCAGGGGCATGCTGAGCCCCTACCAAGAAACACCACAGCAGTCCTGGCAACTAATCCACAGCACACTGACACAGAGGCAGACACCGGAGGGGTCAAATCACTGTGCACAATGTGTCAGCTGATACACGGAAGTGGGAGTACAGAGTGCATTGCATGGCCTGGAGTAGGCATGACTGTCCTGCTCCACATGAATGAGGGATGTGCCCTGGACAGTGGATAGCTGGCTATGTATGTGTGACACACGTAATCTGCACACTCCTGGGGCCCAAACATTGTTCCCACCCGCTGCATGGGCGTGTGCCACATACCCCAGGCACATGTGGTGGCTCAGCTCAGCAAGTGGACCGCATATCAAAGCAACACGCAGATCACATGTCCAAAACCAGGCGTTGTGTGAACAATGGACCCACCCATGATGCCCACAACAGAGTCAGGGAAACAGATGCTGTCCCCCACCTTTAGTGAAGCAAACTGCAAGGACACAGTCCCAAGTGACACAATTCCCTGACTGTAAGGGCCACACCTGGGTATCAGATGAGCAGTGGGCAGTGCACAATAGAGGGACATGGCTCCTGGACAACATGACTGCTGCACTGTGGCAGTTGAACCAGCCCAGAGGAGGGCACAAAGCATGTAATACAGAGTTCACAGTGCAGTCTTTGACTCACCCCCTCCTTGCTGCTGTCTGGCCTTCAGCTGCCCATCCAGGTCTGGAAAGACCACCGCCAGGATCTGGAGCATGTGGGGGTCAGGGTCCGTGTTCCGCCCCTCCTGCGAGGAGGCGACAGCTTCAGCTGGACCCGTGCAATCCTCCGGGTCCAGCCCCGAAGGTCCTGCCACCTCTTCTGGCAGTTGCGGATCCGGCGCTTGTAGACCCCCACGGACCGGACAGCCCGGACGATGTCCTTCCAGAGTTCCTGCTTCCGATGGGCATTAACCTGTCAGGATGACAAAGTGAAAAGGCCATTACCACACATGCAACATATCCGTGCATGACACAGTCGTATATACATGTCTCAATCACAGGGGCACATGATGTACACAGGCAGTGCAAAGCTGACCATGGACAGTTTGCCAGACGTCACTACATGGTATCATTGCATGGGAAGTAAAACCATGTTCAAATGCGCTGTCACTGCACCATACCTGTCCAGTGCAAGTCACTACACACTATGGGGGTGACAACTACTCAGTGAGCCTGCTAGCCAGTGGCGTGCAGACTCTCAGCCTTGCTAGTCAGACAAAATGCACATTCAGAAAGGCAGTGCACAGAACACTCACCTGCTCCCCTGGTGTCCCATACAGCTTGCTGTACTGTGGAAGTAGGCTGTCCAGCAGGGCTTGGTTCTCTTCAAGGCTGAAGGCTGGGGCTCTCTCCACAGTACGTGCCATTGCAGGGTCCAGAGGGGCAGAGACAGCAGCAGTGCAGTGGCAGATGTCGTCTTGGAGCATGTAGTGCAGGCAAGTGGGCTCTCAGGGGAACAGCCAGCAATATATATGTGCTGGAGAGGCAGATACTGTCCCTTGTGTCCAAAGTGATAGGTCCAAGTCGTTTGCATCTTCTGAATCTGGCCAATCCATGGAATAGCAGCACCAAAACACGCCCACAGCATCCTTCAAATCTTCAACTTCATGACATACATGATTTTGCAACATTGTTGTGGGTGACCAACTGATTTTCCAGCAACCGACTCGTTCGAAATTCGAAACGCGTCCGTTGCCAGGCAAGCCCATTGTCAATGGGTGCGCACCGATCGGTCCATTGCGGTACAACGCGCACAGGGGTACAACGCGTACCCGCACACATTGAAAGCAATGGGCCGGCCGGAGGCACCGATCGGTCCATTGCTGTTCAACGCGCACAGGGGTACAACGCGTACCCGCACACATTGAAAGCAATGGGCCGGCCGGAGGCACCGATCGGTCCATTGCAGTTCAACGCGCACAGGGGTACAACGCGTACCCGCACACATTGAAAGCAATGGGCCGGCCGGAGGCACCGATCGGTCCATTGCTGTTCAACGCATCACTGTACATGTGACTGGCATATGTCAGCATGCCTGTCTCAGATGGACATATGCCAGCCACAGATAGCTCCCAGGGAGTGAGGGGCACACCTACATCACGACAGCCTGTCCAAACCTTATCATAAGGCATGTAAGGCTGCATTTCCTATTGTGTGTATGTTGGTGTACATGTTGTCCTGTGGGTGTCACCTGTGGGCAGCCACCCCCAGGCTGTGCACGTGTTCATGGGGACAGGATCCTGGGTGTTACGTGTACGTGACCACTGTGATGTGCAACTGTTCATATCTGTGCATGTGCCATGGTCACATTTCACAGTGGTGTATGTGTATGTCATGTCACATACCCCGTGAGTCCCATGTGGGACGGTATGTTTGAGCCAGGGTGTCCCAGTGGCACAATAGTGATGGTCCTCCACAGTCTTTGTGCATGTAGTGTTTACAATGTCTCTGATTTCATGTGCACAATGGGAGACAGTCTCCACATCCACGTTGTGTGTGCATGGACTCTGATGTTGTGCGTGTGTGTCACAGACGTCCATGTCTGTCCTGCCATGGCAAGTGGGGCCACTACCTGTGGGGGTCAAGGTTGTTTTGCTGTGGTGTATACATGATACTCCATGTAATGCCAGTGTCCATGTGGCATTACAGGGTCCCTGGGAATGTACCTGTCGTTGAGCTGTGGTGCCTGGGGCACATCTGTCCTCACATGTCACTGTGGGGGGTTATTGTGACACGGCAGCAGGAGATGGGAACTGTGACACGGCCTCATGATATCCAATGGGCCAACCTGGGACAAATTGATGCCACCTGTAGGACCGTGTTGACAGATGTTGGCCATGTATGTACCATACATGTCCTTCCGGTACTGCACACTTCATGTAGTTGTGCCTCATAATGATGTATGTTGGGATCTTGAGTGTGTTCAATGCCGCATATGTGGGGTGACTGACAATCTTGCTTACTTCTCCTCTGCACTGCAGGGCTCCTGCTGTCCATCGGCCATTCCCAGACCTGGCAACGATGGTGGAACGGGACAGCATCCGACAGTACCGCTTCACCAGGCAGCTGATTGAGGATTTGGCAGTGCAGTTGTCCCCACATTTGCAGCCTGGCCGGCCGTATCCTACAGCGCTGACCCCCAAGGTGAAGGTGATGGCAGCCCTACACTTCTTTGCCACTGGTACCTTCCAACATACTGTGCCGACTGCTGGTGGGATGTCACAGACCATGTTCAGCCGTGTGCTCCGCGATGTTTTGGCGGCAATGTTGCTCTTCCTGAACTGGTACATCTATTTCCCTAGACTGCGACGACTCACTGACGTGAAGAGTGACTTTTATGCCCTGGGGAGGATGCCGCATGTCATTGGCTCCATTGATGGGACACATGTGGCTTTGGTACCACCACAGGCCCAGGAGCAGGCCTACAGGAACCGCAAGCACTACCACTCGGTCAATGCACTGGTGGTGTGTCTTGCAGACATGACCATCACACACGTGTGTGCCCGTTTCCCTGGTTCAGCACACGATGCCTTTGTGATGAGGAGTAGTCGCATCCCCAGGATGATGGCACAGATGCAGAACCAGCGTGCCTGGCTTGTCGGTGTGTACTGACTTTGTGCCATTGTGTGTGATCTGATCTGTAGTATTCCGCCCACTTTTCCAAGTCAGCTAATGTGCACTTGTCTGTCCATAGGTGACTCGGGATACCCCAACATGCCGTGGTTGCTGACACCCCTCAGGAACCCTGTGACACCTGCCCAGATGCGCTACAATGAGGCACATGGTCGGACCAGGAGAGTGATTGAGCGGACCTTTGGTCTCCTGAAGAGCCGCTTCCGCTGCCTGGACAAGACCGGAGGGTCCCTCCCATATGCCCCTGCGAAAGTGTGCAAGATTATCATCGTCTGCTGCATGCTCCACAACCTGGCAGTGTGGAAGGAGTTGCCTCTCATCCAGGATGACAATGACCAACATCCGCCACCTGTGGAGGATCCTGGCCTGGACCACGATGCCAGTGACGATGATGATGATGATGATGGTGATGGTGATGTCCGCACACAGCTCATCACCAACTTCTTTAGCTGAATGTGAGTATCCTGAGGTGTCATGTCAATGATGTGAGTTGGCATGATGTGTGGGTGGTGCTCTGGTGCTGTTGGAGTGTGTCCATGGGCTACTTGACTGGATGTGTGTTGCGATGTGTGGTGACAGGTGGGCTGTACTCCCCAACAGTGTTGACATGCTAACTTGGTTCTGGGTGGGTATCTTGTAACATGTATTGTGCACGAGTTTTGCTGTTCTGTCCTGTACTCCATTGCTTTTGACTGTGTGTCATTTCTGTCCTTCACAGGGTACTTTCAGATTCGTTTGGTCAACTGTGTCCACCGACGACGTGATTGCACATCCAGGCTGGTAGCTGTTGTGTCCCTACAGGTGATGTGCGCCACACCCATGGACTTCCTTCCGTCTACAGTTGTTGACTGTGTGCCCGCTACCAGGTGGGGTTACCTTGCATCTGTAGTGGTTACGGCATGTTGCAACTGTGTAATAAACCTGTGCTTCACTTTGTGATGTGCGTTGTCTGTGGTCACACATTTGACTGCCATTTGCTTACTGCACCTGTGGGCTACTTGACTACAACTGGGAATGGGTGTGGTGTCTGTGCATTGCACCCTCTTCCCTGGCAACATCAGTGTAGGCAATGAGTCAGATGGCCTAGGTGTGTATGTGTCGTGTAGCCCTGGTGGTGTGTCTCCCTCATGTGTGTCACGTTGCCTGTACTCACATGCCTGTGTTGTCCTTGCTGTTGCAGTTCGCATACACAGTGTAATTTTGCAGTTCATCATCCCCATAACAGCACCCACGTTGGAATCACGACAGAGGCAAGTATGGTGTATTAGTGTGTTTATTGTGATACATTTGTGTTAATAGTGCATAGGATGGGTTGTGCTGTACATGAATCTTGCAATCCCAAGTTCCTAGGTGAATTGAAAGTCCGGGTAGACAGGATCCCCAGTATCGGGGCCACAGTTGTCTGACACATTGGTCCAACTTGTACTCCCCATGCAATGTGTGGGAGTAGTGTTGCCGTCAGCAGGGTGAACAGTCTGTGCACAAAGGCGAACATCCAGAACAGGTTCAGGCTTCCTGGGAGTTGCGCTTGGCCATCGGCCTCTCACTTTTCCCTCCTCGGACGACCCCTCTTCTTGGGGGGGGCCCTCAAGTGCAGGCTGCTGCGGTGCAGGGGACTCTCCGCCAGAGTCCTCCTCCCTCCCTGTGGCAGTTGCAGTTTGTTCGGCACCAGATGTTGTTGGCACACAGGGAGGTGTGGACTGGTTGCTGTTCATCTGGCGGAGGCATTGTAAAATGTCCCTGTGCACCGCCGTCATCTCATGCAGTGCATCCCACTTGGACTCCACGCGGACATGTGTGAGTCCACACGGGACATGTGTGACTCCACGTGGGACATGTGGGAGTCCAAGCGGGCATGATGGGCAGCCTGCTGCTGTTTAATGTCTCTGAGGAGCCCCACTACCTGGCTGAGCTCTCCGGTGCTGGACTGGTACGCATCAGCTATGCGTACCAGTTGTGGGTCGTCATGCAAACCAGCAACGTCTGCAAGCAGCGACCTCTGTCTCCCACCCCTCCCACCACCCCTGCTGACATGTGCAGTGTGTGCAGTGGCACGCACAGATAACCCTGGTCCACCTTGGGGGTTGGTGGTGGTGGTGGTGTCCATGGCCCCAGGTTGGTCCAGGGTCACTGTGCTGGTGTTGCTCCTTATTCTGTCCATGTCGGCAGGGATGGTATTCGTGGTGACAGTCGTTGTAGGGGTGGGTGCAGGGGGTGCAGCTGGTGGTCCTGCTGGTGCTGCAGCTGGTGGTCCTGCTGGTGCTGCATGTTGACTTGCACCGGATGTGCCAGGTTGTTCTTCATCATCCGAGGAGGACAGAGGCTGTACGACGCCAGTGAGCTCGGCATCCTCTTGAGCCTGGGACTGGGACTCCTCAGCGTCTGCTGCTGTGTCCCCATCATCACCTGTTTTTGGGAGACACAAACAATGTATGTCATGTTTCTGCAGGCATCAATGGTTGACACACATGACAGTTGTGACTGTGCCTCTGGGTGGGGGCCTGTACATTGCATTGTCCTAAGTCGTCACAGTCAGGGGTTGATATTGGTGTGGCACATTGTCCTGCATTATTTGGGCATTTCTATGTATTTTCTGGGGTGTGAACATGGTCTGCATTGCTTGTGTTTGGTTGACAGCCGGACCTCCTTCCCACCCACCCAGCCAGTCAGTTATCCCACCATGGAACGTGCTTGCGTTGCAGGGAGTGTAAGTTGTCTCTCAGGATGTCAGTCAGTGGTGTCCTGCTGTTTGTTGGTGCACAGTTGGCAGCAGGGCCTTGTGCTCCCCACAGCAGTAGCCAGTGTCAGCCATCTTGTGAGTCCTTCTCCACTCCCTGTGATGTGCGCATGGTTCATGGTGGTGTTGATAGGACAGTTGTGGGGGGGGGGGCAATATGTGTGACTGCGACTCCCATGATGCTATTGGCTACACTGACTTGGCCAGCATACACAGAATTCCTTCCTTTGAGTGGTCTTCACTGTGTGTTGGTGTTGTTGTGGTGGCTACATGTGTGGATGTGTTTGTTAGTTCAATTTGTGCCACTGCCTAGCTGTAGTTGTGGTTGTGTTTGTACATGTGTTGGCACAGTTGGATGTGACTTTTTTGATGGCATGTGTTGTGTTTCTCTGACTGACATACACATTTTGGGATGATTCTGTTCTGGTTGCTGTGTGATTGCTATGAGTGCATGGTTTGACTCTCCCCTTGACAGTGATGTGTGTGTGTTTTGTGGCAGTATATTGTGTACATTTGTTGTGTACTCACCAGGCTCTGGGATGTCCTCTAGTCCATATATGCTCACTGGCGGAAGGATGGCCCGCACCTTCTCCTCCCAGGGCCTGAGGTATATTGGCTTGGCAGGAGGGCCACTGCCGGTGTGTTGGCTGTTGATGTAGTCTTGCTTCAGCAGTTTCCGTACCCTCCTGCGCACGTCATACCACCTGTTCTGGATGTCGGTCTTTGTGCGCCGACATGGTGATTGGGCGTTCACCCTGTTGATGATCCTCTCCCACATCTTGGTTTTCTGCGACATGGGGGTCTGTTGGACCAATGTGCCAAACAGCTGTGGCTCTACCCTGAGGATCTCGTCTACCAGGACTTCCAATTCACAATCTAGGAACTTGTGATTCTTCTTGGGGGGCATGGTGATGGGTGGTGATGGTGAGTGATGTGTGTGTTGGTGTGCAGGTGAGGGTGTGTGAGTGTGTGTTTTGCTGGGTGTATGTGAGGTAGGTATTTGTTGGTGTGCTGATGGTGTGTGGTTTGTGTGAGGGATGAGCTGTGGGTGTGTGGTTGCTTTCTCTTGGGTGCTGGCAGTGGAATGGCATTTGCAAAGGCTCATGGTAGTGATTTGTGTCCTTTATATAGGTGGAGTTGTGGGTGTGTCTTTGTTCTCTGTCCCCACCCCCCCCAGTATTTATTGGCTTGGTAATTGCTTGTTTGGCCTTTTTTTGGGTGATTTTTCCTTTGTGCTGTTTGTGTATGTTGGAAACGTTCTTGTGACCGAGTCGGACCCTGCATTGGTCTCGTACGGTGTTCTCCGTTTCGTGCACGCTGTGTTTGTGCAGTTTTCTATGCTGCGTACGCGTCGGTCGCGGTGTATTGTGTTGCTTCGGCTCGGTTTTGTATGCGTGTCGGTCGTACGGCTTGTCCTCCGTCCGACTCGCTCGTGGTTTTCGCGCCTTGCATCGTACTTTGCGGTTTGGAGTTAGCGTGTACGTTTCGGTCGGATTTGTTCCGGGTGCGTGTCGGTCGGTTGGATTCGCGTGTTTTTCCGGCCGGATTGCTGTTTTCCGTGCGGCTCGGTCGGTCGACTTGTTTTCGGTACGTGTCGGTCGGATTTTTCGCGCCTTGCATCGTACTTGGCGTGTCGGGCGCCACGGGTACGTGTCGGTCGGTATTTTTTCCGGATCCGAGTCGGTCGGTGCTTTTTCCGGCCCGAATCGGAATCGACCCCTGAGTGTGTTGGGCCTGTGTCCTTTCCACATTATACATTATCAACATGTTGCCCTTTGTATACATGTGTGTCCGCCTTGTCTATGATTTGCTACTCTCTTGTCCCATATGTATGTATAGTTACCTCTGGAGAGTGCTGTGATGATCTCCTGCTAAGTAGGCGCTGGGTTGCTTCTATTGGCTTTCTATATTGATTTACTACCAGTAGGATTTGCAGAGGATGGGCTACTAGCTAAGTATGAATGACTCTTTGGGCAACAGCAGACAAGAAAGATTAGTATGAAAACATTATGATTACAAACCTGGTTTTGCCAGTATCACTTGAATTATTCAGAGATTTGTGAGGAGCTACAGTAGCAACTGCAGCAGTCAGCGGAGGCAGAAGAGACTCGGTACATAAAAATAGGTAGAATTGTCAGGGGAGACTGTTCACTTCAGCACTGCCTGGAAATGAAAGATCAAGGACTTTCCAGTGGGATAGAAAGGCGATTAGGTGAAAGGGCTAGGAAGCCCAGCTACCAGGATATAGGGCCAGGGGAACCAAATATGTTGCATAAGGATGGAAGGAGCAGAAGACGCCAATTACTTCAAGGATTGATGGAGGGTAATAGTGATGGGAAAGAGAGATGATATATGATGAGAAATGGTGAATGATGCAATAAAACAGAACACCATTTGGAGCAGAATTTGGCAGAAGAGACAATGCAAGCGAAGGAGAAGTCCTGAGAGATGAGGTACCTCAAATGACATGGATGGGACTGAAAAGGTTCAAATACCTGTAACTGCTTAATGGATGGCAAGAAGAAACATTAAACTTAACAGTAATGAGTGGAGTTACTGACTCGCATGGAAAATATACAGCCATTTTCTGTCATCAAACCCTGCCACTAATCCTTTGTCACTTATTCCACCTGTCCAAACCCAACAAAAAGGTCCAAAGCTTCGGAATAAGATTTCACTAAACAATAGCACACCTCTCCCCAGTGCCTTCCCACTCTTTCATCACTTTCCATTCAGGCTCCGGAGGACTGGTCAGTAGTAATAACTACAACAAATGCCAGACTTGGCCAAGCCAATTAACTGTACTTGGATTACCAAACACCAAATATTTTGCCTAGAACTGGTTCAGAATATGGCAGCAAGACAAGCAGACAGAAAGATGGCCTCAAACTCGAAGTCCCCCACCCTTAAATCATTACAGTGGCTTCCAGCCAACACCTGAGCCAATTTAAAAATCCCCTTTGCAAAATCGCACATGCTACCAAAATACAACAGCAGCAACATACATTAAACGGTTAACCTATTGAATGCATTAAAACACGTTAAGGCAATGAGTGAATAACAAAGACTGAAAAAACATTTTGACTTTACAAAAGCTTTGATGATTGACCTGTTTTCTCAGGCAGAGTTGAAATAATTCATATGAAGGAGAAGAGTTGCCCTATTTAAGTGTTAAGGGACCTGGTCTGACTTCCTAGAAATGTATGTTAAATGACCTCTTATGTATACATTATGCTCACTTTTATTTTTTTATGTTGCTATATCTGTTTTTTGGGGTTTTCTTCGTTTATTATAGTCTCAAGCCGTTTCCTCTTGCTCGATTCTAACTTTTGCATATCATATTGCAAATTGATAGATATGATTGCCACGCTCAAATGTTAGTTGATTGTTACATGCAACGACCCTTTTCTTCAGAATTTTGCTGGTTTGTAAATGCATTCATTTTTTGTGAAACAGGCGTTTTGTCATTAATTTTCAAATGCTATGCTGAAAAATCCAACAACGTGCCCCTCTCCAAACAACTACACCCACCAGTACTGAGGTGTTGCACACAGTTTGCAAATCACCCCAACCAAAAATGGCATCTACAGCAAAACCTGACATACACACAAAAACAATCTTAGCCCCTCTGATCTTTCGTTGGGTGTAGATATTTTATTTTTAACTCGAACGTGGAGGTATTTTTGTAAATAATATTAAAGATACAATATTTATGTCAGATGACATTCTAAATACAATATTCCGGCAGTACACCCTGCAGCAGAGAAGGTAAAGCTATTTGGTATCTGCTAAAAGGATTATGGTCTTTGTGAAAATGACGTGTTGGATTAATTGCACATCCTAAATTTGTCTGTCTCTCGAAAATAAACAAGCATGTTTCTGGAAATTAACATAGCTTGAAAAAGCATTTAAAAACCTTTTTAAACAAACTTTGTTTTCCATTTTAGCAACATACATTAGACCTCACATTATGCCATTATACCATAATGATATGTATCTCCTACATTGACAGGTGGATGCATCATAACCAGGGCCACTGGAATTATGTGGCAGGGGAGGGCCACATAATGCGGCAGGGCGGAGTAAATTATGCAACAAGAAAAGGCAAATTATGCAGCATAATACATTTGGTGATAGTATTACTTCATTCTTTTGTCATTTTTGTACTTGTTAACATTGTCTGGGCATTGGTTGCGCCTCATTAGTACCAGTTTAACACCAAAATATAGAACTAAGCAACAGAAAGGTGACCAGTCAACCTTCGCAAAAGGCCTTCAACTGCGCAGCAACACTCGTCGCTGCATTTTTAGAAACTTTTGGACCGTTTGAGCTAGAAACAATTTTTTTACATTAAAAAATTTGCATATTATGCAGCAGATGATGAATTAGGTGGCAAATGCGACGAATCTACCATTATGCGAAAAATGCAGCAGCCGCACAATCTCATAATTCCAGCGGCCCTGATCATAAATGACGCGCATTCTCAACTGACCAACTGTGCCGCAATGATGGGTCTCTGACAGGGGCATCCAGTTGAATAAGCATCAGGGCTACTCAATCGTCCATCCTCTACACCTGCCAACCTGCCTTCAAGACAACCACTCTGCGGGGTGCAGACAGAATTATTGGCTGAATGTTTGCCACTTATGTTTCATCAAAAACTTGTTTCTAACATTTTGAAGGCCCTAGGTGCTTCTCGTCCAATATTGATATTCCAATCAACCTCCATCACCTTCAATGCCTTCCCACCCAAAGGAAGCGGATCTGCACTAATAACAGCCTGGCAGCACAGGTTGTTCCTTCCTCTCAAAGTGGGTCTGCAGATATCCACGCTCATAAGGAAGCAGGAGGATGGTGGAGGCAGAACACCGCCACCGTTCTCCTGCCTCCCTTGTATTTGTGGAGACAAGGGGAAGAAGAAGGCTGGTGTGACCACCAACCCCCAATGCCCCGCCACACTCGGTCTTCTGAGACTCGGGCAAATCGACAGAACAAAAAGATAGCGAGCATGTCACCTGGTGACGGAACAACATTGGGCAACCTCTCTTATTATCCACTGTTGCTAAGTCGCTGATTTCAATGTGGATGTTCACGATAAAGGCTTCCAGTGGCAGCCATGTATAATAAATGAAACATTATATAATCTAATGATCCTTTGGTGTGTTTCCTCGAGGAAGCCGAGACTCAAACATTAATACTGATGGAAAATGCTTGAGGGAGCGTGGAAGAAGACGATTTTCTTATATAATGTTCATGTTCATGGTCACAACATTTATAAAAGGAGGTTTAGGCCATATTAAAAAAATGATCAATATCCGTATGAGTCAATCTAGAGCTTGAGCGACAACACTGGAGGGAATGTTTACATCAGATAGATTACAGCTATTCTATGAGCTCCTAGTCAGCAAATTAGAGATTGGAGGCTACTGGATAAAAAAAGACTATCAGTAATAGTGAATTATGCATGGAGGGTCTGGGACATACTAGTAACCGCTCACACATTTCTTAACAGATGCGACTTGGCAATCTCACTCAGCATTCTTGAAGGGAAACTCTAAAGTACTGTTCTGCCCTAGGTCTCCAAACGCACTGAGGCTGTATTGCAAGTCCTGAGACTTGGATGTTGCAGATACAATCCATAAACACTAACCACCAACCAACATGAATGCTGTGATATTTTGACACACACAGGATACGTGGCATTTCTAATGGCAAGCTCTGTCCATTTAGAAAAACTGCAACAGTGGGATGTACGGTTTATCTGTTACTCTGCTTTTTTATCTACTTGCGCAAAATTTAAGATGTTGGAGGGAAAAAAAGTTCAGATGAAGATGCAAAGGGAAAGAGAGTTTGTCGATAGTGGACAAAGAGGAAGGCAGAAATGGAAGTGGGAATGCTATGGGTATTCACCACCATATACAAAGAAAGAAGCCAAAACGTAACAGTAACACTAGGTAAACTCCACACAAAAACACATATGTTGACATTTTCCAGTCCTAACTTCAGACATAAATAACCCTGCACTATTCCATCAAAAGCCTCTATATCCCCCGTCGCCCCTAAAACAGTAGAGTTCTGGGGGGCGTGGCTAGCCGACACCCAAGATGGCCGTGATTGTGTGAAGCTCCGAGCTTCTAAAACGTAACTTTCCCCCTACCTCCGTTAAAATATCCGATAAGCTCGTTTGACTTCAAGACCTGGGTCCTCATGGAGCCAAGGAGTCGCCCGGTCCCAAGATTGTGGCGATCCGCCATCTCTGCCCCACACAATCGGACTTGCGACTCCGGACCGAGGCCGCACAGGGACAAGCTGGCCGGGAGGACGTCCGGAGCCGCTCCACTAGACATCCGCTGCTGCTGTCAGGGCATGCGGGCGCAGGGCGGCGCTCTGCTTTCGGCGAGGCTGGTGCGCGGCGGAAGAGGACGGACCGGAGCTCCGGCGGTGTCCCCTGTTGACTGTTTGCCGGCGGAGCTGCTTGTTGGACGCAGCGCTGTGCCGGGTGGGCTCCGGTACGCGCATGATTGATGGTGAGCCGCGGGGGCTGGGGTCCGGGTTTCCAAAGCTGCGGCGGAGGTCGGGGCATTGTGATAGGCCCCCCCATCGCACCATTGACTGCAGGGCTGCAGGTGTAACTGGGGTTCTTAAGAACTGATCAACGTCGGGCCGCCATTGTTCTGCAGCACGGTGCCCCTCCCTCATCTGCATCGAGTGCTTCACTATACACCAACTTGGAGGGCGCTTGAGCTTATGAGGTGGCGGCTTGGAGGCTACATGGATTCCGGCTCTTGAGCCCTGCTGGATCCATGTTGTGGCTTGGACTGGACGTGTTCTGACCTGTCTGTGCCCCTATTTGTTTCAAGTGCTCAGGGGCTTTGTGCAGCAGCCATTTTGGGTAGACGTTTGTTTCCCACATCATCCACGGCACGGAGCAGTTTCACTGGTGCTTTGTTAGGAGTGCAGTGCCGGTTGAACTTCTACATTTTATTACAGGTACGAGCCCCCCAGTATTTGGGTCCCACCACCCCCTTCACTTGAAGTCTGCAGTTGGGGTTGGTTCCGAAGCTATGGCTAGTAATAAAGGGGCCAGGCAGTCCAGCTTGGTGAAACTGTCCAAATTTGCCCACACTAAAGTCGACGCGGCGGAGAAGCAAACAGAGAGTGAAATGAAACAGTCAGCAGTCACAGAGGGTCCATCTCTCGTTGACGTCATGGAGGTCATTCAAGGGGTTCGCACGGCGTTGGAACACAAGATTGACACAGTAACTACGGAAGTCACCCTCATACGCACTGATCTTCGCAAAATGGGTGACAGAGTCAAAGAAACAGAAGACTCAGTCAAAACACTTCAAACCTCAACAAAGTCCCTTGAATCAGTGGTTAAGCGATTACAGGCCCATGCTTTAGACTTTGAGGCAAAGTTGGAGGATTATGAAAGGCGCGCACGACGAAACAACGTTCGTATTTTGGGGGTTTCCGAAAAGTCAGAAGGGCAGGCCGCGGATTTGTTCGTCGAGGAGTTAATAAAGAAGCATCTACAGCCCCGGTCCCTCTCCAAATATTTCTCGGTGGAACGGGCGCATCGGGTGCCGGGTGGCCCTCCAAGGCCGGGTGCCCCTCCGCGGCCCTTACTCGCGAGGATATTCAATTTTCAGGATAGGGACATCATCCTTCAAGCAGCCAGGGCTGCCCCGCCACTTAAATTCGAGAATTCTACTATTACCTTTTTTCCGGACTTTACCTATAAGGTACAACAGAGGCGTAGATCCTTTCTCGAAGTAAAGCGAGCACTTCGCGGTCACAACCTTAAATATGCCATGCTCTTTACGGCCAAATTGAGAGTGATTGCTGAGGGGAAATTGTGGTTTTTCCAAACTCCAGAGGAGACCTGGGATTGGCTTGAAGGTTGGCGTTCCTCCAACGTTCGCCGACGATCATCTCCGAGTCAAGAGCAGAGACTGGACAGTCAGCAAGAAAGAACCGACAGAAGTGGGAGTGAATGACTGTTGGCCCTGTTCTCATTTAGAGCGGACCCGCGTTGCCTGGCAGAAATGGGACGGTCTCTGGGCCCGCTGCAGTTACGATGAGTATTGACTGATTCTGTGTGGGCGAGGGTCCATTTGTATGGCGAGATACGGAATTGGGGGTGATGATTCCTTTTATTAGGAGAGGCGCCACGAACTAACAGACTGGTTGGTGGTGGAGTTGGCGCACTGCGTCATACTATAGTTGGGGGCAGGGTGACGGATGGAATGTAAAATTAAATTACTGTACGGGTTGGCTCCTGACTCCGGCTGTGCTAGGTTTAAGAGCTCATATATTAGTTTTTCGGGGGATTGGTAATGCAACCTTTTGGGTAGTCCGGCGGTGTAACGTTTCCCTCTTTAGATTATAATTGTTTGGGGATTACAGGCGCTCTTCAAAATTGGGGGGTGGGCAGTTTTGAGTCCACGTTGCAGGGCGGCCGGGTGGGGGTGGGTTCCAGGGTTGTTAATGGTTGTTGTTGCAGTCTTTGTATGTGTGCTCAGTACAATTTTATATGCGATGTTTTTTTCACCGCGAACTGGGTTGTTCCTAGTGTTGTTTCCAAGGTGCACAAACCAAGTATTTACTATTCCTTGTGCTGCTGTGGATGGGGGGGGAGGGGTCGGCACTACCCCTCAGTTATCCTACACATATTAGGGCATTTACCGGTTGTTTAAATGAGTACTAATCAAGGTTCAACCCCGCAATCGGGACGCTTGAAACTGCTCTCTTGGAACGTGAATGGCCTGGGGGATCGTATTAAACAGGGAATTGTTCTACAATATTTGAAACGGCAGGCCCCTGATCTGGTTCTGCTCCAGGAAACCCATATTCAGGGTACCTCCTACTGCGCTCTTAATAGATGGGGATATAAGTTAGTGGCTCATGCGGGTTATGCGAGAGGATCCAGAGGGGTGGGCATTCTGGTACGAAGGTCCCTCCCTTTTCAAATACAGAAAACTACCCGAGATCCACTGGGCAAGTTTGCGACGGTTTCGGGACAGTGGGAGGGGAGGCCCCTAATGTAACTTCTCTTTATGTGCCCCCCAAACTCCATTCCATCACACTGGCTGACTTGGGACCTCATATGTTGAACTTGCCGGACAGTGATGTATTAGTGGGGGGATTTTGTAACGTTGCTCTCAACGGGGAACTGGACCGTCTCCCATCCAGGAGGAGAGAGCCGTCTGGTAAATTAGTGGCAGAATTTCTCGAGGCGCTGGGCTTGATAGACGTGTGGAGGACATGTAATCCCACCTCCTCCCAATACACATTTCATTCTGGGGTACATGGGAGCCTGTCCCGAATTGATTAACCTTTTTGTAAGGCCTCTCAGCTCCCCATGTTTGATGGGACCTCCTTCCTTCCTAGAGGTATTTCTGACCATTCCCCGATTGTGAAGTATTATGGAGGTGTTCCTCCCCCCTACTCGACTCGAAATGGTTCTTAGCCCTTGGTATCTTAAAGTGCCAGAGATCAGAGAACAGTTGATGAAAGCTACCCAAAATTATTTCGCAGAAAATGATGGTTTGGTGTCGTCGGACGTAACGTTATGGGAGGCCTACAAGGTGGTAATCCGAGGTAGACGAGTGGCGGCGATTGCGGGTCATAGGAAAGAGAAGCGTAAACAATTGGACAATCTTGAAAAGGAGGTGACCGCATTAGAGGGTGAATTGGTGGCCTCTCATACGTCCGCTACCGCGCATACGTTATCCATAAAACAAAAGAAATATAGGGATATTGCGGAAGAAGCGGCTAAGACCCAGTACCGGGCCACCCAACATCGCATTTATGATATAGGTGATAAGGCTAGCAAGTTATTAGCGTGGTTGGACAAAAGAGAGTTGGCCAATAGATGGGTGGCTCAGATCGTGGGACGGAGGGGAGAGGCAATACAGGACAGGGTTAAGATTGCAGGGGAGTTTGCCAGTTATTTTGAGCAGGTATATACTTCCACGCAGTCGTCTACCCAGGCGGAAGCAGCGGAACTGTTGGCTACTTTGCCGCTACCTGTTTTGGATGCCGAAGACGTAGAGGATTTAGATGCAGCTTTGACAGCAGAAGAGGTGTCTAAGGCAATCAGCTCACTGCAGTCCGGTAAAGCCGTGGGCCCGAGTGGCCTTCCAATAGAATTGTATAAGTCAAATGTTGCGACTATTGCCCCCTTCCTAGTGCGAATGTATGAGGAGAGTGTGAGTCAGGGTACTTTGCCGGCAATGCAAAGATTAGCAAATATAGTGGTCATTCATAAAGCAGGTAAACCCCCCGAGCAATGCAGCTCTTACCGCCCTATCTCCTTACTTGACCCGGAGGTTAAAATCCTAGCTAAGATTCTAGCACGACGTCTCTCCTCGTGCCTCCTCAAATTAGTACATCCGGACCAATCAGGCTTTATGCCTACCAGGAATACAGCATTGAATCTCCGTCTATACGGCGTCCTGGGCAGGGCCACTACTATACAGGAGGATTCCATTATAATGTCTCTTGATGCCAAAATGGCATGTGACATGATTGAATGGTCATTTCTTTTTGCTGTGCTTGAAAGATATGGATTTGGTGGTCGGTTCCTGTCCTGGGTGCGTCTTCTTTACTCTGACCCCCTTGCTAGGATTTCAGTAAATGGTGCTCGGTCTGCACCCTTCGCATTGGGTAGGGGTACGAGACAGGGCTGCCCGCTCTCGCCCCTGCTCTTTGCCTTGGCCCTTGAGCCGCTGGCGATCTGGATAATGGGAGATCCTCTTGTCAGGGGCCTTAATTGGTCGCTGGATTGGACGGATAAGATTTCCCTCTACGCCGATGACGTCTTGCTGTACCTGGCTCGTCCGCCCTTTTCGATCCGACGAGTGCTGCATATCTTTGAGCTATTCCAAAAATATTCCGGATACACTATTAATTGGGATAAATCCCTGATTTATGTTTTGAGCGGGGACCCTCCGGTTTTGCCGGTGGACTGTGAGGCCCAAATAGTAACAGATGGCTTTAGATATTTAGGAATATATATTACATCGGATTCCTCCGCGTTTTACGAACATAATTTAAAGCCCCCCTTGCTCCGCCTTCGAGCGGACATAAACCATTGGAAAACGCTACCCCTCACGCTATTAGGTAGAGCTGCACTTTACAAGATGATGGCACTCGCGCGCTTTCTGTATGCCCTGCAAAATACCCCATATTTAGTTTCACCGCGGTACTTTCAGTCAATCGATTCGGAGGTCCGTGCACTCCTTTGGAACCGAGGCTCTCCCCGGATTGCTCTCACAAAATTAACAAAAAGCTGGTACAATGGTGGCATTGCTCTGCCTGATATTAGATCTTACTACTGGGCCTCACAGTTAGTTGTTTTAAATCATTGGGCCCATCGACCTGTATCGGACCCAGCCTATAGAATGGACAGACATAACATGTCTTCTGGCACTTATCTAAGGGCCCTTTACGGGGGGACACGGTACGCACCCAGATTTACTCCAACGTCTTCTACAGTAAACATATGGCACAAAGCAACACGTGCTCTGGGGTGAAAAGACAAGATCACGCAAGTTACCCCGTTACTGGAAACGGACTGTCTAGGTATGTTGTCGAAGCAGCCAGGGTTTGATAAATGGGACCTGATCGGTCTCTCGAAAGTCGGAGACATGTGGACGAAGGGGAAAGTAATTCCATTTAGCGATTTGCAAAGAGACTACCAATTGCATGAAAGAGAAACTTTTCGCTACCGCCAGGCCAGAAACGCTTTGTACAAAGCTATTCCAAAGGACTCGGATTTGCCGATTTCCTCGCCTCTGGAGGATAGATTGTTGGATGAATATCTTCCGGAGAGGGCAATCTCATTGACCTACCGTAAGATCCTCAATCATACTCCAGACGCTCAGGAGAAAGTACGGGCAAAATGGGCGGATGACATTGGGGACTTGGACGATGACGATTGGCGGGAGGCATTGGCCTCAACTCGCGAGGTAGCGATCAGATCAAGATTTAAACTTATACAACTCAAATTGTTGCATCGGACTTATTACACTAGCACGGTGCTGGTCAAAATGAGGGCCTTGGATTCCCCTGAATGTTCCCGCGGGTGTGGAAACGTTGGTACCTATATACATCAATGGTGGCAGTGCCCGGTCCTCCAGAGGTATTGGGAAAGGGTTCTCGCAGGTATGTCCCGCATTTGTAATTCCTCTATAGAGGTTTCCCCCCGGCTCTGTCGGTTAAACATCTGGGAGGCCACGGATTTGTCACGTGCTGAGCAGAAGTGGGTTGCCTTGGGCTGTGTGGTAGCGAAGCACAATATAGCTAGAAACTGGAGAGGAGGAGTCCAGTTAAAATACACGGACTGGGAGTCTGATATGGACTGGTGCATGCAAGCGGAAAGGGCTGTCTATGAAAGTAGGGGTTGTCCACATAAATGGACAAAAATCTGGGGCCCATGGAATGAGAGTAGGGGTTTGCTTTGCTCTCCAGTTTGCCTCCCCCCTTCCCTTGTGGTGGACGAGGAAGACATTTAAGTGAGTTAACTATGGAACAATGCTGTGTGCCAATGGTACGATAACCCGTTGCCTGAACTTGAATCTGTACTGTATGTCGTTATTAATGGAAGTCTAAATTGATGCAATGTACTCCACTTTTTGTTGTATTGTGAGTTTTATGTTATTCTTGAATAAAAAGATTTTTTTTTAAAACAGCAGAGTTCTGGAGATGATTTGCAGTCCAAGGAATTCAGATGAGGGCCATGGGCATGATTCACAAAGGGCTTCCGCACTTGTGGCAAATGCCCCGCAGTCGTGTGGGAGTCGTCTCCGAGCTTGGGGCGGAATCTCCGCAATCAGATTTCTCATTGCAGAGATTCTGCCCGAGTCTGGAGACTCCCCTACCACTGCGGGGCCTCCACCACGTGTAGAGGCCTTTTGTGAATCAGGTCCCATGTTCCCATTAGGAAACAAATCTAATCACCTCTTTTTTAATCCTCTGTACCCAATCTCCTTTCAGCAGTAAAGTACATTGATGTAATTGTGTTGGCAGAGCTATTTAACTCATATTTCATTTATTCACCTAACAATGTGATGGATGAGGCAGAAGAAAGCAGGTACACCACAAGGTGAGTGGGGGCAGTAGATACTGGTGTTACAGAATGGAAGATTAAAAGATAGCAAAAATACTTAACAGATGAAGAGAGGTGTGTGCAAGAGTGTATCTCTGTAGAGAGGTCCTCAAAGTAGATTATTGACTTTTTGAACCAGTTTTTTTAATCAATGTTGGGATCAGAATGACCTTGTCTCGCGTTCATATGTCCTTCACTTCAAGGCCAGGTTCACAGCACATCTGCAATTGCATTCAGAACAATGATGGTTCCAGATAACACATTGTTCGTGGTCAGCTTGCCAGTTTCACTGACACATTTCCATAAATAGATACGAGATTTTAATTTTCTAGCAGCCTTAAAAACACCATATTTATAGAGAGCTGAGCAAAATTATGTGGCATCAATAACACAAAAGGTGATGGGAAGAATGCCTGCAACAAGTCTAACCACCTGCCCAATTATACTGAAACAAGTCTTGGGTTACTTGAATTCCGGTTCAGAGAGGACCTGGCTTGGCAGTTTGGGCTGGACTGATGTTCTTTTTGGAGTAGGATCAAGGTTGATTAGCCTATGGCTGGATCCATTCTGAGGTGGCATAGTGGGCAAAAAAGTGATGGAGTGAAAGCTACCCTGAGCGCTTGCCTGTGGTTATACTATTGCCAAGCATTTCTCTCATCACTTTTTGTGAGTTTGATAGGTTTATGTGGCAACCAATCTGACCTTTTTGTTCAGCCGAGAACCCTGGACTCAAATTAGGTGGTTGAGTTTGAGTGGCTGACCTTAATAACTGGGAGAAGAGTGTAAGTGATAACAGTGGTTTTGGATGAGGAAGTCAGATATGAGTGGAGGAGTTCTGTAACTTGTGGGTTATGTTATTGTTAGCGGGGGATTGTTAGCATGAGAAGTAATATGTGACATAACTAATGAAAGAATAATTTTCTCTCTTTATTCTAATAAAACACATTTTAATATTTTAGAAAGTAATAATATAATGAGGGAAACAAGTACAGTAGTTTAGGATTCTACTCCATAAAGTGCTCAAACGTTCCTGGAAAGAGACAACACACATAAAGAGGAGAGACTAGGTGGGAGCTCGGTCTTAATGAAGTTAACACAAGTGAGAAATCCCTTCTTCACTACTCTGTATGAAGTCATCCGAGTAATGGCGAAATTCCTACACTGATCTATACAATGCCAACTTCAAACTGAAGGGGGCCTAAGATTTCCAAAATCCCTCACACTGTGCATGGCACACTGGTACAATGTTGTTGTTGTATAGGTCAGATAGGCACCAGGAAGGTATTTATCATCAGGAAGGTAGGTTTGGCCTGAGAACAAGAAGCTGTGAGGGTGGTCTTTTTGAGACAAGAGAGGCTATTTTGTCACTATGGTAGCTACCAGCGTCTTATCGACTTTAATATTGATGCATCTAATGATGTTCTTATTCCAGTCATGTTGCCTGCTTGCAAGGCGCATAGCATGGGGGTGGGGAGGTTCTGGGTGGGAGAAATTAGCAGAGGGAAAAATGTGGCAGAGGCGCGTGACACTGGCCGATATATGAGCTGTTTCACACAAAGCGATGGCCTATATTGCTTGTGCCACTCCCACGTTTGTGAGGTTCTTGAAGTTGTGTGTAAATTTTGTAGTGATGGTTGGCTTAGAGCTGGCCTGCCCACCAACCCAATTACCTTCTGTATGATGACTGGGAGTGTTTTTCTTCAGTCTTCAGAGGTTGCTCGTGGTGCAGTGGATGTGCAGGTACACTCTTTTTGATGACTTTCCTACTCTTTTGGCCATGTCACTTTTACCTTATATGTCATAAGGGAACTTCTTGGCTTCCAATGTGTTTGGTGGGTCTCCTCTAACAACTTGCAAGTCGAGCAGTTAAGTACTTGCCCTCGAATAGGAGCAGCCAAATGCAGAAGACGTTCTCCAGTGTCCTTGACTTTCCTCCTAATGGTAATGTAATTTCCTATTTTTAAATTGTTTCGTACAGATTAAGGATTTTCTATGTAATTATCAATTACTCTTACCATGAACCATGTATACTTTTCCCTCTCCATTCTTATTGTTCTCTCTTTTTGCAGTTACAGTTCTGAGTGCAGCCTCATTATACCTGTTATATTTATTTACTGGGGACTGTTGACATGGGAGGAACACCACAGAGTCAATGCTTTTCAGCAGTATTCAGAAGCCTTTCTACAGGAGTGAATACCGTGGAAAACCAGTGCTATCCTGTGGCCCAGACCCCCATATCTCGGCTGGCAGCCGAGAGGAAGCATTGCCTGATTGGCATTGAAGAATGATGCATTTCATGTAAGGGCTTGTATTAGTCACGTCCCAAAAACAGCTAGAGACCCGGAGTTCAGAGGTGGACCGAGAGAACTATGCTAAGGAGCGCAGTGGCCCTGTACTTTGTCTGCTCAGCAAACTCTTCTTTTAATATTCCAAAGTCACGGAATATTAAGTGAAATGCACTCAACCCATATAGACAACGCCAGATAGATCATTTCATGGAATGAATTTTATTGTATGGGGCCTTGGTTGCAAGTTCATTCCCAGCATGGTTGGGCTTAACACTTGGAAGCCACTGAATGTTTGGTCCGAGGTCTTGACTATGCCCCACACTAACATACAACACAGCTACCCAAGGATGTTACTGCCTTGTACTACTCCAGGGAGTTACACCAAACGGATGGACAGATAAGCTGAAAATTGGGGGCAACAATAAGGAATAGACATGATGAACAAGTTACTTACCTTCGGTAACGATGTATCTGTAAGAGACATATGTTAGTTATAGATTCCTTACCTTAGAATTACGCCCAGGCGTCAGCCTGAATCTGGAGATTTTTCTTTAGCAGTACCCCTGCGCGTCGGTAGGTGGCGTCGGTCGACTCCGCGTCCATCGTTGGCGTCGTGGTCGCCGGAATGACGTCGCGGTGTCTACTTAGACGATGCCCCTGCGCGCTGACATCAGTTCTGACGTGACTTTCCACGCCAGAAGCGCAGAGCCATGCAAGACACGGACCACTGGTGCACATAACTAGGGCCCTGGAAGGGAGTCCCTATCCCTAGAAGTCAGTTCGCAGAACAGGGAGGATGGTTGGGGCGGTAAGGAATCTATAACTAACATATGTCTCTTACGGATACATCGTTAACTTAGAATAGATACCCCAGCAATGCCAACCCCGGAGGTGGGTCTGCGAACTAAGTTCACACCAGAAAGTCGTGGAGAACAGAACGGCCAAAATAGCCGTCTCTCTGGACTTGGCTGTCTAGGCAATAATGTTTGGTGAACGTGTGCAAGGATGCCCACGTGGCCGCCTGACAGGTGTCAATTAGTGGGGCTCCATGTCCCAAGGTAGTAGTAGCTGCCGCAGCCCTGGTGGAGTGGACACGCAGTCGCACTGGAGATTACTTTTTCGCTAAGGAATAGCAGATTTGAATGCATAGGACAACCCATCGAGAGATGGCGCGTTTTTGCACAGCCCGACCTTTCTTGGCACCCACATAGCCAACAAAGAGTTGATTGTCCACCCGGAAATCTTTTGTGCGGTCTAGATAGAAAGACAGTGCACATTTTGGGTCCAGACGGTGGAGTCTCTCCTCCTCCTTGGAAGGGTGCGGAGGTGGGAAGAAGGTGGGCAAAGTGATGGTTTGTCCTATGTGGAAAGAGGTAACCACTTTGGGAAGAAAAGAGGGCCTTGTGCGAAGGACTACTTTGTCTGGATGAACAGCAAGAAAAGGAGGTTTTGAGGATAGAGCTTGAACCTCACTCACTCTGCGAGCAGAGGTGATGGCGACAAGGAAGGCAGTCTTCAGAGTAAGGAGTCTGATAGGGCAGTTATGTAGAGGCTCGAAAGGAGCACACATAAGGTACGTCAAGACAAGATTCAAGTCCCACTGGGGCATTATGAAAGGAGAAGGAGGAAAGAGATGAGTAATGCCCTTTAGAAATCTAAATACAATAGGGGACTTGAAAAGAGAAGGCTGATCAGGAAGGCGAAGAAAGTAAGACATGGCTGAAAGGTAGCCTTTAAGAGTGCCCAGGGCAGAGCCCTGCTGGGCTAAAAAGAGGATGAACAAGATCCCCTTTCTGCCCCTCCGAAAGGGGGGCAGAAAGGGGATACACAGCCTTTGCTGTGCACCATTCCATGAACTTGTTCCGTCTACAGGCATATACAGACTTGGTTGAGGGACACCTGGCTGCCAAGCTGACATTACAGACTTCGGGTAGAAGGTCAAAAGCTGTCAACTGCCCCAGCTCAATCTCCATGCAAGGAGGTGGAGGCTGGACAGGTTCGGGTGGAGGAACACCCCCTGCTGCTGCGACAGAAGATCCTCCCAAAGAGGCAGTCTGATCGTGCCCAGTCCGGAGCCACAAGAATGACTTGGGCCCGGTCGCACTTGATCTTCTTCAGCACTCGAGCCAGAAGTGGTACCGGCAGAAAGGCGTACAGTAGGCCGCAATTCCACTCGAGACGAAAAGCGTCGCCAAGCGAGTGCCACCTTGGAAATTCCAATGCGCAGAACAGCTGACACTGCGCGTTCTTTTCGGGGGGGAACAGATCTAACCAAGGCTCTCCCCACTGCTGAAAGAGACCTTGCACCACCTCCGAGTGAAGACGCCATTCGTGATCCATCATGCACCGACGGCTGAGCTTGTCTGCCCTGGCATTCAGAGAACCTGCCAGGTGTTGAACCACCAGGGACGCCAGGTGTTGAACAACCAGGGACATGCCCTCATGTTCCAGCCATGTCCATAGGCGAAGAGCCTCTTGAGATAGGGTCCACGACCCCACCCCGCCCTGTTTGTTGCAGTACCACATGGCGGTGGTGTTGTCTGTGAACACCTGCACTACTCTTCCTTTGATAGAGGGAAGAAATGCCTTTGGTGCCAGACGAATCGCCTGGAGCTCCAAAAGGTTGATGTGGAGGCCGGACTCCGCCGGAGACCAGAGTCCTCTGACCTCTGCCTCTCCCAGGTGGCCGCCCCATCCCAGGAGTGATGCATCGGTCACCACTGTCAGCTCTGGTTGGGGAGAAGAGAGGGATCTGCTGCTGACCCAATCTTGGTTTGTTAACCACCACTGCAACTGTCGTTCAGTCCCCTCCGAGATCTGGACAACATCGGAAAGATTGCCCCGATGCTGCGCCCACTGGAACTTCAGGTCCCACTGCAGAGCCTGCATATGCCACCTGGCAAGATCCACCAGCAGGATGCAGGAGGCCATGAGGCCCAGCAGCCTCAGGGTCCTTCTCACCGAGATCCGGGATAGAGGCTGCAACATCGGTATCATAGACCGAATATCCCAGACTCGCTGCTCGGGAGGAAAGGCCCGAAACTGCACTGTGTCCAGAACAGCTCCGATGAAAGTGAGCGCCTGAGAGGGAGTCAGGTGTGACTTTGGCACATTTATAGTGAACCCCAGCGAGTGCAGGTCCGCCGTAGTCTGGAGGTGGGAGATGACAGCCTGGGACGAGCTCGCCTTCAACAGCCAGTCGTCGAGATAGGGGAAGACTGGAACCACTGATCTGCGCAGATAAGCTGCGACCACCGCCATCACTTTCGTGAACACCCGAGGGGCACTGGTAAGGCCAAAGGGGAGCACGGTGAACTGAAAATGCTCATGGCCTACTGTGAACCGTAGGTAAGGCCTGTGGGCCGGCAGGACAGGGATATGGAAATATGCGTCCTCAAGTCCAACACTACCATCCAGTATCCGGGGTCGAGGTCAGACAGGACCTGAGCCAACGTGAGCATCTTGAACTTCTCCTTCCGGAGGAAGTAGTTGAGGGCCCTGAGGTCTAAGACAGGACGCAGGCCTTTGTCCTTCTTGGGTACCAGAAAGTAGTGGGAGTAGCAACCACAACCTACTTCTGGCAAAGGGACCCTTTCGATAGCTCCCTTGGCCAAGAGAGCTGGAACTTCCTGGCGGAGAAGGGCCAAATGATCCTCTGACATGTGATGGAAGGATGGTGGCATGGAGGGAGGGGTAGTCTCAAAGGGGAGGGAGTAGCCCCTTCGAACTATATGCAAACCCCACCTGTCCACCGTGATGGTGTGCCAGTGGTGGAGGTGATGGCGAATCCTGCCACCCACTGGCCTCTGATGGCCCAGAAAGGTCAGACTAGGAGGGTTTGGAGGCTGCTGCAGGGGGGGTTATAGGTGGACTGGCCACTGGTGTCACCCAGGTCCTCTCGCCAGTCCGGCTCATCAAGTTGATCAGATAAAGGGTCCACAGACTCCTCCCAGTCCTCCTCACCCTCCTCTGGTTGCCAATCAGGCCTAAAAGGAACACCAGGGATGAACAGTGGCACAAAAGTGCCCTCCGGCGCCGGTTCCTACATCGGCCGACGTCGGTCCAGCGCCGGGTCCAACTTGGGGGTGAGGCTGGAGTCTGCGCCGGTCGTGCCCCCGGGGGCGTCGTCGGGATCGGCGCCGGGGAAGGTACCGTGAGGTTGACCAGCGTCGATCCGGATCCAGGCCTGGATCCTCGAGGGCCCTCCGGCGCCGGGGTCTAAGCCGATGGCATTGAAATCCCAGGGTCCTCAACCAAGTCCGGGGGCCCGAAGGCACGCCAGCGGAGTCACACTGCCCAAAGATGCTGTGAAGCGCTTCGTAGAAAGCTCGAAGCGGGGCAGGGGACCCTCCGGCACAGGGACAAGTAGGGAAGCGCGAAGCCGTCCCTTGAGCAGGCTCCGAAGACGGAGCTGGAGAGCGTCGACGCTCCAGGTCCCACGTCAGCCGATGGACGGGGAGAAGGTGAAGAGCGACGCTGCTTCTTCGCCTTCTTCTTGTGCTTCGACTTACCCAAAGACCTCGAAGACTTGGATGATGAATGATGGTGGTGGCTTCTCGACCGCGAACGACGCATAGTCAACTGCCGGGCCTCCAACAGCTTACGGAGCCGCTCCCGAAAAAGACTTCGGATTCATGGCCCGGCAGTCGGGGCATGGCTTTGGGTCGTGGTCGCGGTCCAGGCACCAGAGGCACACGAGGTGGGGGTCCGTAACTGATATCAGGCGGTTACAGGCCACGCACGGCTTGAACCCGGTCCGTCGATGGGACATCCCTCGTACACCAGGAGTTGAAAGACTAAAAAAAAAAATTTGACAAAAGTCGCAAAAGAACGTAGTCAAAAAATGACTAAAAGGGTAGCTCTATCCGGATCTGCGCAAGGCTGGCGCGGAAAAAGAAAGAACTGACGTCAGCGCGCAGGGGCGGCGTCTAAGTAGACACCGCAATGTCATTCCGGCGACTACGACGCCAACGACGGACGCGGAGTCGACCGATGCCACCTAACGACACGCAGGGGTACTGCTAAAGAAAAATCTACGGATCCAGTCTGACGCCTGGGGGTAATTCTAAGGTAAGGAATCTATAACTAACAGTCTCTTTCAGATCTGTGCTTCCATGCGCATGTCTGCCGCGTACTCACTGATGTAAGACCCCTAAGGCAAATGCTTAACAAATGCTGTGTTAAAAAGAAAAAGTATATTGCATTTTGGTGGTCTAAATTCTGTGGACAAAGGGAGAATTGGCTGCTTTAGCAGAATGGCACAAACCCTGAATTTAGGAAATTGAATTTACTGCCGGAATTAACCAGGTGCATCTTTTCATCTTAGAGACCGAGAGAGTTCATTTAGAAATGTCTGAACCTGGCTGCTGCTACATCATATATGTAAGGCAGGTGCAAGGAGAGAACATGGGAGGTACACATTGTTTCTGTGCTGATGTCAATAAATAAAAACTGCTGGCTTGTTACTCAAAGTCAAGTGTGCACACAACTACCTTGTAATCCTATACAAGATGGCTGCTTCACAGAAGCGGGACCTGGGCTGGAAGTTGATGGACACATGCGATTAGAATGATCTTTGGTGAGTTACTGTCATACCACAAGTGTATTACAAACCAAGCTTAATTTTCAGTTCCTGCTCAAGGACACTTATGCACATACAATAAACATAGGCATTAGGTCTGCCAAATCAATATAATTGTGTTGGTCTTTTATTTTCCAAAAGAGTGAATACGACAACACATCATTGCTTAAAGTGAAAACTCTGGATGCAGTTCAAGTTTAGTTTTAAATACATTGCAAAGCCTGCAGGATCAGCGGTGTAATAAGAGAATGGCCTTGAGCTAATGTGTTAGGTGCTTTGGGTTAAAGAATCAGGAAAATTGCCACAGAATAACTTCTGAAAGTTCTGGCTAGGCAGTGCAAACTGACATCCTGATTTAAAACTGATGTTACAACAGAAAGTAATGTCAACTACTGGAGTAGACATATTCCTCCGACTCACTAAAACCATATGTAGGAAGGCATGAGGATGACCTCACATGGTACAGAATCAGTACTTATTTTTGAGTACCTTTGGGAACCCTTCCTGAATAGACATAATTATAGATATGCTCTGTAGTTATATAGGTTGCTCTGTTCACGATTGGGGGGACTCCAACTCCTCACTAATATTGATGCTGAAGGATAGAACTTGTTTTGATACCTCCTCTGTCCTGGTTCGTATTTCTAGATATGCGTCCTTGTAGTTTCTCCTTTTGGCACTTATTTTGGTGCCCTAGGTCATGGTGATTCCCTCACTGTGTATGATAACCCACTGCACAGAAACTTAGGCACCTCCCCCTCCAGAACGACTTGTTAGGACTCAACCAGTTGAATTTCTTTAGCTCGACCACCACCTGACACTGTCAGTATGTTCTTTTTTGCTTCCTCCACTCCCCCTTAGCTCCATCCTATAAAGGACGCTCTTGCCACCCCTTTTCTATCACCCTTAAATTACATACATATGACTGTATGATTAGATATTTAGGTTTAGACTGCATGGCAGTTTTCTATTACTGTCAGTCGCTTACACACGAGGTCTATAACCAGTGCTTTAAATGGGCCGGTACTCACCGGTACTAAGTACCGGCACTTCTAAATTTTCTGCCTTTGAGTACCGGAACTTTTTCTTGTCTCAAAGAGAGTACCGGTACTCATGGGGCAGCAAGTCAACTCAGTGCAATTTGGCTTGTAAAGAAAGAAGCGTGACACAGATGAGTCGGCGTTTTCGTGAAGCACTCGAGTGCTAATCTCCCTTTACAATCTACTAATTGAGCACCTCCCATATGTATTCAATCAGAGCAGGCAGGGAGTTTGGGAGGGCGCCGAGTCACACTGTGATTGACACAGTGTCCACTCAGGCTCTGTGGAGACAATTTCACTGTAGGTGTGCGAGAAGGGCCTGCTAAGAGGCACATCTCCTGACTTGGGAAATCTAAAAGTAGGCATCCTGCTGGCATAGCAGAGTAGGGCAGCACTTGATTGGAGCCAGATCGAGGGGGAAAGGTGGTGATGATGACCTGTAGCACAGCAGTGGGGGTGGGGGTCGGGGAATCAAGGTGTAGTAATGTGGACATCAGAATATGCGTTTCTAAAGCACATGAACTAAATACCCTGTCTGCGTGCACAAGTGCGTATCTATGTCCCTGTGCATGTTCTTGTATGAGTGAGTGTTGTGTGCATATCTGCACACCAATTAAACCTCAATCAAATGAAATGTGTGCCTCTGGCCCCGTCCCTTAGCACTGCCCGTAGCCCCGCCCCCATAGCCCTAACCCCGCCCCCTAGTCCACATCTCTGGTGAGTACCTGCACTTATTTTTTTCCATTTAAAGCACTGTCTATAACGCAAACGAGATGCGAATGATTTGTTCTTGTAATCTGAATCTTGAAAATGTTTTTAACAAAAAGAAAGTGTGTTCGTATATTACTCTATGATGTGAGATGGGATAAGTAGTGGGGTAAACGTTGAGATGAGAACTGGAGTAATGTGCTTTTATCCCAGATACACAACTAAGCGGGTTGGGGTAGAGAGGGTGACAGCAAGGTGGCAGTGTGATTATTTACAACAGAAAAAAGACCTCTCAATCTTCCAATCAACAGCCTAAGTGAGAGCTTACCTCCTCCTCCTTGCCAAACTTGACTTAGTGATGCTTGCAGCTGCCAGGGAACTGGCCAGCCAGCAGCTATATAGCCAACAAGTGTGCTACCACCCAGCTCTATATGGTCTCCTAAGGTACTGTATGTTTGGTGAACAATGCTGGAGCTTTCAACGACAGCTTTCGGTGGAGCGGATTTAGGAGCTCCCCATCGGCCATCTTTAGGTAAGAAGCAGAAAAGGTGTAGGGAGAGCTATAGAGCAAGCAATTTGAACCAGTCTTGTAAGGTAAAATCATGGCTTCTATGGAGGCGCCTATATAATCTCTCAATCTAACAACTTTACGGCTCTTGTGGCGCAACGACATTTCCAAATTAGCTCTGTAACTTACAAATCAATGCAACAGTTAAGATGTAAATATGCATCATTGCACTTTTAGAATACTTGATGGGGAAAGAACCCACCAACCATCCTGTAAGGTTGCCTCTACCTAATGTATCAAGCTTTCTCCAACAGATATACACTTTAAGAACACTTTTTTTGAGCAACATATTTCTATTAACCTACTTTCTCATGTGCTTCTTTTTGCTATCACTGTGATTAGCCTACAGTTCTGTAATTTCATCCGCCCCTAAAGCCCATAGCTGAGATAGGAGGCTGAGCCATGTCATGTTTTGGTTTATTTTCGATTACACGATGAAATCACATCTTGTGTTTATCGGAGAAGCACTTTCTTCTCATTTCACCTTTCCCGGTAGCATTAATCTCCTGATGATCCCAATTCACAGAGCAAAGGAGGAGCAGAGTTGGCTGAAAAGCAAAACATTAGGTACAGTTTCTTCTTTTTCTAAAACGGATGACTGCCAATCTTTTGTCATTGTCATAAATACACTTATCTCAATACCAGTATGTTTTCATTTTAAAAAAGTGTCGGCTGGTTTATACGCACATGTTAAATGCAAACTTTAATTTAGTAGGCGTTTATTGAAGAGTAACTAAGTTTGAAGCTTCAAAATATTTTAAAGAGACTATATAAAATACTCAAAGTGAATCATTTTTCTGAGTTGTATAAAAAACACAGTCTCAAATAGAAAACCCTGCTCTTCAGGCACATCCACAGGATGGGGTTCTTTTCCCCTCAAAATATATTTTTGGTGTTCGCCCACACATTAGTTTTTAGCTGCGTTTGTATGCTGTGGGATGACCACGAAGGCACTCTTTCGCCTTAGTGATACCAGCAAATTTCGCAGTAATTGATCATGTTGCAACGCCCCAGGTCACTCCTGGCTCTCAAAGGCAGTTGGTTCAATGATTGTCAATGATTGCTATGTTACATTTCACCCTTCTTCATCACTACTGCTCCAAGCATCTTCAAAAGCAGGGTTCATACGCGCTTGTGGCCCAGACTTCTCTGAGTCCTCATCAGGTACAGGCTCTCGCAGTGCTGGCACCCAAGCGAGAACATTGCAGTCTTTGCTTCCGCTGTAAAGCTCCTGGAAATTAGACTGAAAGACACAGCAGTCCACGTTGCTGTAATGTCCCCTCAGCATAGTGACGAGCTCGCCCGAGTAGAGGGTGTACACCGCAATGGTGCTGCTGTATGGGACAAACACAAACTCTGGGCTGCAGCCAGAGGAGACAGTGAATTTAAGCCCTTTCATACTTTCATTGCAAACTTTACCATAATTCACAAGAGTGTTCTCCCCAGAAGCGCTGTTCCAGAGCCTCATCCGGTCATCGGTGCCTGTGGTCAGCAGGTGAAGCCCATCACTCGTAAAGCACAACCCGTTCACCCTTCCATTGTGGGCCGTATTCGCTGCCTCTGTTGAAGCTTTCGACTTTTCGCCATTGTGCTGATCAAGAGTAATCAGGCACCCAGATGCTTTACGTACGTCCCACAGTTTGACTCTGCTGTCCGCACTTGCTGTTGCCAAGACGTATTCATAGCGTGGGGACCAAGACACAGAAAGCACTTCGCTTCTGTGACCCTGCAGAATGTGAGAACATGAGCCAGACTTCAAATCGCACAGCTGCACTTTGGGGTTCTTGCTGCCAACAGCTATCAAGCAGTGCTTTGTCGCTATTGGAGACATGTGATGGCAATACACTGTTCCATCAAAATGAAACACGTCTGCAGGCTGCAATGTGTTTGTGTCCCATACTTTCAGTGTTTTATCGAAGGAGCTTGATGTGAAGATACCAGTGTCATGGGGATACCACTGAACTGTTTCCACGCTGAATTTGTGTACATCAGGGTGACTCCTGCCCACGGTGCACACTGACTTGCAAGTGTAGTAGGGCTTTCTACTAAAATTTGCCAAGTCGTAGAGTACGATGACCCCATCTGATCCCCCGGACAACATGTACCTTTGTTCAACAGGTTCAATATCTAGTGTGTTCACACCACTTCCATGGATCCGCTCCACATCGCGATCTTTGTTTAGCTCCAAGCTCAGCACTCGCCTCGTTGTCTCAGCTCGCCTAAGACGCAGAGGGTCATCAATGCCATAACGGCGAGCAGAGATGGAGCTCAACATCCTTAAAAACTGATATTGAAGCACTCAGTGGGGCAAGGACATTTCAGTCAAATGTTCTCAGCGACTTCCCTGGATTAAATACCTCAAATCCCAAACTACCGATGGTGATGAAACTAATCAGTCTTTTCTTTCCCTAACCACATTTTGGTAACAAAAATTTCCAGTGCATTAAGCAATGACTTGCACGAACATAGCACAGATGTGTCAATGTTCAATACCAAGGCAGCAGCTCTAAAGGAAGCTTTTTGTGTTTAAGAACCAAATCCATTAAGTGAGGATATTCTCGGGTTCCATCGAAGGAATAGCGTGCGTACGAAACCACTTTTGAGGCCGAATCTTGTGTTGTGATTCTTTCTTTACGGCTGCTCTTCTACATCCTAAGGGGAAAAAGAGAAAGTGTTAAAGAAAAGGTCGTCCCTCAAATTCATTACTCAAGGATACCATTGGCATAAATGCATGTGCGACCTTTATACTGAGGATAAATACAAAAGACTTGCATTACAATGAGAAAAATGGGTTGCTGTGGGCCTAACAAATAAAGAGCATAATTGGGAACCTATATAATACCCAAATGTATCTTTATCCGTTTTAGCAGATTTTCATATTTCATTTCTGTTGTACAATGATATATGCTGCCATGATGCCCATACTTTAGCACCTTCCAGTTCACAGATGTAGTGATGAAGAGTTGAAATTCGTTCTTTAATCTTCCAAGTTAACATGCTAAACAGAAACTTACATGACAAAAAAAAATTGATCACTGTGTTTGACACAGGTGGAACATTTTAGTACTATTTTTGGCAGTTTGCTACCAATAGGCACTGCCTGTTGCTGCTAGCCCATCGCCCATCATCATCACAGTGCTGAGCTCTTTTTTGGCTATTTGGGGTGGTTCACTCTTAGGCCTCCATAACATTGGGTACCATGCCAAATTTTTGTCCTTTTTTTCCAACATCCTGGGGATTTCAAAGGTACCCAAGATTTGTAGATTCCCCTGGGAAGGGACAATGAAAATAGCCAAAATATAGCTAAATGTTGAGTTTTGTGGGACAAATAGGAAAAAAGTGTTTTGCATAAAAGTGTCTGGTTTTTTTTTCATAAAAATGGCATTAACGAACGGATTGATGTGCTAAAGTCACCATCTTCCCAGCTTTCAGGAACATGCAGAGCTGAACCAAAAAACCTAATTTTTTTACCACACTTTTGGCATTTTTCAAAGAGGTAGCCCATTGTTCCAATTTGTTTGTGCTTTTAACCTACTTCCAGTTTGTGGTGAAAACCAGTGTGAAACATTTGGGTGATACAGGAAAGCTATATATTTCTGAAAAGTAGACAAAATTCGCAATTTAGCAAGGGGTCATATGCGTAGATCCCTCAAGGTTTTCCCAAATAAACTAACTGTTGAAATGAGAAATATTGAAAACAAATAGGAAAAAAACAGCCATTTGTGACAATGTTTTCATCTGTAACCTTTGGTCATGATGGCTGATATACAAAAACAATGGATTATTACGTTCGCTAGATCCTTTTGGTTGTGGGGATATATAGGGTTTGTAGGTTCTCCAAGAACCTGAGATACCCAGAGCCAACAACTGAGCTGAACCGTACAATGGTTTTTCATACTGTACTGAGTATAGACCAATTTATATGGTGAAGCTTGTAGAGTGAAAAATAGCTATCAAACTAACCTATGTATTTCTGAAATGGGCACGAGATGCGGTGTTTAAGAGCAGCAGTTATTTGTACTGCTCTGAATTTGTGGGTACCTGTACGAGCATATGATTTAGAGGGTATT
Source organism: Calotriton arnoldi (assembly GCA_963921515.1). Classification (NCBI taxonomy): domain Eukaryota; kingdom Metazoa; phylum Chordata; class Amphibia; order Caudata; family Salamandridae; genus Calotriton; species Calotriton arnoldi. Next base: position 29,922 of record CAWUFW010013039.1, on the reverse strand, counting down.
TTTCAAAATGCCTTTTTTCTTACACACTGGCTTACCTTCGGAAGGCACAAATGCAGCAAAATCCATTTGGTAATAATAAATATCCTACTATTTTATGCTCCCACATGTCTTCTGATAAAAATGGTACCTCACTTGTGCAAGTAGGCGCCTAGTGCCTGCGGCAGGGGACGGCGCAAAACTAAACATAGATACATCAAGTTTCCACTGAAAAGTGGGCAGCTGTGAATTTTGGGCCCTAGCTCAGCCGGCACCAAGGGAAAACTAGCAAACATGTAAATGTTTTAACTAGACACCCAGGGAAATCCAGAATGGGATGACTTGCATGGATCTTACCAAGTTGTTTTACCCATAATCCCTTGCAAACCTCAACCTTTGACTATAAAAACACATTTTGCTCACATTTCTGTGATGGAAATTTCTGGAATCTGCGGGGCGCCACAAACTTCCTTCCACCCAGCATTCCCCTAAGTATTCTGATAAAAATTGAACCTCACTTGTGTGAGTAGGCCTATCTCCCGCGGCAGGAAAAAGGCTGAAAATGCTACATAGATACATCACATTGTTCCACTCAAAAGTGACCAGTTTTCTGCAAAGTGAGCTGTAGCTCAGTTGGCACCTAGGGAAACCTAGCAAACCTGTACATTTTTTAAAACTAAATACCTAGGGGAATCCAGGATGGGGTGACTTGCGTGGCTCTCACCAGGTTGTTTTACCAGAATCCCTCGCAAACCTCAAACTTTGACTAAACCAGTGTCCCCGTTATTGTTCGCCATGGCAGGGGAGCCTTTGGCGGCCTGGGTGCGACGTGATCCTCTGATCCGGGGACTTGAGTGGTCACAAGCACAATCTAACAGAATCGCATTTTATGCAGACGATGTGTTGTTTTTTATGACCGACCCATGGTTTTCGGGACCCCGAATCCTTCAGATTCTCCGGGTCTTTGGGGAGACTTCGGGACTATGTACAAATCCCTCCAAATCGGTACTCTTTCCAATATGCGGTGACCAGGGACGCAGAACATGAGCCGCGCAGCTATCCCACGCAACAGAGGGGTTTAAATACCTAGGAGTTTTCATCTCACCCTGCCCTACAATTTCGTGGACACATAACATTAATTCACTCCTTACTAGTCTACGTGACGAGACCGCAATCTGGTCCCATCTACCATTATCATTATATGGGCGATCGGCAATTTTTAAAATGGTCTACCTACCCCGAAAACTCTATTGGCTACAAAACTTTCCGTATGATATCCCCCGTGCATGGTTCGTCAAAGTTAACGCTATCCTGAATAAGTTCTTGTGGAATGGTGGCTCCATTCGTGTGGCGCTACGGATGTGCACACAATCAACTTATTGCGGGGCATCGCAGCCGCGGATGTCTACGCTTATTATGCTGCATCCCACCTTTTGCCCTAGGTGTCAGGAAGAAGATGCAGATCTACTCCACATGCTATGGGAGTGCCCGCGTTTACGCATTTTCTGGCAAACTGTTGGATACAGGGTATAGGAGGTCACTGGAACGACTGTTTGGTCATCGGCGGAAAGCTGTCTGCTGGGTATGCATAAACGACCCAAGGAGCGGAAGGTCCAATATAGATTTGCTGACTTGGCTGTGCTTATAGCAAAGCGTGCCATCACAATGCGGTGGAAATCTGCTTCCCCCCTACACCTCTCCTGTGGCAGACAGAAATGGTCCGCTGGGGCTCCGCGGAGAGTATGATTATTAGACAGAAGGAATTTAGAGGACTACGTAAGATCCCTATCTCTCTAGATTGGGACCATATGCTTGAAACATTCAAAGCCATTGATATGCTGACCCCTCCAACATCGCAGAGCGGTCCTGGCCCAACCCCACATTCCACATCCCCAAGAGCTGAACTACTTGCTTCCTGATAATACCGTTCCCCTTATCTCTCGGAGGACCTAGAGATCTATGCATATGTATGCTGTGAAACGATCTGTTATTTAATGTGTAGATACAAGCTTTATTCACCCCACGCTATAAGTTAGCGGACCAGGAACTGGGGGGTAGTCTTTCGTTTTTGTATTAAGTTTATAAAGTTTAGCTTATTAGATACCCCTGGGCCTGCTAGGACTCTGATACCTAGCTATTTTATTGGCATGTATGTCCCGATTTTTTGCTCCTTAGATAATGTATCAATGTCCTGATATGTGTTCTTGGATACGGTTGTCCACATTATCATTTACATTTTGGGAATAATATGTGCATTCATGTTTGCTACCTTTTCATTCTTAGCGCCCAATTGCTTTGGAAATGTACCGCATTTATTATGCTATTTGAAAACTCAATAAAATTGTGTTTTTAAAAAAAATGCTGCATCCCACCTTTTGACTATAAATGAATGGTGGTACAATTCACCTACGGACCCAGTTTTTGCACTCGAACACATTGTAATGGAGGGCATCCCACTCTTGCGGCTCCTATATAGCCACACGAATCTGGACTTCCTACCCCCAGCTAGTAAAACAGTAATCCAACTTTGGCGACACACGATCAGAAATATGGGCTGGCAGGGCCGCTTGACGCAGACGACCCCGCTATGGCATGGCACATACCTGCGCCCAGTGGCAGTACTGTCAGGATTTCATAAATGGGACCTGTTGGGTATTTCCACCTTGGGGGATGTCATGAAGGGCACTACTCTTAAATCATTCCAGCAATTACAAACAGACTGCCAGTTGCATCAGACAAAGTTTTACAAGTACCTCCAACTGAGGCACGCTTTGACGCCCTTTATTCACTCGATCGACACCCTGCCAGAATTTCATCCCCTGGAGGGTAGATTACTGATGGGGGACTAAGGAGCACACAAGATTCGTCAGATTTATCAGACATTAATCACCCACACCTGTACTACATTACATTAGACCAGGGAGGCTTGGGAAGAAGACTTAGACTTACCTGACATGGCGGACGATGACTGGACGGAGGCCCTCGCTAGCCCCCGTGGTGCAGCGGTCTCCACGCGTTATCGCCTCATCCAATTCAAATATCTTCACCGTGTATATTTCACACGCTCCCGCCTTTGGAGGATGGGGGTCATTCAGTCCCACACATGCCTCAGATGCGGAGAAGCAGAGGGCTCTTTCCTACACTTGGTCTGGGGATGCACCGCACTGCAACCTTTTTGGCATAAAGTTGCGTCCTGCTTGGGACAGGTCTTATCATGGGATCTCCCATTTGACCCTAGGTTATTCCTGCTACATTGCACAGAAGGGATAGGCGGGAATCATTACAAACAGCATTTGCTTTTCCTGGGCATCACATTTGCAAAAAGTGACATCGCCCAAACCTGGAAGGGGACCTCTCCCCTAGCAATATGTGGGTGGAAAAAAGCGATGGATAGATGCATGGGAGCAGAAATTGCGGTTTTCCAGGCCCGAGGCTGTCCTCAGAAACATAGAAAAATATGGTCCCATTGGGCTACATATCGATGCATTGATTTACCCCCTTATCACAATTAGACCCTCTATAAGATTTGCATTACACATCTATCTGATCATTACATTACTCAAGTCATATAATACTATCGTACGTGTATACACATATCTCGACATCCTGCGCGCAGTGAGGTCTGTGGTAGCCCGTGTCATGTCTCAGTTGTTCAGCCTGCAGGTTCCGCAGGTTATTTGGTTGTACGTAACTATTGGTATTTTTGATTTGATGTGTTTTTATAATATATGCAATGGGCTTCGGCCCCTTATGTACCATGAAAAATTCAATAAAATTTGTTTTGAAAAAAAGAACTTTGACTAAACACATTTTCCATTCATTTCTGTGATGGAAGGTTCGGGAATCAAACTTTCTTCCACCCAGCATTTCCCCAAGTCTTCTGATAAAAATGAGACCCCATTTGTGTGGGTAGGCCTAATGCCCGCCACAGGAAAGGCCTCAAAATACAATGTGGAGACATCAACATTTTCTGTCACAAAAATAATCTGATATGGCAATTGGGGAAGTAGCGTTTTTTGGGGCCGGGGATCGAGGGCCACCAAGGGAAACCTACCAAACCCAGACATTTCTGAAAACTAGACACCCAGGAGAGTCCAGGGTGGTATGCCTCGTGTGGATCCCACAAACTTTTCTTATGCGCAAACCTCAAACTTTGCCTAAAATTGCACATTGTCTTTGCATTTCTGTGACTTAAACTTCTGGAATCAGCAGGAATCCACAAAACTCCTACTACTCAGCATTCTCCCACTTGTTCGATAAAAATGCTACCTCACTTGTGTGGCTGGGGGGTGGGGGGCTAGGCTGAAATAGCCACCCGAGCACTGATGCAGTGAAAGTGAAATGAGACGATCGGTTCATTTCACTTTCTTTTTCTCTGAAATCAGCATGCCATGCACGCTGATCGTCATTTAAAAAAAAAAAAAAAAAAAACAGACTCGGGTGCTGAGGAAACTCCAGCAAAAGAAAATCCCTCTGGTGCTCAATATCACTGATCTACTTTAAAGCATCATTTTTGTGTAAAGCTTACATAAAGGATAAAAACATTTGCATTCAGAAGATTTTTATGAGAAATCTACCACCACAAGGCTACTCTTGAATTTCAGGCCCTGAACTCAATCAATAAGTAGGAAAGATTAGAGCACGACTAGCAGTTGTTCAGGACTATCGCAGAACACTCTTACTTAGGTCACTAAAAAATTATTTCATATATGACAAAGTATGCAGAATCCGTTATGAAGAAGGTACCTAGATGTAGATCAACAGGACTACAACAAACTAGATTGAGATGATGTCATCAGCATCAAATGTGATGTCTTACAGCAATTGACTGATAGGAGTCGTCCGAGTCCCAAGAAAAAAGGCGGGAAAAAAAATTAGGGGGCAGGGTAGGAATACCCTGACTCCATAGGCCTGGTGATGGGGTCCCACAGGGACCCCGCCAGGGGGTGGGGTGGGTGGCAAAAAAACGTTTTATTTTTCAATGTTGCCACAATTTCATGAAGATTCCCCAAATCTGTAGCAAAATTGAGCGAAAAAAAAGAAGCTATCTCACACGCTTGCTTTTCTTTGTTCCCTGGCAGCCTTGCCAGGTGTCACACATCTGGGGTTTAAGTAAGCATTTTAAGGTAATTGACCACATTCCCGCACATGCAGAAGATTATCATGCACATTTAAACTGAGCTGCATCATGTCTGTAAGAGCCTAGCTGTTGGGCTGCTAATTTTCCTCAAGAGGAAGGCTACACACCCAATGACCAGGGTAGATGGGCAGAGAGCTCCTGCAGCCAGCAGGGGTGAAGCAGGCAGCTGGAGGGCCCCTGACAGGGTAATCTTTATGCACACATGGTGCGTGGTGGAGCGCGTCTTGCCCACCACGGTGTCTGCTCCCTCGAGGGTGTCCAGTGGAGAGGCGATTGAAGGGAATCACTGTCAGCAGTGATTAAATGACCCAGACCTGCACTCTCAACCCTAGTAAGGTGATACTGTTGAGCATGTCACTGTGGATGAAACCTGCTCACTTTTGTGATTCACTGCCTCTGGCCTCCTTGATGCTAGTTCGTGATTGGCAGGAGGCAATCCTGTCCTAGTGAATGGAGTCCCACAAAGGCTTATGTTAGTGTCGACACTGACAGCCTCTGGGTCGAGCTGGGGGGCACCCCCGAGGGCCGCAGGCTGTGATACGCTGGCAGGAGCTCTATGGCTTCTGGTCCAAGGTGGGATGCTGCTGCTGTTACCGGCAGTATAAAAGGCCAAGAGCACTGCTACAACAGCACAAGTAGCACCAGACATAGATATAGTTAGAGAGAGAAGAAGAGAAAGAGAGCTAGGGAAGAGAGGAGTAGAGAATGAGAGATGTAGATAGAGTGGAGAAGACCATCAGATTGAGTTACAAGGAAAGAGTGAGGGTGAGAGAGAGAAAAAGGAGCCGGGGACAGAGATAAAGACAAAGTAAGGGAGAGCTAGATGTAAAAATGGAGACTGAGGAATAGATACAGATAAAAACAGGGAGGGGGACAAGGAGACAGAGAGAGGAAGAAAGTAACAGAAAAGAGGTGGGAGGTAGACTGATGATAAATATAGAGGGAGAAGGTATGAGGCATAAAAAGGAGAGTGAGCGAGAGAGAAACTTCTGGGAAACTGCCTGCTGCAGTCAAGAAATGAGCTATCAGCTTCACAGGATGACTAGGATAGAGCCACTCACAAGACCAGCAGCTACCGTGTGCACACAAGGTCTGACAGTCACCAAGTCAAATAGTTTACTTCAGCTTGTGCCATGTGGTGACCCATCCATAGACACCATGAGGCTTTAGGATAAAAAGAAAATGGCTGTCTCCAGTACGCAAAGCACATGCAACAGCACCCTGTATCCTTTATCGGTGCAGGTGCCCTCCCACTGGTGAGTATGGAAACCACAGCCCACATCAGAGCCTGTCACCTGTATGGCAACAGTGTAGGAACCGCACTCCATTTATGGTAACCCCAAACCTGCACTACTGCAGCATCCTGAGGTGGTGCATGTGTGATGTGTGTACAATCTGTTGCATCGAGAGCATGCTCACTAATGTGCCAATATGTGCATTATATGAGACATTAACACTGTAACACAGGCGACACAGTGACCTAAGCACTGTATACGAGATGAGGATACAATCGGGTACATTATTGACTTGAGAGGACACTAACTAAAGTCAACACTCGTGTCCTGCGTATGTGATGTTTGTACAATCACCTGAACACCTGAAAAAAAGTCACACACAACGACCAACCCTCCCCTGCTGCACAAGACTGAAGTCCATGCGCGGTGGCGGTTGGATTTATGTATGGTAATTAAATATTACTTGATGGAGAAAAAAAAACTAGAAAATCACTGAAAACACCACAGGTTACAGGGACGTTATAGTTAGGTTCAGATTTTACACACACACAACCACAGAAATTATACTTATACTTATCTCAAGAAACTCTAACTCGCGCCCTTGCCATGCACTGCTATTTATCCCACATCAGTCATGACATCTTCTATGCCATCATTGATGATATCACTGTAACATTTCCAATAAAATTATTGATCAGAAAACTGTGCATGGCGGAGACGCGAGTTATAGTTACCTTAGGGCATAAGTTATAGTCTCCTGAGATACTTATAACTATAACTGCTGAATTTCTATGGTTTTCTGTATATATATATATATATATATATATATATATATCAATGCAGAATATTCTATTTCTTTCTGTGACTGGAACCTTACAATTGGACATCCCATGATAGGCATTTGCTTCGAGGGGAGGGGCCCTGCCAGATTCTGTAACCTGTATCTTCTGGGTAAGTACCTTAAATGATGTGTGTGCACACCTAATATCGTAGGAACATTGTTAAAAAATGTTGGTGATGTTCTCTGTGGTAGCCTTCACCCCTCACCATGTGTGAGTAGAGTTCATCTGTCTGAGGAAGGGCTCCCTATTATTGTTCACCAGTGAGCCTTCATAAAGCCTTTGTGAATTTAAAAGAACAGTCGCCTCTCATCAGTACTGTGGGTTTGTGGCTACAGACATTCTCTCTCAGCTGCCCGGGAGGTTTCTGTTTGGTGGGGCATGCCTGGTCTTTGTTGGCTGAAGGGATGAGTCTGGGTGGAGTGGTGTGGCCCTAATTCAGAGCTAAAACTGTAATTGATCAAGCCTGGTTTTAGTAAGGCACCAATCGTATTTGCCCACCGACCTGTATTGCAATGCATGCTTCATTATCTTTGTCAATTTTAAAGTGATATATCTGTGCACAACGGACAAGGGCATTGATGTTTGAATTTTTTTCCTTGCTGTCCTGCGGCTCTGGGCACTTTAGCAATTGGTGAAATAAAGTAAAGGAACCTTAAGTAATTCTTATTGATATATGTTACTGCATGCATCTTTGTGGGTACTTTGTGACACCGTAAGGAGGATCTCAAAACATTCTATCTTCCACTACTGATGCATTTCAGGGTGCACTAGGTATACATATCTGGAAGTGGGACACACCTCTCCCTGCACCAGTTTTTGTTTAGGCAGACTGCAATATGCATGCAAAGTACTGGATCTTTATTTTATGGAGATGGTTTATCTTATTAACTCAATTTGTTAATTCGGTTATTTATTCAACGATGGAAATCCATGGGCAAATGAGCAGGCTTTCAGTCATTCTTAGAGATAACCAGGCTGTGGTGTTTTTAGATATGCACACGAGTTGTGCAGTTTATTTTGTGTTGTAATTCTCCATTCACATGTTGTGCTGTTTGTCTTTCGATATCTTATATGACGTACAGTGTTCATTTGGTGTGCACATTTCTCCAGGATATAAAAACTATTTGACAAGCCACAAAAGAGTGTTTATAATGTAAAGCTGAGCCTCTATACCATAGGAAGATGGAAGGAAGAGTGTCTAACATATGCGATTGACATCGATGCAGAAAATAATCCAATGGAATGAAGAAAAAGCATCTTTTTGCGCTGTCTGTCATTAGAGTAACAAGAATTTTTCTTACAATGCTGCTGACAGCTGTTCCTATAGTGGGAGAAGATGACTAGCTATGGCAAGGCTGGAAAGATTTTAATCCCCACGGCTAATCATAGTTTTAAATATGTATAGATTTCGTGCTTAGGTTCAAGGTGAGTTTAGATGAAATATTAAGGAAATAGTTAATGGTCTATACCAATAGTAAGAAAATTCAGCATGTCTTTGGATAAAAGGCGATCCTGACTTCGATGAGGCGATAACTGTGGCAATAGCTGAAGAAAAGTTACCTGGGTGAAATCTATGAATGAATGAAATAATGAAAGGAGGATGGGTGAAGTGTGAAGAGCTGTCGGAAATCACCTTAAACAGGATAGTAAGAAAGATGGAATGCTTCAACAATGTTTTAGCAAAAAGAAGCACACTACTGTGTATTGTGTTCACAGCAGAGAACATACAACATATTATATGTGGAATCCCACAATGCTGCAGTACATATTTGTCGAGATTGGTAAATCATTTATGTCTCCGAACTATCATTATGGGAGGGATTGTACTACAGGGTCTCTGGACTACTCCTGCCAGAGGCTAGCCCATTCTCTAAGATCTTCCAATAACTTATCATCCGGGCTTACCAAGGCCAATCTGTGTTCCTCTGCTACAGCCCAATCCCCTACAACCAAGATACAATGCAGTAGTGTACATTGTACTTTATCTCCCCCAGCACACATGTGGTGCCCACCACTGCTCCCTCGCTTCGCCCCCTAAAAAGTTGCATCAAGTCTGCTTGCGGAACCCTACACTGGAAACACATTTTAGCCTGCATGGGTATATTTTATGGATTAGTGTAGATGTATAATACACTCTAAATACATTTATCCATTGCGTGAGTTTAAACTGGGCATTGCTTGTACAATCTGTAGTACAGGTAAACCCTCTATTCCATTTTGAATCAGTTTGAGGAAATGTTAAGTCATTATCTTATTAGATCTTTACAGGAAGGTCCTTTGTTGCTCTCCCCAAAGTGCTATGCAAACTGAGGAAAAATATCATCGACGCTCTTGCAATCTGATCAACTCTGAAAGAATAACCGATTCAAGAAATCAGACTAGAAAAGTATTCAACCAGCCCTAATCGCACTAGCTAAGCTGGAATACATGAGAAACTGACCAGCAGAGACCCCAAACTTCTTTTGAGTCTCCTAAAATATGAGAAATCGCTTCTGATAATATAAATCCCCCACCATAACGCATCCCTCTTTAACCCACGATGCTCCCTTGGCCTCTGCTCTTAGAACCACTACTTTTCAGAAGACCCTATAGAGGTGCAATAGCACTAGATGGAGTATTTTTCAGAGTCCTATCCAAGGTCCACTTCCAAATTCTAGCCATGTGTTCAGCTAGGAAACTTTAAAACCCCGAGTCAATTTCACGACTTGGCATTCAGATAGAAGACTCTTCTCCTGGCTGGGGGTTTCCTACAGCCAGTGGACTATGTGTTGCATCTGAACTGTCAAATAATATCATTGTAAATCTGGGAGACCCAAGCCTTTCTCGTGAGGCAATTTCAATGCATTCAGTCGTACCCCACGTCTCTCTTTCACGCCCATATCAGAGAGATGAGCCAACTGTAACTGTAGTGAAATAAGATAATTATCTTAACCACTGTTAGTCTCCTTATCGTAGATAGTGGGAGGAGGGACCACAAATGGGACTGACTTCCTTACCGCTTTTGAACCTTTCTTGTGTAAAGCTCAACCAGATAATTCGCAGGAGGCAATCCTAATTCACGAATAATTTAAGCCATTTAGTTACCATTTCAGCCCTAGATCTAAAAAAGTACCTTTATTCACTGCAGCCAAGTTCCAAGGGATAGTAAAGTTGACTTAGTTGGGTTAACCTTGAGCCCAGACAGCTCCCCGCGCACAGAATTTCGTATTCTTGTTCCTCCATTGTACATATCTCTTCGCAAGACTGCTTTCAGCGGCTCCATGGTCAAAGCAAAATATAGTGAAGATAGAAGACATCCCTATCTTGTGCACTTCAAACAGTTAAACCCAGCTTAAAAGTGCCAAAGGCTTTTTAAATGTCTACTGCTGCTACGGCATAATCCTCCTCACTAAGCCTCAAACAAAGATAGGCAAATGTTAGCAAATAAACATGTTGCAAGTGTTTTTCATATAGCGAATGTTTATAATTGGCAGAGTTGGCAGAGTGTTCAGTTTGCGGATGCAAAGGGGACTTTGCTAAAGTGAGTAAGGATATCAAGGGCAATGCCAGGAAGAGATATGCACTAATAAATGAGTATGGAAGTGTGGCAAAATTAAAGAAATGGTCATGGTAGTGACAGAGGATTATTGTGCAGACAAAAGAAAGTGGCTAACTCAAGCCTATTTTTGCTTTCAACTGAAGTGCTGGGTTGTGATCTGGGGATTAAGGCAGACTCAGTCTCACCTCACCCTCTCATTCTTAAATGTCCAACAAAGTTTTAAGCAAAGGCAATGTGACTTTCAAAGCAAGGTTGGCACATTTTAAGATATAAATGCTCACAAAGGGAGTATGTATTCTTCTATTGGAGAATCAGAGACTTCTCAAAATTATTTTGAATCCCGGTCCTTCGATATACATTGTATATATGTTTCTCAATAGTACTATCAGTCTCGTCTTGTACAAAGTTTTATACAATATACCTTCTCAGAAGCTGGGGAAATTACAAGGATAAGATTTGCCTCAAAAAGGATGCTAAAGCAGTAAAACAAAGGAAGTACCTATTAACGGGAGGAAAGACTTGCAATGCATGCGGGAGGGGACTGTTTACGACACAACCAGAGGAACCTAAACCTTCACCGCCTTGAAAAATATAGCAAAATTGTTCAACTATTGGAAGGTGCAACCGGTTTTTTGATGTAAGACCAACACATCATCAGACAGAAATGGTACTGGAGTCATGCTTGTTAACATCTTTCATTATGCATCTCGGTTTGCTTTGCTTTAAGAAGATGCCTGCGGTGCCCGTTTTCCAAAGAGTCATGTTCCGTTTCTTTTAACAGTCAAGTAGTGTTGTCTCCACCACAAATATTGAAAATCATGTTACTATTCTCGGGGAAGTCGTACTCATCTCAAGGTATGTGCTCCAATTGCAAGTGCTTACCTTGGACATTGGAACGTTTGGTGGAGGGCATCAAAGAAGCACTCGCACCTTATTCAAAGGACAAATTGTTGTCTTTTGCTGGTCTATTAGAATATCATGGAACCTATGAGGATATTTCATAGGAAAGGGTTGCATTTTGTGGCGAGTAGCGTGAAACAAACTGAGCAACAACTGGCACAAGAACACGTCAAATCAGCCATTATTTCTGCTCCTGCTTTATAGCCATTTTGTGAGGGGACATTATGTTTCGTTACAGCTGGTATACATGCTGTTGGCATTGGAGCCACTGAGTCTCAAATGTGAGTGTAGAATGAGTGTAAGACTTTTGTCTGAGACAGAATATAGGTTTGCAGAGATCGAGAAAGTGTATTTAGATTGTGATTGGGTGGCTATGGCTATAGCAAGGCATATCAAGACCCAGGCCTTAGAAACAAAACTAATAGGGTGCGATGTTATACTCCCCAGCTGCCAGAATCGAATGGTGTGAATGGCTATCGCCATGTACTGATAAAGGGGTGGTGTCAGCACTGAAGGTACTTGGACTGCATCATATGGGAGACCTTTTTATTGAGGGAAGGGCTAAATGCTGGGCAGACATTGCTGGGACCATGGACGCGCCGACTCCCCTGATACAATTTCAGTTCCACAGACTTAGGCATGCTCTCAGCGAGACCCTTGGGGAAGATATGGCTGAACTCCCGGATTTGCCGGCCCTATCCAATCTTATCACGGCGCAGGCTCCCACAAAGATGATAACCAGAATTTACCAAGCCTCAATGACTTACAGAAAGCATAGTTATACGAAAGCTAGATTGGCCTGGCAGCGAGACCTCCAGAGAGCCATCACAGATGATATGTGGTTGTTCTGTTGTGAGAGCACTAAGCGCATATCCCTTAATGGGAGGCACAGGTTAATACATTTTAAATTCCTAAATAGGGTTTAGTATACCCCGGAACGACTGCATAGATACGGTATAAGAGAAGACTCTTCATGCGATAGGTGCAAAACCCAAGCAGCTGATTTTTTCCACCTAGCCTGGGTGTGTCCGGGGATAGCACTATTCTGGGAACAGATTTTTGCGGCGCTGAGTCAGGTTGCGGAGCTAGCGTTGACGTCAGAGCCCATGCTTGCATTGATTGGGTACTCTAGAACTCTCCCTAAAACGCAGCGGAGGCTGATAGATATGGGGCTGTTATTGGCAAGGAGATGTGTAGTGATATGCTGGTCCAGAGGGCCTCACCCTACAATGGCACAATGGACTAGAGACATGTTATACTGTAGTACCCAAACTGAAAACTATAGTGACTTATTGCCTCCTCGTAATAGACTTAAAAACTTTTGGGCACTGTATAAAACGTTTGTGGAGAATAGAAGAATTGATGGGACGAGAAGTGGCAGTGAGGTACACGATGTTGCCCTCTCCAGCCCGCAGGTGACCGAGTGACGTTGCTGAGGGGCTACTGGGACTATATACTGTGCTGTGATAATTGCGCTGTGCTGTTGTAATGATGCGATTGGACAACAAAGAATGTAAATGACATCTGGCATGTGTAATTCCTTGCGGTTGTAAACACCGTACGCAACTATTGATGTATGTAATATTAATGTGAAGAAGGGAACATTATGAGTCTTGTATGTTGGTTATGTAAAATCAATAAACATATTTTTTTTTTAAAACTAATAACCTTTCACACAATCTACTGCTTGCTTGCAGGCTAGAGTCCATGAGTGCTATGCTCTTTCCAACACATTCAAACCTCCTTATACATTGGTTCTGACCTCCCTAAACAGTTGCAACTCCTTGTGTTGAATTTTGAGTCTATAACATGCTAGTGTTCCACAGGTTGCCTAGTCAGGCATAAGAGGCTCAGCTTAGCAGCTCTTGAAGTCAAAAACAGCCTATATGAGGAAGTGTGAAACTACAGATGTTTCACAGACTCAATGATGGTTTAGGTGATGTGAAAAAATACAATGATGAGAGACCAGGCTTGATCCGCAGAGCCACTATACAGAACTAGGGTGTTAAATTTTGAACACAGAAAGTGGCAGCCCTATTGCTTTGCTGCTACACAAACCAGTGTTAGAACCAGTACCGACTTTAGCGCTGGTTGCCCTGATACGACTTTCTTTTTTGGTGTACTCTCAATTGCCTCCTTCTCAATGAATCCCCTCGCTTCCAGGCTCCATCGGTGCCCCTCATCTCTCCATAGCCTTTCTCTCACATGCATTTCATTTGTTTTGTAGTGCTACTCATACCAGTATAGGGTGTCCGAGCACTTTACATCACACACGTTATACAGAGATAATTAATCATACAGGTGTAAATCAGTCTATAGGAAATGCTACATAAAACAATGAGGATTGCAAGGTGGGGGAATCATATGTCATCTATACTAGTAGGCAGTATATTTTAAGAGCGCTTGGTCTGGAGAAGCACAAACTCAGGATTTAAAACGTACCACAGTGGTTGGGGTTGGCTTTACTAATAAGAATATATTTCTAGCCAAAGAAACCCTTTTTAGCAACATTAGGATGAAGAAAGACTGGGGAGAAAAAAAGCATAACCTATACCATGCAGTTTGCATGCAGCTCTTTTTGACAGTTCATAGATCATTGTGCTGGATTAGGATTGTTACTCATGAACTGCAAGTAACAAAAGGATCTTTGTAACAAAAGCAGTACTCTACTGAGCTATCCACATAAAATACAGTGCTGTGATCTGCATGGTACATTTTCTTTGCAGAAGGCATATTAACCCTATGCGCTACTTTATGATGAGTCAAAACTGCTACTACACAAACCTTGAACACTGTCCAGCAGGAACATTAATCACTAGAGTTATCTTGATATTTTTATTGTTGCCTAAAACTACTGGAAAAACAATTAACTCTGCAGCAGGTGCTTTTAAACCCATACATTATTTCTAAACACTGTGCCCCCCATACACCAGCTTGGCACCAGGTGCAGCTGCACCGGTCACACCACCCTAAAACCGGCCCTGGTTAGAATCAATTACCTTTCTACACAGCAGACTATTATTGCTGCATAAACGTGTTCTTGTCTGTGCTCCTTCCAACTGCACAAGTAGGGAAGGACCCAAAACCATTCTTTATGCTGCCATATTTATTTAGATTAAAAAATAATTTTAAATAATCTAACTCATTATGCAGTACACACTAGTGTCGAAGAAACGTCAGTACTCTGCTTTGAGTGTGCAAAATGTATTTATTAAAAACAGCCGTGATCACAGAAAAATTGGGGAAAAGTCTCCCTGGCATTTGGCAAGGAGAACCCCGTGAAGGGAGCGTGGTACACACGTTTATACTTAACTTGAGAAGTTATCAGCGTAAGATCACGTTAGTTGAAGCTTAAATCTTCTCTACGAAACAAGCGGATTATTAGGCTCTAGATGTTAGGCTCCAGATAGTTCCTAGCTAGGATAAGGCTCCAACCAAAGGCCCTTTAAGTGATGCCTATGTGTTGGGCCCAGCTGGAAGGGAAAATACTAAACTCCCCTCACTCCCCGCAGGATGCTTCTCTGAACGGAAACCAGGCAACATGGGGCGCAGCTGAATGTGTCCCGGTGTCGGTTAGTTACACTGGGAAAAATTCAGCATATTTCACTTGGCTGGCTTGGATCCCAGATCCAGAACCAGATCCATAACTGCTACCAGATCCGGGATCCGACTGCACCCCCCCCTTTTTGGACTGGTAGAGTTCTAGCCACAAAGACATATGTATTGCTGAAACAGATAGTTGCAGAACATTTAAGTATATACAGAAGAATATAAAAATAAATGGAAGCCATTAAAAACATTAATCAGCCTGGAAGTAAGAAATTGCAGACGCACAAAATCCTTTCAGTGCACATTTATGCATGGAGCTATATAATTTAGGAACATAAAAGAGGTCTTTCAAGATGAACAAAAAAGAATCAAAATACTTCCGTCAGAGCTAAAATAAAAAAAGTGCAATATTTAAAATGACATCTCTCAGCAAACAGCTCCCTTTCCTTTCAAACTGCATAAATAAAACTGAAATCCTGTAAATAAAATTCTTACTCTTTCAAAATGCCCCTAAATGCATATTACAAAACCTAGGAAACAAAGTGATACAGAAAATGGATATTATGAAAATGCACGTTTTGAAAGGAGATGTTGGATATATCTGTTAAACACAATCAATTATCTGTATATTTTTAAAGTTGTACAATGCCCTAATAAAGGTAAACACACGCGTTTCTTCTAATTTTTAACAATTTAAGTTTCATTGAACAAAAAGCGCTCATGAATCATTACTTTGTTAGGTTCTTGTAGCCTGCTTCATAGAAAATGTTGTGTATGCCACTGCGTCTATTCCGGGGAAAACAAGCATTAGCGAAGTCAATAGGTCTGACATTGGCCTTCTGGCTTTGTCAATGTGTGTTCGGTCATGATGGATTGCAAAACTTTATTGTTGGGGACGGTGCCAGGCTCTCATCAATCAAAAATAATTAACTGCAAAAAACCCAAAAATGTTTTGTTCTCAAAAGCACACATTGCGATATCAGTTGAAGGAACTGATTTGTATGTGGATGCGCTCCTTGTAGAAGGGAAGAATGACATCAACTACAGTATAGTTAGCCAAGGGGTGAAGTGGGATGACCTACTTCCTGTCTTGTATACTGTAGAGGGCAGAAGAAAAATGTGGATGACACAATAACAGACCAATGGATGAAGAGGGCTGGGTGAAAGCCTCTATAGTTAAGTATATTTTACATAAAATCTTAGCAAAATCAAATGGTCTTGCCTAACGCCAGACCTAACAAAAAGATGATGGGTTGTGTTTTGCTCACTGTACCGCTCCAGACAAGGAGAAATTAGCAAATCAGCCTTGTTCCAGAGCATGGAGCCCATAGCTGCATCTCTTTTGTCTTTTAATCTGAGTAGAAAGGGAATACTTTAATGATTTTGATCTCTCAAGACCTCAAGACTAGCCTGATGAGCTTCAGTTTAGTATTGGACTGGCCAGGTTTAGGGAGCAAGTACTGTAAACAGTTGTTACATTATTGGGACAGATCTTGCTTTGCCACAATACTTACAAGGTTACTGCTTTTCCATTAAGGCCGCTGCTCTCACTGGGCCTCAGCCGGAGAAGCACCCTTGATCTTCTCTTTATGGATAGAACATTTATAGTTTTCTCCTACTGTGGTGGTGCTGCACCCACCCTCTAATGGGAGTGAAATGAGCTCCATGTAGCAAACGATATGTGGCTTTTTCACCCGGATGCACACAGTATAGTTGTCGGGTTCCCCCCCCCTCAGCCCACTGTAGCCTTTCACAACACAGAACAGAAAGTGGTGTGTCCCTGGCTTTCTATACAAAGGATGGACTAATCCATCCAGTAGGGATAAACTACTGTAGCAATTTTGCATTGTTTCAGTGAGGGCTACTTCACTAAAGGAGGACTGTCAAAAGAAAGGAGACATGCTGTTAGAAACAATCTACACTTGAGTCCAGCATGACTGACATCTCTTCCAGTGAGGCATAAAGGTCTATTCGTAGGACTTGCTTGACTCAACAGGTAGCATGTGGAGTTTCCTGTAACTTCCTATGCTAGAGCCTATTTATGTTTAGTACTAATACATCAGTGTCTCCCTGATTGTGCTTTAGTATTTTTGGACCACTATGAATGGCATTCTTTGTGGGGCAAACAGAATACCCACAGAGACAGTATATGTGTCTCGCCCTCCAGTCGGATGGCGGAACCCGCTGGGAAGGGTACATTATGGAGGGAAATGGCGAAGAATTGTAATGGGTCACTGATGGTGTGAATTGTAAACTGTAAGGGAAATCTTATCCGGATTACTTGTCATAACTGTGGTTATATTTAACATCTGCTGTATGACTGCCAAAGTTTATTAAACAGAGTTGGAAAAAGAAAAAAAAAAAAGGAATGGCATTCTTGCCTTACATTTACTTCTAAAGAAATTCTCTAATCTGCAGTTAAGTGTTATATTATGATGCTTGCCCGAATTAATATAATGCCACACTTATGTTGCACATACTTAATATGACAAGTAAGCAAAAACGAATACTATAAAAAGCGTGTTAAATGGAACACAATTATGTGCAAATTTCAAAGCCCAGCAACACCATATAATTCAGAAATGTTAACATCATGATGAATGCAGAATTAGAGGAGTCACTGAGTATGATCACATGAAAAATTATAGTCATAATGCTCTTGCATAAGTAGCAACATAATGCCAACACACACTTTTCCTCACAATTATATCTGAAAATGTAAATTTTACCAGCCCTAGTAGTAAACATAATTCTTTCATATATTCCAATGCTCCTTAAAAGGAACACCATTCATGGATAAGATCACTTAATTCAAAACAAGAGCGGTACACCTTTTCAAGTCCTTGCATAGTTCAGTTTAGGAGTTTGAGATAGGGTCTCCTTTGAAAGCCCAATTAGCTCCACAAAACATATTAAATCAATCTATGGCTGGAGGTACATCCCGGTCTCCTTAGGAGCTGATGGATGCCACAGAGTAACATTGGTCAAGAAGGAAACATTAACCTGGAGTTTGAGGACAGCGTGCCATGCGTTAGCACACAATATGTCCTTATCGATGTAATGGGAGTGATTGAATGGGAGATGCTAATGGTAAGGGCCAAGATCCTAACCTGACCCCTGCTATCACTATTCCATCTCTAACTCCATCTTCTGCCACTCACATTCCAACTTCTTGGTATGTCACTCATGATGAAGAACTCTGGCAGCTTGAGAAGAAACTTACAAAGAAGAAAACCCAAAATGGAAGGGATCAATCCTGCAATGGAAGAAATCTAAATAATGAATACAGCATAACTTTGGTAGTGATGTGTTGTTTCCCAAATTTGCTGCAATTGGTTATTAATTTTTATTACAATTGCCACCACTGCTTTTCCTGACATCATGAAGATCCTTGACTTTTACTTTTAATCTATTGTTTCTCTATAGACTGTTATAAGACATTGTATTTGTAAGTGCATGTGAGAGGCTGGCCTGGTATATGCTGTCCACTAATTAAAGTGGGCACCCTGCACCAGTCCAGACAACCCTTATGGTGATTTAAGAGGTCTCAGACAACCTTAGAAAGCTATCCAAGTGGTAGTTGTGGAGAAATGCCTTCAGGTTTAGTCTTGAAGGAGTGTAAAGCAGCTTGTTTTAGGTCAGAATCTTGTCCACGACGAATCTAAGGCCCTACAGCAAGGTAAGCCCTTAAGTACCCACGGGAGAGGGTAGGAAAGATTCAGGGGACCCTCCCAGGGGAAGGTCTGGACAGGGGGGAGGTTACTCCCATGTCGTTTGTCCAGTTTCGCGCCAGAGCGGGAGCCAGCGGCTCCCAGGACAGGTTTGAAACTGGACTATGCACAGGGACACCAAATGTGCCCCTCATGCAGATTTTCAGTCACTGGCAAGTGCACCCACCTAGCCCTAATACACTAGATCCTGTCTGGGAGGTGGTCACACCTCCCTGTGACAGGATGGATATTGTTCTGCCTTCCCCTGCTCAAGCTTGGCTCAGCAGCAGGAGGGCAGAAATGTGTCTCTGGTCGGCAGCAACCATTTTGTGCTGTCCGGAGTTAGAAGGCTGGTACCGGGAACACCAGGGACCCCACGAAGCTCGCTTCTGAGGGGTGGAATCATACCTCTCACACCGGTTACCAGTGTGGGGGTATGATTCCAACATGTTTGACACCAAACACGATAGGGTTTGTTTCAGCCGTTTTAGAATTGGTCATCACGCTGTCGCGTAATGCTGCTCATATATTGTATATGGCTGCTTCACTGACAACCCGGGAGAATAGACTCCATAGGCTGCAGGGGTGTCCTGCTCATGCAGGGGCACCCTCTCACTTAGAACCAAGCACCCTGCCTTCAGGATGGTAAAGCCCTGCTATAGGGGTGACTTATAGGTTTTAAGTGCAGTGACCCTTCGATATAGTAAACCTATATCTTAAGTAAGTGGTGCATGCACCAACTTTACACAGGCTGCAATTGCATGGCCTCTCATGGGTGGCATAATACATGCTTCAGCCCATGGGAGACCTCTGGGGTACCTATGCCCTGGGTACATGTGTACCATATACTAGGGACTGACAAGGGCACCCCAGTATCCAATCTGGAGTGTACCTAAGTACATATCATAACAGTTTAGGGAGAAAGCAGATAGACTGGGGTCCTGATTAGCAGGATCCCAGTCAGACTAGTCAAAAACAGTGTTGCATCAAGCAAAAAGTAGGGCTAACCATAAGAAGCAGATCCTACTTTCCTACAGTGTATCTAAGAGTTTCTTGGTACTATTGGAAGACATAACAGGTGAGAAATTAAAAAAAGCAGCTATAAAATTAAAGGTCAGTTTCCTTCACAATTCCAGTAAAGGAGAGGGAGCTTGAACATAAAGAGGAAGATTGTTTCATATCTTTGAGGCGGGGAACAAGAAAGCCCTATCTTTGAAAGTGAATTGAACCTTTCAATAACAGAACCACTTTATCGAATATGGTGGTCTTAGTGATTTATTTCACATTCATTTTTTTCTTTTCTCTTTGTGAAATGGTCATAGACTTTTAAAGCATGTCTTTCTTAGAAGAACAACCTGTTCTAATCATTTACAAAATATATTACACAATCACAGTGAAACAAACAAAACTATACACAATCAAATACAAAAACACAACAATTGTGACTCACAATTGTTGTGTTTTTGTATTTGATTGTGTATAGTTTTGTTTGTACCAAGGTAAGAAAAAGAACATTAACATAATAAAGATTACAATTAAAAGAAGAAGAAGGGAAAGGTAAGAAAAAATGGGAAGAGGAGAAAGCGCCAACCAGCTATTGAGGCACACAGTACCCACGTACAGGAAATTTCTTTTGGTTAGAAAATTTATTATCCAAATAACCAATCATAAGTACAAGTAAACAACGATGATGGTGCTCATGGGGTTACACAAACAGTGCTAACAAATACAGACAATACCATGTGCAATCAAACAGAGAGTGGCTGAGGAAAATTACAAAAGCAGGGTTCTGGACAAAACAAAAAAAAACAGCAGACAAAATGCGTCCTCTTCAATTAAAGCCACATTTTAGCGTCGACGGCGTTTCGACCCATTAGAACTTGAAGGGTCATCATCAGGACAAAACATCAGACGTGAGAGCATCCAATAGGCTTCAATAAAATATCTAGTAATGAATCCAATAAATTATTACAGAAAAGCGGTCATGCTAGTTCAAGGAATCCCGGTAGGTGCGCATATTCAAAATGCCAATTTTAGCCTCCCTATTCCGTCAGCATGCCAGCTAGAATCACGTCCCGAACAGAAAGCCGGCTTTAATTGAAGAGTACTTATGATTGGTTATTGGGATAACACATTTTCTAACCAAAAGAAATTTCCAGTACGTGGGTACTGTGTGCCTCAATAGCTGTTTGGCACTTTCTCCTCTTCCCATTTTTTCTTACCTTTCCCTTCTTCTTTTAATTGTAATCTTTATTATGTTAATGTTCTTTTTCTTACCTTGGTTTATTTCCTAAATTCTTTTTTATTTTAAGTGGTTTCCTTGAACCATTGTTTGGATTCTAGTATTATTTAGCGCCTGGTTCAGGTTTTAGGGCTGCCCCTGTTGTTCGTAATTACTTTAAGAAAGTTAGCATTTTTCTGCCTTAACCAACTATCCTTTTCTTGCAGTGTCCTAGGTCATATGACTGCCAACGACCCTGCTGTTGTGGGTTGTGTATTGCTTCCAGACAGCGAGACAAAGGAAGCCTAGGTATGAGGGGAGAGGGTCTTCCTGACAAAATGTCTGGGGAGGAGCTGCACCCTGCCCTAATTACATTTCAAAGGGCCGTGCTTGCAGCTCACACGAAGGAAACGGACACCAGACCTGCCCTTGCCTTTGTCACCCTAAACAGGTTGGACCCAGGACCAGGGGAAGGGGACAGGGAAGAATTGACTAGAACCAGTTTTGGGAGTAGGTCAGGGAATTCCACCACACAAAGGCTGGCACCAGGTATAAAAAAATGGCATGTTCAAAACCTCCCATCAGAAAATTCCTGGACCTGTGGAAGATTCAGAAGAAGGACTGCCCTGAAGAATGAGTAAGTGCCTGACTGAAGAAGGAAGATTGTACCTGCTTGCTGTGAACTGAGGCTACTCAAAGTGACTCCAAGGGTCAGCTGGCTGACGACCTGTGTGAAGTCAACTGGGAGGCCTCCCTGCAACCTCCCAGTTGACCAGAACCAACTGGAACTGCCTGAGCCCTGCTGCTGGCCTCTGCTAGAACGAGTCCTGATCCCCATGAGGTACCCCCCCGGTCCTATACCCTTGGCTGGCATCAATGAGATCTCCTCCTGAAGAAAAGGTGAAGTTACAGAAGTTTTAGGGTCCTTGCGACCGCGAAGTGACTTCTTCGTGAAGAGAATCGACCGCACACAAAGACTGCCAACCTGGAGTGCCAGCGGCACCTGCTCTTCAGGGCAACAGCAACTGTCTGCGACGATCAACCAACGTGAAGCATTAAAGAGATAACTCTTGCTAGCAAGGTACCAGAATACTGGAGACAAAATATTGTTTGACAAAACTATCGTATTCTAAATATTGAAAAATATTGCCCTCTTTATGGACAAGTGGGGAGTCTTTCAAGGCTCTAGCACCTCCACTTTAGTCTCTCATTTTTTATTAGAGCTCTAGCCTAGCATTGTTGGAATACGGAGAATAATGTTTTATGTATACAGTTGATTCATAGATTAATAAAAGATACATATAGTATTTGCACTTTTAAAAAAAAACTAATTAATGTAATGGCCATTCTGCTTTCCATTCTATTAAAGCTATTTTGTTCTCATAGATTGGTGGAAGTAGGCCATCTTGTTAAACAGAACCTGACTAACTCAAACTCCACGAGTCTCCATTCTGGAAACCAGCTCCAAGACCTGCAACTGTTTGCCTGCACCCTCAGTCACCCCACTGTTAGACATGTGGGGACCCTGGAGAAAGAAACTATGCTTCAATCAGATTGGACTTTATTTCACTTTCATAATAATTTCGTAAACCGACATTTTAACACCTGCAAATAAACCTTTTCTTCCAAGGCATGGGGTGCTCTGTATTGGATTTGCCTGTGCAGAGTACTCTTTGTTATGTGTGAATGTAGTGGGGTTAAAACAAATGAATAGAGAGCTTTCTCTTCAAAAAGAGAGAAGGAGTTTACAAAGGTTGTTTTGATTGCTTGATACATGTGTTGGAGATTGACTAAAGTTTCTGTACAGGTTCTTGCAAATCATTAACAAACACTGACAAAGCTGTGAGAGATCCAAATTTCTATTTAGCAACATATCCACCCTGTTAATTTCTGAGTGGATCAGTAACTGCAGAAACTATTCAAATGTGCACGTGTGAAGGTGTTTGATGAGCCCAAGAAGTTAAGAGTAGTATCTGGAAATCCCCTGGGTAGTTCAGGCAACATCATTGTATCTAAAGGCCAGTAGGGGCATAAGTGAATTACTCTTTCGACCAGGAACAATCCAAATGGGTTTATACCAGTTTAAACCCGACAGAGCAACTGAGCAAAGAATGTTAGCAATATAGCTATTGTTACTTGGGAGACTGTTTAAAATGTGTTTTAGAACACTATTTCTGGAATCGGCCACAGAAAAGATGCTGTGTTCCGTGGAAACGTGGAATGAAAAAAGACAAACAGCTGGTTGTGAGTCAAAACTAAGAACAGCACATTCTCAGGCATTGCACCAAGAATCTGGAACGCCTTCCCACCTGAAATGAGACTGAACCCCTCAACTGCTTCATTCAAGAAAGAAGTTAAAACGAACAAATTTCTGCCATAGAATCCACGATTTCCACTCCTGAGCACTATGTATCGAATAGTTTCTTACCTGTCGGTGTAGTTTTGCAGCTTGAAGACTTTCTGGATTCACTATGCTGTGCATTATTCCGCCATCTCGTGGTTGGGTCCGGATTCGTAGTCTTTTCTTTGTTTTTGTCTTTTTTTTTTTTTTTTTTGTTGTTGGCCCAGGTGGGCGGCGACGCCCACCATTTGGTGTCTTCGGTGACGTCGTCGCGCTTCCGGCGGAAGCTCCCACCTTTGGTAGCCATCTTCGGATTCTTTTTTTCTTTTCCTCTTACAGTTTTTTGTTGTCTATGTCTTTAACCTTTAATCCTTCAATTATTCTTTGATCCCTTTAAAACCTTGTATGTAGTTTAGTTGTACCCTTAACCTCCTATGTTATCTTCCTGGCGGAGGCGGGTGGGATCGCTAGTGAATCCAGAAAGTCTTCAAGCTGCAAAACTACACCGACAGGTAAGAAACTATTCGCTTTGCAGCGTGAATCTTTCTGGATTCACTATGCTGTGCATAGACTTAGTAGCGGTTTTGTTATTGCGGTGGTTGGGTGGAAGATGAGCATTGGTTGCTGAAAATGTGCTGTAAGACCTTCTGTCCTACTTGTGCCTCTTTGTTCATTTGGATATCAACACAGTAGTGTTTGGTGAACGTGTGCACGGAAGACCATGTTGCCGCTTGGCAAATGTCTTGTATAGGTGTGTTCGCTAGGAACGCAACCGTTGCTCCCTTTTCCTTGTTGAGTGAGCCTGGGCGGCCCCTTGTAACTCTTGTCCTGCCTGCTTGTGGCAGAGTTGTATTGCTTGTGCAATCCACCGTGCAATGGTATTTTTTGTTACTGGTCGTCCCAGGAAACTGCTTGCGAAGGAAACGAAGAGTTGTTTTGTTTTCCTGCATTCCTTCGTCCTTTCTATGTAGTGCATCACTGCCCTTCTGGCGTCTAGCGTGTGTAGCGCCTTTTCTGAGGGTGTTGAAGGTTTCTGGAAGAAACTTGGTATCTGTATTGTTTGATTGATATGGAACCGCGACACCACCTTTGGCAGGAAGTGTGGGTCCGTCCTCATGACAATTCTGTCCTTGTGTATTTGCAAGTAGGGCTCTTGTAGTGTGAGAGCCTGTAGTTCACTGACTCTTCGCAGTGGCGTGATAGCCACTAAGAAAGCCGTTTTTAGTGTGAGCATGTGCAGTGTGCTCTTGTGTATGGGTTCAAATGGTGATTTCATCAACTGTGTCAGTACAGTGTTGAGGTTCCAGCTTGGGGCTGGCATCCTTTTAGGGGGCTATTCTTTTAGCCCCTTCCAGGAATCTTTTGACCACTTGGGAGGTGAAGAAGCTTTTCACCGCTTCTCCCTGGTGTAGGCCACTATGGCTGCTAGGTGAACCCTTAGTGACGAGTAGCTCAGCCCGCTTTGTAGTAGGTGTGTTAAATATCGCAGTACTGTTGATTCTTTTGTGACTTTTCGTTGCAGTCCTCTGTAATGCACCATTGTGAGAACCTTTTCCACTTTGCAATGTAGCATTTTCTTGTAGTGGGTCTCCTTGCTTCTCTGAGTACTGCCATGGTGCTTGGAGGTAGTTTGAGGTGTGCGAATTCTAGGTCCTCAGGAGCCATGCTGCTAGGCTGAGGCTGTCTGGTTCTGGGTGGAGCACTTTTCCGTCTTGCATTGTGAGGAGGTCTTTCCTTCTGCTGAACCTGTGTGCTGGTTCCTGCGCCATTTCCATAATCTGTGAGAACCATGTTTGTCTGGCCCACTGAGGTGCCACCAGTATGAGTGTCATGCTGCTGCTCCTGCATTTGCTGAGTACTTTGTGTAACAGTGGTATCGGGGGAAAAGCGTAAGCAAATTCGCTCGACCAACTTATCCATAGGGCATTCCCTAGGGACCTTTGGTCCGGCTGTCTGGATGCGTAATGTTGGCATTTTGCATTGTGGGGTGTTGCAAAGAGGTCTATCCGTGGTGTTCCCCACTTTTGGAACAGTTGCTGCACCTCCTGTTGGTTCAGTTCCCATTCGTGGGATGCAGACGTCTGCCTGCTGAGTCGGTCTGCTTCTACATTGTCTATTCCTGGGAGGTGTATTGCTAGCAGGTCTATCCTTAGAGGGATGGCCCATCTCCAGATCTGTTGTGCCAGACTTGACAGCGGTGCTGATTGTGTCCCACCTTGCTTGTTGATGTAGAACATTGCAGTTGTGTTGTCTGTTTGTATCAGCACTCGCTGGCCGTAAAGCTGCTTTTGAAAGGCTTTTAAGGCTAGGAACACAGTTTTGAGTTCTAGGTAGTTGATGTGTTTCACTGCATCTTGTTGTGACCAGAGCCCCTGACGCGGAGTCTGGTCATGTGCGCGCCCCAGCCCTGCTGTGAGGCGTCTGTTGTGATGGTCACTGTTGGAGTTGGCTGTGTGAATGGCTTCCCTTGTAATATGTTCTCTTCTTTCCACCACGCTATTTCTTTCTGCACTGCGTGTGTGACAACCACTAGATCTTCCCAACTCCCTGTGGCTTGTGACCATTGCTGTTGTATCCATTCCTGGAACGGTCTCATGTGCAGTCTGATATGCGGGACAAGGTGGATGCATGATGCCATCATTCCCATTAGCCTGCTCACCGTCCTCACTGTCAGAACTTGCCCCTTGCGGTAATGACGTGTTTCCCTCAGGAGCGCTATACTTCTCTTGTCGCTGGGGAACACCTTGGACTGTGTGCTGTCTATTTGTGCCCCCAAGAATATCTTGATTTGTTGGGGTTCTGTTGACGATTTTTCCCAATGTATTGAGAAACCTAATGTGGACAGTGTTTCTATGACTTGTTTGATGTGTTTTTTGCAGAGTCTGTATGATCCTGCTTTTACCAGCCAGTCGTCGAGGTAGGGGTATACATGTATGCTCCTCCTCCGAAGGTGCGCTGCAGCTGCTGCTAGGCATTTCGTGAACACTCTTGGTGCGGACTTTAGTCCGAAGGCTAGCACTGTGAACTGGTAGTGATTGTGGCCTATCACGAATCTTAATAGCCGTTTGTGTTTGCGGTTGACGGGTATGTGCAGGTATGCATCTTTTAGGTCTAAGGTCGCCATGTAATCCCCTTCTTGGATTTGGGGTATTACTTCCTGAAGTGAAGTCATCTTGAATTTTTGTGTTTTTACGAACTTGTTCAGGAATCTGAGGTCCAGTATAGGTCTTAGTGTATCGTCTACCTTTGGCACTAGGAAGTACGTTGAGTATATTCCCTTGTTCCTTTCGTTGTTTGGAACTGGTTCTATTGCTCTTTTTTGTAGCAGTTCCTCTGCTTCTAGGCGGAGGAGGGCTAGTTCTCTCTGCGGGTATTGACCGATGTCTTGGTCTTCTCCTGGCGGGTGTTTTTGGAGGTCTATGCAGTACCCGTGCTGTATGGTGTTTAGTATCCATTTGTCTGTGGTAATTTTCCTCCATTGTGTGAGAAATTTTCTTATTCTTCCTCCCACTGGTGTCGTATGCTCGGTGGTTATTTGCTGTGTGCTTCTGCTCTTTATATTTTCCTTTTGCGGACTTCCCTCAACCTTGGTGTTAACGGTGGGGGCTTGTTATGTGTGTGGAGTCACTTTGAGGCGGGCTGCTGGCCCCCTCTTCGGGCCTGTCCCCGTCCGTACCCGCGCCCTCGAAAGGACCGTCCTCTGGGTTGGTACTGCCAATTCTGCTGCTGTTGTCCCTGCAGGTTTTGGCCCTGGTTGTTCCCTTGGTACCCTTGTTGT
This sequence comes from Calotriton arnoldi, assembly GCA_963921515.1. Classification (NCBI taxonomy): domain Eukaryota; kingdom Metazoa; phylum Chordata; class Amphibia; order Caudata; family Salamandridae; genus Calotriton; species Calotriton arnoldi. The sequence goes on along the minus strand of CAWUFW010013039.1, from coordinate 2,692 downwards.
TGTGATTGATGTGAAGTGGTAGGTGCATTGCCTCCTCTACCACTGGCTCGCCTTGAGGGGTTCCCTCTTCTCATCCCCTGAACTGCAGCGCTCCCATGGACCTTGCAGTTTCGTTGTCCGTCTTTAGTTGTGTTAATTTGTTGTCAACTGTTGCTCTAAACAGTTTCTCACCGTAGAACGGTGTGTTGATGATGTTGCTCTGTACTTCTGGTTTGAAGCCGGAGATCCTGAGCCATGCGTGTCTCCTCTCAGTCATCCCTATCATCATTTGCCTGCTGGAGTTCTCTGCTGCGTCCAAGGCTGACTTTAGGCAAGTGTTCGCGATGGCCTTGCCTTCTTCCGCTAGGTAATTGGCCCTTTGTTGGTGTTCTTCTGGCAGGTGCTTAATGAGCTGGCTCATTTCTGCCCAATGCTGGTATGCATGCCTGCTGATGAGGGCGTTGGAGTTGGCGATACGCCAGTGTATGGCTGCGTTCTCTCCACCTTACGTCCTGTGAGGTCTATTCTTTTGCTCTCCTTGTCTGGAGGTGGGCCTGTGTTGGTGGGCACACCGGCCCTCTTCCTGGCTGTTGCAGCGATAATGGAGTCTGCTGGTACAGACCCCTGTATGTATGCAGGATCTTTTGTGGAGTGCTTATACTTCTTTTCGCTCCTAGGGGTAACCGCCTTGCAGATTGCTGGTTCCCTGAAGGCCTCCCTTCCCTGGTCGAGAACGCCAGGTAACATGGGTAGAAATTGACTCCTTGTCTGTTGGGGGAGCAGGGTTTCAAGAGGAAACCTGCTTTTGTCTTTTCCTCCTGCATTTCGACCCCATAAGTCTTTGCAGCCTTCTGCACGACCTCATTGTAGACTCCGATGTCGTCTGGCGGCGAAGGTCTCGAGGGGTAAGTGTCTACCCCTTCTTCTGGTGACTCTGTGTCGAGGTCTTGCCAGTCTAGGTCTTGTACTTCAGAGGACGCCGAGTCCCTGTAAGACAGCATCTCTTCTTCGCCTTCGGCCTCGAAGTAGTAGTATTCCTCGTCCTGGTCTTCGAGCTGTTCGGGTGTCCCCGGGGCCTCGTCGACTTCGACCTCGAACTCCTCGACTGCCTCGTGGACTTGCTTCGACGGAATAGCGTATTGTTTCATCTTCTCGTCGAAGTCTTTTTGCGTTGCAGGATGCTCGCCATCTCTGCCTCGAGCCTCCTCTTCTTTTTCGCCATCTCGTGGGCCTTTTCGGCGTCGAGTGGTGCAGTGCCTCTCTCGCGGTCGCGGTCGTCGAAACAGACGCCGGGCCTTCCTTTCTCGGTGTCGAGGTTTCCTTTCGGGGACGACCTTCGACGCCTTCGTTTTTCGGAGGCTTTCGCCGATTGAGAGTCCTTGTCCAAGGATCCGCTCGGCTGTTTGTCCCTTGGTGCTGTTGCTTTCGTCGAGTGTTTCGGCGGCAACGCTCCCTTGGTGGACTTTGCTACACTTCTGGCAGTGTCGCTAGGGATTCTGGCTTCACTCTTTCGAGCGTCGCTTGGTGTTTTGGGGTCGACGACTCCCTTACCTCCTTCGACGTTTTCTTTTCGATTTCGACGACAGCGCAGTCCTCTGGTCCCTCTGCGATGTTGTCCTCCTCTCCGCTCGAGAGACCCAGGTCTCGGAGAGATGGTGCTGGTCCCTGGCCCTGCATGCTGTAATTCGCCCTTCTCTGTCTGTCTCTCACCCGGAGGGTCTTCGGGTGAACGCCGAGCACGCGTTGCAGTCTTCGCTGGCGTGGTCGAGCGGCAAGCAGAGGTTGCAGACTGGGTGCTGGTCTTTTGGGCGTATTTGTGGTGGCAATTTCTGCAGAACTTGAACGGAGTCTTGTCCATAACCGCGCTTAGGGAGCCCCCTGTGAGCGCATTCTCTGTAGGCGTCGAGATTTCGGTCGTGGACCTTCTACCTCGTCGTCCTTCTTCTCCGGTACTAGTGTTGTCGTCCGGTGTCTCAGTAGTATATCTTCTGTGATGAATTTTCGACTTTTCGAGATTCTTCGTCCAACTTTCTGGAACTTCTCGGCAACGATCCAGACCCCACGGCGGAAAAAAGAATCTGAAGATGGCTACCAAAGGTGGGAGCTTCCGCCGGAAGCGCGACGACGTCACCGAAGACACCAAATGGTGGGCGTCGCCGCCCACCTGGGCCAACAAAAAAAAAAAAAAAAAAAGACAAAAACAAAGAAAAGACTACGAATCCGGACCCAACCACGAGATGGCGGAATAATGCACAGCATAGTGAATCCAGAAAGATTCACGCTGCAAAACTACTTATTCCCACACGCATGTTTGTGTTTTTGTATATCTTGGACCCTGTGTTGGACTCTCTTGGAGGCTTCTATCATAATTCCCCCCTCCCTGATAATAAAATTGGCAGCAGTTTCCAAGTATTAAGGGAAATGAGAGGTAAGGAGGGAAGGCATTTATGTTGACTGGTCTTTTGGTCTGCACTCACCGACAGGCACTTTTGATTCTATTTCATTGTGTTTTGGGCCGTAGCTGTCAAAAACAGGAGAGCTGTGCTCACACTGCTAACATTTGCAAGGCTGAATGATAATCAAGCTCATGGATGCTGACTTTATGATTCAGGTCAAGTGGCATTTCCAGTCGACCTTGGAGAGATGGTGGCCTTCTATGAAAGGCCTTGTGGATGATACACAGTAAAATACAAAACAATGTTTGATTTTTTTT